>CAJNDS010002562.1:62500-360731 GCA_905221605.1 Symbiodinium natans
AGGGTTTAGGGTTTAGGGTTTAGGGTTGAGAGTTTAGGGTTTTGGGGTTTGTGGCTCAAGAATTTCGGGTTTAGGGCTGAGGTTGTTCAAACTTCGGGTTCTAGACGCCCATCTCTCGTCCTCAGAATCCGGCCCCCGCAGGTTGGCGTTGATGATGCGCAGGGCCAGGGACTTGGAGTTTCCCGGCTTGCCCACGACAAAGACAGGGATGCGGTTGAGGATGCAGACCATCATGACCTTTCATCGAACTTGGAGAGGTTGATGGGCACTTCTAACTGGGGCTTAAGAGTAATCAAAAAAGAGTTTATCAGTGATGAGAATAGGGGATGTGTGTTTAAAATTTTAGAAAAGGTCCTCCCAAAACAAGGTCATGAAAACTATGGCTACTCCACAGTTCTGGGTCACCATGAACACTGGACTGCGCTTGCGCGTGCCAACTTGGTAGAAGCAGGGCTTGCAGTGAGCTTAGTTACAGTGGGTCAATGGGGTCAATGGGCTCAATGGGTTCCATGGGTTCACTGGGTTCAATGGGTTCCATGGGTTCAATGGGATCATGAGCTCAGGGTCCGGGCAAGATGCGGCACTATCAAGGGCCTGTAATTCTTGAGGCCCCGGCGAAGACATTTTCCAGCAACGCCTCGTTCACCGCAGTCATGTCGGGAAGCCGCATGTGCTCAAGGTATCGATACATCTCGTTCTTCAGCAGGTAGTTCACAACCGCTTCATCCTCCCAGTTCTCTCTCCGCGGCAATTGCACACGATGACTTGCAAGGATCTTTGCAATCAGCTGCCGGTAGAAATTGCGAAGCTTTCTGGTGGGAAGGCGGCAATGGTATGACACTGCAAGTCCATTCAAGACAGCCCGCAGCCACATCTCCGAGTCTGCCCCAGCTAGTGAGGTCGAGGCTTGCTCTCCTCGTGCACGATCCCATCGCTTGACCTCTGTTCGGTACTTCAGGTGGTCCTTGCAAAAGGACGGTTGCGTAACTACCCACAAAGCCCAATACCCCTCCCGGGTGGGTACCCCCCGTAGTCGACCTGTATCCAGTCGCGGCCGACGTGCCCGGACCAAGGGGGATTTGGGCCCGGGTATAGGGGCAGATGCAAAAATCTTGCTCCACCTCCCCCTTCCCCCCCCCCCCCCCCCCCCCCCCCCCCCCCCCCCCCCCCCCCCCCCCCCCCCCCCTAATCTTGTCCGACGGACATGCCGCCTGAGGCTTCCCGTGCCAAGTCTTCTGCCGGTATTTATTGCCCGTCGTTTCCTACCCTCCTCCACCCCCTCCCGCTCCACCTGCTCGCCCCCCCTGGCCTGACACCCTCCAGTCGCGTGGACACGCCGCCTGAGGCCATCCCCGCTTTAGCCCACCATCACCCCCCTTCCCCTCCAACCCCTACTCCCCCCTACCCATCCGCCCCCCCTTACCGACCTTGGACCACGACGCCCTTTAAAGCTTCTGCGGAGAAAACGGAGTGTTAGAAAACGGGCTGTGGGGGACCGTGTGAGGAGGGGGTGACAGCCACGAGCAGGATGTGGAGGTAGGAGCAAGAAGCGGAGTGCGGATTTAGGGTTGCGTATGTCAACCATGATGTCTGCTCCCTACCGCCTTTGTACCCTTGCCGCGGCGGCCTCGCGCTAGCGATAAAACTAAGGAATATACCTGGAACCTTATAGGGACCCTATGGGACTCTTATCATGATGTAAGGGCAATGTAGCCTTATTTAGTGGGGGCACTGGGCTCTTTGGGTATGTTATGATGTCCTTGAACCAATCCACCAGTTCCACACAGCGCTTGACATCACGGAGGCTGAGGAGGCAAGCAGGCTGATTCTCGGCGGTGAAGCGCTGCGAGGCCACGATCAGCTCGGTGAGGCACGCCAGCCCCAGCTTGCTGGTGGCGGGCAGCCTCCCGTGGGGTTTAGGGCTTGGGGTTTAGGGTTTACGGTTTAGGTTTTGGGTTTAGTTAGGGTTTGGGTTTAGTTAGGGTTTAGGGTTTAGGGTTTAGGGTGTAGGGCTTAGGGCTTAGGGCTTAGGGCTTAGGGCTTAGGGCTTAGGGCTTAGGGCTTAGGGCTTAGGGCTTAGGGCTTAGGGCTTAGGGTTTAGGGTTTAGGGTTTAGGGTCTAGGGTTTAAGGTTTAGGGTTTAGGGTTTAGGGTCTAGGGTCTAGGGTCAGCTTGCTGGTGGCTGGCAGTCCCGTAGTTCAGGGCTTAGGAGGGCCTGAACCTTGAACAGCCTCCCTTAGCCCGTCTGGACGGCCTCTGCTGGAACTTGTGTTCGACCATCGACCGCACATAGCTCTCCTCTTCCGGCTTGCCCAAGAAGCCGAAGTCGTACAGGTAGTCGTACAAGGCTTCCGGCAGCTCCTCTCAGTCTATTCGGGTGGCTCTCTGAAATCGAAGTCCCGTTTTGGGGTGCCCTGTATACTACGGCACCTTAGAACAGGACCCCCCGAAGGGCTTCGAGCCTTATGGCTTTGGAGGCCTCAGCATTCAGGATGGCTCAGGGCTGGGCAGCACCTCTCCTGAACACTGTACACCAACTCAGAGTGGCTTCGCCTCCGGCTGCTGTCCTCGGTGGTCAAACATGACCGCACACGCCTGCCGAAGAGGCCCAAAGCCCAAAGCCCGAACCCCTAAACCACATGGCTTTCTGTATTAGGGCCCCATTTTGGGTCATTAGCATGTGGAGGCCATATACTTAGGGCACATGAAATGTTCGACCAGGCGGCGCTGAGGGTCAGCGCTTGCTGGGCGGCGGCTTCGTGGCCAGAAAGCTTGGGCTTCTTTCGGTAGGGGTTGCCTTTGAGGCTGTCGGATGTTGGGGTTGAGGGTTTGGGAAGTGTAGGAATTGAGGTTTGGGTTTAGGTTTAAGTTGGCATGTGGCCGATAGGGAACGTAAAACCAGATTCGACCCTCAGGACAAGGCACAGGCAGCGAGCAACGTCAAGCTGTCAGGTAGAACTTCACCAAGGACCCTGTGATGGCAAACAATCTCCGTGATGAGGCCCATGTGCTCGCAGGTGTTCACCTCATCCAGGAAGGCCCACACAGACTTCTCGTCGGTGCTCTGCGACGCGCAACTTTGCACAAACTGCACGATCTCCTGGGAGGACGTCCCGGCATGGATGTTGAGGCACTTGAAGTCCACGCTCAGAAGCCTTGCCAGGTGCCGGATCAAGGAGGTCTTCCCGCATCCGGTCTCGCCCATGATCACCACCGGCACCTTTTGGGATGTTCCCCCTTGTACTAACAGCTCCTTAATCGGGACTATAGTACCCCCCCTATTAGAATCCCTATTCGGGACTCTTAGTATCAGGGGGAACACCCCAAGGCACCTTGCTCTCGACGCGCAGGGCGATCCACACCATCTTCACGAAGTTGTCCGGGCTCACGACGTAGCTGCTGCCTTCGGCGGGCTTGCCGAGTTGGCTGCCCAGAGGCAAGACCATTCTGCCGAGTCGCTCCTGCTTGCAGGACCAGGACGGGCAGGCGAATTTGAAAAAACGAGCGGCTCTTTTAAAGAACCCTCTTACCACTGCTACACCAAACCAGGATCAGGAACCGCCCTACATCCAAGGTCACGAGCCTAATATCCAAAACCATGTGACCCGAAACCATTGGGTGGCCTGCCAGACATTTAAAACAAAAACCCGAAAACACAGATCCCGAAACCTCAACTCCCAAAAAGCTCACCCAAAACACATACACCCCAAAGCGTCGATGGTTTCCCTAAACCCAAAACCGGGTAAACATCCCCAAAACCCATATTCCAGGGTTCCCGCCTCCAGCTCGGCGGTGCTCATCTTGGAGTAGTCCGGGAGGCCGGAGCGTGGCATAGCCCCGCCTGGCAAAGGAGGGCTTTCGGGGTTTGGGTTTAGGGTTCAGGGTTTCGATGGGTTTAGGGCCTTTAGGGTTTACCTTTGTCCAAACATAAAGCCCAGATGAAACTTAGCTCAGAGGGTAACTTGCTATGCCTCGCAGGAAGGGGCTCAGGGGCGTCTGCTGGGATGCGAACAGCTCCACCACCTCCTTCGGCACGTCTCTCACCTCAGAAGCACCCTCAACTGAAGCCAAAAACCCCCGAAGCTCTCGACCGGTAAACATCCTAAACTCTAGATTCCCTGGGCCTAAGCCCTAAGCCCAAAGCTCCTAGCCAGGGACCGGCCTCGCGGTAGACGGGGGAGAGGGTCTGGCGATCAAAGCGATGGAACAGCAGGAACCTCCGGCTTTAGGGTTGCAGGGTTTAGGGTTTAGGGTTTAGGGTTTAGGGCTGCAGGATTTGGGGTTTCTAGGGCTTCTAAGTTTTTTCTGGGCTTGCTAGGGTTTTCAAAGTGTAGGGTTGAGGATGTCAAAAATGTACAAAAGACCTGACACAAACTCGAAACTTCCTTAACCCCTAAACCCTATATACTAACCCTAAACATTAAACCCCACTAGCCCTACTAACCCTACAAACCCTACCAACCCTACTAACCCTATTTAACCCTACCAACCCTACTAACCCTACTAACCTTACTAACCTTACAAACCCTACTAACCCTACTAACCCTACTGACCCTGAACCCTCAACCCTAGACCCTAAACCCTAAACCCTAAACCCTAAACCCTAAACCCTAAACCCTAAACCCTTCTCTTCTGCTCCGGGCGCGGTTTGGTGTCGGACCATCGGCTCATCCCCAGCAGCGCCTCGGCGCAGTGCACGGCTGCGGGGCCGTGCTGGCTCCTCTGCCGCACCTTTTTTGGGGGGGGGTTTAGGGTTTAGGGTTTAGGGTTTAGGGTTTCGGGTTTGGGGTTTGGGGTTTAGGGTTTAGGGTTTAGGGTTTGGGGTGGCTGCTCTGTCCCACCCTTTTAGAGGTTCGGGGTTTGTTATAGGGTTGTATTTTGGGTTTCCTATGAGTTGTTATGGGGCTTGCTAAAACCCACTGGGTTCAGGGTTTGCTATTGGGTTCATTGTGGGGGTTGTCGGGTTTTTTTTCTACGCGTTGTAGATTTTGGCTTTTCGGGGCTTAGGCTTGACAGAATTTTGGGTTGATGTAGAGTTTCGGGGATATTTATGGACTAGGGTTGAACTTGTTTCGCCTTTCTACGGGTTCAGGGATTATAGGGTTTTTCTAGGGCATGTTGTAGGGCTAGTTATAAGGCTCGTCGCTTTATTATAGGGCGCTCAAGCTCGCTGGTGAACCTGTTCTTTATGACTGAGTTTAAAGGGCAAGGGTTTAAGGTTTATGTTCCCCCTGATACTAACAGTCCTCCATAGAGATTATAATACCCCCTATTAGAATCCCGATTAAGGACTGTTAGTATAAGGGGGAACATCCCAACCTTCGGGTTTAGCATTGATGCAGAGCCACTTTGCTCGCCGCCACGGAGCGCGCCAGGAAGCTGGCGCACGCCTCGAGCGCCTGCTCCACCAGATGTGCCCGCAAGGAGTCCTTGAGATTCAGCTCCTTCAACGTCTTGCAGTCGAAGTACACCGAGTGGCTGAAGCTGACCAGCTGGGCTGCAAGAACTCGGAGCAGCGCCAGCATCAACGAGTAGGACATCGTGCCCATCCGGCGCACAAGGTAGACTTGCAAGAGGTCCTGACATCGCGCTTCCGGCAGCGGGGTGGCTCCGATCTTCACCGCCCGGGTGTTCAGCGTGTTCCTGTCGAGGGCGTCCAGCGTGCAGCAAACCACCTGGGCAGGGCTGCGCGGGCAGTCGGAAACCTGGAAGGCTCGCATGTCGAAGCGCACGCTCTTGGGGGACACCAGCCGACAGAAGGGAAGGTCGAGCAGCAGCCTCGTTGAGAGGTTCGCGAGCTCCACAAAGGTACCGCTGCAAGGCAAGACGCAAATGCTCGCATCGCCCTGTGTGGCCTGGACTACTCCCCAGAGGCTGAGCTGCGTCAGCGTGTCCGACAGCATCTCCGGTTGGAGCGTGGGCCCCACATCCAAATGCAGGCAGTGGAAAGGCCGCCACTCGACATCCAAGAGTCGATGAACCAAGTCCGCCACGTCCAACGGTCCGCTGACAGGGATGTTCACTGGGACCTTCTGCTGCGCGAAGGCGCGCTGGCGGATGGTCTCCGTCTTCCCACACCCGGCCTCCTCCGAGGTGACGAGCATCAGGTTCGGAGCTAGCTTCCTGACAATGTCTTCAACACCCTCCGGTGACAAAGCATGCGCGGCCTGTGGCGGAATCTCGCGAAGGGCATGCACCTGAGAATCGTCCTCGGCCATGGCGAGCATCACTAGGCGAAAGGAGCTCCCAAGCCAGCCACCTTTGATTCGATCTACCAGCTTGTGCTGCATGGAGTACGACAGGCGCTGAACATGGACCAAGCAATGAAGGCCGCCCACGTGCTTGCAACGTGCAAGGAAGGCGTCCAGCTGCGGCCAGGCCATTCCGTCTTCGCAGAACAGCATCTGCGATGCTTGCGGCAGGCTCCCGACTCCTGCGGCTTCAGAACACAAACCTGACCCAGCACCACTAGTACCTGTACAATTACCCGGTAATTACCGATACCGCCCCGAAAGACAGCAGGCTGCCGGTCCTCCGTAGAAGGACAGCGCCAGGGGAAGCACATCCTCCCCTCGCCGGGCGAGCACGGACCGAGGCACTCCGGGCTGCACGACGCTGCGGAGCCCGGTCTCCATAGGGCCGAGCTCAGGAGCGGCTCTTCTTGCAGCGAATCCCATGACCTGGCCACGGAGAGGGTGGCACGATGGCATGGGGGCCCTAAACACTATGGTGCTTGGTGCCCTAAACACTAAGCACTGACAAGCAAGCCCGGAAGAAATCGCCCGCGATGTAGATAAACCCCCGCACGCAGTGCACCGTCGCACCTGGTCCAGCCTCTGGCCAAGAGATGCAAACCATCCACCAAGGTTCTGCTCACTGGCCAGCGACGAAGCCATCAAGCCACGGAAGCCCAAGACCTGCCTCGGCGCTCATGGGTAGTTGGAATCAGAAGTAGGGTTAGAGGCTGTAAGCACATTAAGGGCAAAATGTATAGGGTCACCTTGATTGTGACCCTACTTGTGACTGCCCACGAACCTTCAAGTACGCAAACTGTGCCGGAGGCACCTGACACCGAGCCACATTTTCGACCCTCAACCAGGTCTTCCAAAGAAGCCCTCAAATTAAGGAATATTCCCGAATTATAGTACGGGACGGCTCGTAAGAAGAGCTTAGGGAACCTTCCATAAAATTCCCTCGGTTGAGGGCTTGGGCTCAACCCTCGTTTTGACACCACTCCCTGCCTCTGCTCTGAGGGCGACAGGGGTCGCGACCCTGCAAGAGCCCCAAAGGGGTTTAGGGTTTAGGGTTTATATAGGGTTTAGGGTTTAGGGTTTAGGGGTTAGGGTTTAGGGTTTAGGGTTTAGGGTTTAGGGTTTAGGGTTTAGGGTTTAGGGTTTAGGGTTTAGGGTTTAGGGTTTAGGGTTTAGGGTTTAGCGGGTTACTTGCGTGACGGAGTCGCTACCTCTGAAAGGGAGCCCAACGTGCGACATACTGACTCTGCACGGAGTTCAAGGAACAACTTCGGGCTTAGGGACTAAGGTTAATGTCCCTGACGGCTCCTGAATGAAGGCCAGGATTGAAAGCACCATGTTCTGCTTGCTGGCGGCGAGGGCTTTCCTTGCAGCCGCGACGCACAAACGCAAACAGGCCCCATGCGACTCCACGGAGGAGGTCGCAGGATATATATATATAGAGAGAGAGAGAGAGTATATAGAGATAGACAGATAGACAGATACTGTAAGGTTTTGGGTTTAGGGATTCTAAGGGGGGCTGTAAGAGTTGATGAAGGTTTACTTAAACACAGTGCTGCGAAGCTGCCCTAGCAGCAAGAAGTCCGACAGGAGCCAGAACTGCTGGGAGTAGACGAAGGAGAGCTTTGGAAACCTCTCGCGAGCCTGCTTCAGGCTGTCTTGCCAGTCTTGAAGCTTCTCCTCAAGGGCTCCAGTCTCCCCTGAGGCTACCGTACTCTAACCCAAGTAAACGCCCTAAACCCCAAACCCTACAGCCCCATGTTGCCTAAAGGGTCCTGTAAGAGGGTCGCGAAACCCGAGGGTGCAACGTTAGGGTCTCAAGGTCGCCTCCTCCCTTTCTAAACACTTGCAAACCTACTTGTAAAAAAAAAACGATTGACAGTAATTAAACCCTGCACACTAAATCACTAAAACTATGCTACTTCGAACATCCCCACCCAATAGATTTTGGAAGTTGTAGGCCGTCCTACTCGAGGGTTGGGCACTCCAGGGACTCTTTGGGGACTCTCTGGGGTGGGGGATGCGGGAGATGGGCGGGGAGGATTGCAGAAGAGTTTAGTTTAGAATCTCACAACCCCGCACCGAGAGTACGAAAACCCTAGGCACTAGAAGCTAAATATGCCCGAAGCTAAAACGCCTCTAAACCATAAAACGCTCGGAACCCGTAAACACGCCCTGAACCCTAAAACACTGACAACCCCTAAGCCCTGCACCCGAAGAAGCAGAAAAAGCCCAAAACACTGAACCCTAAACCCTAAAGCCCTAAACCCTAGGCACCAAAACCCCCAAAACCCTGAACCACCGGTCTCCTCAAAGCGCTCCTGCAAGGTCTGCAGCCGGTCCAGAGCACCTGCTTGAGTTGAAGGCATCGGATTCTCAAACTGAGGGCTTAGGGCTTAGGGTTTAGGGTTCAGGGCTTAGGGTCTAGGGTTTCGGGTTTGGGGTTTGGGGTATGGGGGCAAAAGGGTTTGCGGATAAGGTTTAGGAATCCGGGTTTGGTGCTTAGGATTATTTAGGATTTAGGGGTTAACCCTCCAAGCCCTAAACCTCAGGGTCCTGAAGTGTCAACGCCTGGACACAAGTTTAGGGTTTAGGTTTTGGGCTTTGGGCTTTAGGCTTTGGGCTTTGGGCTTTGGGCTTTGGGCTTTGGGCTTTTGAGGGTTCAGGGTTTCTCGGAGCTAGTGTGTGCCACTTGAGTGACGGGTCTCTAAACCCCGGTCGCTTTCAACCCTACTATTTACTAAGTACCGCGGGATGTCCCCGCCTGGGTTGCGAGCCTCATAGTCGCCAGCCCGGACCCACGGGTAGCCTTGCACGAAAAATTGAACCCAAACCCTAAACTGCCAGGTTCTCAGTGTGGACATAAGGAGTCCTGTACCATATATCCCCGTATACGACCCTTTAAGGGATGATATGGGGAACCTCCTTCCCTCCCTATATTAAGGAGCAGTATGCGGAACTTGCACCCAGCTCAACCCGTCTAAACCCTAAAAATCAATACCCCAAACCTTGAACCCTGAACCCGAAACCCTAAACCCAACCCTACACCCAGCCCTAAACCCCGGTTGGTTGTAGGTTTGAGGTTTGGGATTCAGGGCCTGGTGCACTGCTTTCCGATAAGACCCATAAACGGCGTGAACTCTATGAAGCCCTACAAACCTCATAAACTCCAAAAACCCTAAACCCCATGAAGCCACAAACCCCAGAAACCCTGTCCCCCAAAAAAGCCTTATAAACCCCATGAACCCTGTATAGGTTTCTTTTTTGGGTGGCCCTATGCAAAGCACCCTTTATAGGGAACCCTAGATCTAAACCAGGTTTCAGCCCTATAAAAACCACATACACCCCCTGTAAAAATCGTGAAACCCCTAACCAGGGGCTCGAAGGCTAAACCCTAAAGCCCCTAAACTGTAAACCCGAAACCCTAAACCCTAACCCTAAGCTCGAGGGCTCTATTGAGCGCGTGGGGGGGGGGGGGGGCGCCTTGCTGACGGAGGGAGTCAAGAGCTTCCCGCGCCCGCAACAGCACGTCCACCTGCCCGAGCCCCACCCTGTTCAGGGTTTAGGGTTTAGGGTTTAGGGTTTAGGGTTTAGGGTTTAGGGTTTAGGGTTCAGGGTTTAGGGTTTAGGGTTTAGGGTTTAAGCGAAACCCTGAGATTATAACCCCCCTGAACCCGAGAAAGCCCTAAGCCCGCTCCGCCTGAAGCCTGACAAGAGCCTGAAAAACACCCGCCAAGCCCCTCTAGATCCTGAAGACCCCTATAAACCTCATAAACCCCATTAATCCCAAAAACCCCTTAAAACCCTATAATAAACCTTTTAAACCCTCACAAACCCAAATAAACCCTTTAAACCCAAACAAACCCAAATAAACCTTTAAACCCTAGTAAACCCTAATAAACCCTATAGACCCTTTAAAACCCGCTAAACCCTGTAAAACTTAAGACACACTAATAAACCCTAATAAGCCCGAATAAACTCTTTATAAACCCTAATAAAAACCTTCTAAACCCCTCTAAACCCCATGCCCTTGACGCCAGACCTGCTGCACGAAGTCGTCGTGGCTCTCACTCCGCAGCAGGGCACGAGCCTTGAGATCCCTCAGGTCGTGATCCGGCAATGACACCTGGTCAAGGGCTTCTTTCGCGGTTTAGGGTTTAGGGTTTAGGGTTATGGTTTAGGGTTCAGGGTTCAGGGTTTAGGGCTTAGGGTTTAGGGTTTAGGGTTTAGGGTTTGGGGTTTGGGGGTTTGGGGTTCAGGGGTATCTAGATCTTTAGAATTTATAGGGTTATGGGGGTCCTTTTGTGTTAGCTTTGAGGGATTTTGGCGGATTTTGGGGGATTTCGGTACCTACAGGGCCGACAGCTTTTTGGGGCTTGATGGACTAGTGACTTGTTGGTGACCAGGGGTTTGGGGTTTGGGGCTTAGGAGCGTGTGGCTTAGGGCTTGTGGATTTTAAGAGCTTCTGAGTTTACAGGGAGGGGCTGCGAAGGAGGGCACCTGCTGAAGACGGCCATCCAGCAGAGTCATGTAGGTCAGCGAGATCTCCACCCCAGCGGCACCGCAGCGGAGCCGATAGACACCCTTTTTGGAGGCATGCTTGATCTTCTCAGCGGCCATCTCCTGCACTTCTTTCGGCTTCATGGTTGAACCCCAAGCACTAAACCCTAGACCCTGAATCCTGCACCCTTCAACCTCCAAAACCCTAGACCTCCAAAGCCTTAAACCCTAAAGTCCCAGAACCAACTCTAGCACCCTTTGCAACCGCCTCCCGGTTGGATAAGTTCTTGTAGAGGTTGGACAGCCCATGACAATGCTGAGAACATGCGCGCAGCTTCTCTCCGATGTTGTCGATGTCCTCCAACTCCTGCTGTGTGTCCTGGTAGGGTTCTTAAGGGGAGGGGGATTCAAGGGGGCTATGTAACCTAAGGTTCCCTAATACTCCCTAGGCTCGCTAAGCTTCATCAACGTTCCAGGTACCTGCCCCCTTTGAACCCCCCCTCCCTTGAGAACCCTATTATAAGTCCTTTATGGCCTGGATGAAGTCCATGGACGTGATGGGACGCATCTGAATCCTGACCGGGCGCGGCAAGTGCGAAACGAAATGCAGACCAAAGTGCCCTGAGCCCGGTGCCCCACAGCCCCCAAAGTCCAGCAAGCATGAGAGCATGCCGAGTCAATCAAGCTTTGAAACCGAGCTGACCGGTGCAAAACCTTGCTGATCCTTCCTAGACCTGGCAGAATTGGTGCCCCTTGCAACGCTTTTTGGGGCAGGCACGTGGGGGCCTCGTCGCTCGCTTGGCCAGCTCCCGGAAGAACCGCTGCATGTCGAGCAAGGCGAAGATTGTGTCTGCACGAATGAGCTCGTCCGAGTGTTCTTCCACGGCGTCTTGCAGAGGCATGAGGTCCTCGTGCAGCAAGGGCCGAAGGAAGGCATAGAGGTCCTTGGCATCGGCCAGCGCCCGCGCAATGTCGTCGGCGCCGCCCTGTCTCAGCTTGGACAGGACTTGGCTTTCTGCCTTGCAAACTTGATCTGCCACAGCCGAGACGGTCACGTTTTCGTTTTCGGGGAGGAAGGAGAATCCCGATTGCAAGGAGAATCCCGATTGCAGGATGCTGTCCAGGTTGGGCAGCTTGGCTTCTTCGAGTGCACGATGCAAGTTTGCCAATCGTCTGGACATGAGCTCCCAGGAATTCTCCGGGACGCCAAAGATTTGGCTGGCCGCGCACCTTGGCTCTGGGTCACCAGCACTGAGAGAGCATTTTCAAACGGTAGAATCGCAGGATATGCTTTGTCTCAGCTTGCTGCGAAAAACCCCAAACCCAAAACGCTAGAACCCACCCCCTAGATCCCTAAACCCCAAAAGCTAGAACCCTGAACCCTAAGCCCACTTTTAACTTCAGAAGCCTTTTTCCCTAAACCTTGCCGGGCGACAGTGCCTGCAGATCAGCCTGGGCACTTCCCAGTTGGAAGCATTTCTCCACAGCACGCAGCAGCTCCTCCGAAAAGGACTGCCCACTGACCTGCGTTGGATGCGTTTTAGGGTTGAGGGTTTAAGGTTGAGGGTATGGCAATGGAGTATGGGATTTGGGTTTAAGCTTGGGTGGTTTGAGTTTAGGGTTCGCCTTTGCCCTAGCATTAAAGGCCCACAAAAGCAGCCACGATCGGCGTTTCAAAGCTCAGGGGAGGGGATTACAGAAAACGCAGAGAGCGGGACCTGGATGAAAGCTCAGGATAAAACAACAACCGGGGCCTCAACATCCAGAGGCATTAGGGGTTTAGGGTTTAGGGTTTAGGGAATAGGTTTCAGGCTGAAGCGATCCGATGTTGCAAGCAAGGATAGATGCCATCCCCTTGAAAGAGGGAAGATGGTTGCGCTTTCCCTATCAGGCAAAGAAGCTGGCCTTGGGAGAGCCCAGGCATAGATCAGGATCCTTCTCTAGTAAAAAACCCGAAACCCCGCAAACCCTAAACCCTGAACCCGAAGGAGCATCGGCCTTCCTGGACTTTGAGCTGCTACCAAGGAAGGCAGGTCTTCACACCAAGGCACGTGCTTCTCCGTGTAAAAGGCTTTGGCGCTGTCTAGGGCTTAGGGCCGCTCAGGCGCTTGCAGGTGTAGAATTTGGGGTTTAGGGGTTTAGGGTCTTGGGTTTAGGTTTAGGGTTTAGGATTTGGGATTTACGGTCTTGGGTTGAGGGTAGTTGAAATTGCGGTGAAAAATTGATAAACGCATGCAGAACCCCAAATTCCGACACCCCTAAACCCCCAAAAAAACCCTCCAAAACCCTTGCAAAAATCCCTAAACCCCTCAAACCCCTCAAACCTCCAAAACCCCCCAAAAGCCCCCCAAAACACTAAACCCTAAACCCTAAACCTAAGCCCTAAACCCCAAAACCCCAAAACACCAAAAGAAACCCCCAAAACCCCTCCACAAGGCTCGGAGCCTCGGCGGCTTTCTGGAGCCATTCCCTCACATGCGATGCCTTCAAGGGCTTTAAAGGGGGGAGCTTGGGGCTCCAAGCTTTGTAGGGTTTGGGGTTTAGGGGTTCGGGTTTAGGATTTAGGGTTGGGTTTTGGGGTTTGGGGTTCGGGGTCCGGGGTTTGGGGTTTGGGGCTGAAGGTTGGAAGGCTTTGGGTTTGGGGCTGCGGGTGCGTAGTAAGGGAACAGAGGTTCAAGGAGGACCATCATGCTCTCTTGGTACGGATGCTATGTTGGGTTCTTAGTGGCTTTGAATCAGATCAAAGACCCCAGATGAACACGGTAAGAAGCAGAGCGTACAAGCTTGGGGTTCGAGTCAAGGCTTCGCAGGGCTTTTGGGGTTCGGGGTGTAGGTGCCTGAAGGTTCAGAAGGCTTTGGGTTTCGCATTCTCTACTTCACCACTATAAAATCTCAACAAGCTTTAGTGAGATTGATTAGGTTTTAGGGGTCTAGGGGTTAGGGCTAGGGTACAACATGCTTCCGGTGTCTAGGCGGAATGGCACTGAGGTTAGAGTCTATGCTCTACCGGCGTAAACCCCGCCTCATCCAGCGGCAGCACTGCGCGAACTTTTGTTAAAACCATGTTCTCCGGCTTCGTCTCGGCCATTCTCTTACAGATACCTTCGCAGATACGGCGAACCTACGGTCAAACCCTAAACCAAAGAGAGGTTGGCCAGGTTCAGAGGCCCCTAGACCCTAAACCCGTTGAACCCCAAACCCCCAACCCCCAAACGCATCCAAACGCTAAACCCCAAACCCTAAACCCCAACCGAGACTGGGGTTGGCCACTACACAAACACCCACATAAGCATCAAAAGGAACCTACAGCCCCCAAAAGAACCCAAAGGCCCCCCACAAAACCCCATCAAAAGCCCCAAAACACCTAAACAAGCCCCCTAAAAACCCCGAAAAGCCCTAAAAAACCCTAAAACCCTAAAAAGCCCCAGATCACCCACACAAAGACTGCGTACCGAAGAGCTCCGGAACTCCGTGAGCAGCCCGTCCAAGTGGCGCACGATGCCGCGACACGCCTCGGCCTGCAGGGTTTCAGGGTTTAGGGTTTAGGGTTTGGGTAGGGTTTGGGGTTTAGGGTTTGGGGTTTATAGGGTTTAGGGTTCCAAGCCTGCATTTCCATGCGGCGCTCCAGCCCCTCCACGTCTGTGTCGGGCCCGGTGTCCTTGGGGTTTGGGCTCCATATGGGGTTTAGGGTTCAGGGTTTAAGCGGATTCTGTTCTATTTTGGGGTAAAGAAGGGGTACCCCTATTTTGGGAAATACCCATATGGCTCCAAGGTTTAAGGCTCATTCAGGACTGAGGGCCCCCAACATGCTGCCTTGGCTTGCTAAGAATCCGCAGCCTCGTTGTCGGGAAGCTCCTCGTTGTCGGGCAGCTCCCCATCTTCATCGGGTTCCCCCTGCCTGGACGAACGAGCCCAATGCCACAGCCTGCTCGCCACGAAGTGACGCGCATAGCGCACGAACATCGCACAATCCGGCAGGGATCGGATGGCCGGGTGCTTGCAAAACCACCATCTCTCCTGGACTCGCGACGGACACTTTCCACTTATATAGAAATATATATATATATATATATACATATACATATACATACACATATACATACACATATACATATACATATACATATACATACACATATACATACACATATACATATACATATACATATATATATATATATATGCATATGTATGTTCTAACATTTGAGTTTGTTTCTATATGTATAATATATATATATATATATATATATATATATATATATATGTATGTATAGGTATGTATATACATATATAGTCATATTTATTTTCTCTTTACTTATATATATCTATATGTATAGCACATGAATAGTATATAGTGTGTATATGTATGTATGTATGTATGTATGTATGTATGTATGTATGTATGTATGTATGTATGTATGTATGTATGTATGTATATATATATATATATATACAGTTGTGTGTATGTTTGTTTGTGTAAAGCCCCCTCATTTGAAAGGGACTTATCCAAGCCTAGAACGCTCAAAGCAGAAGGCTCCTGGCTCGCTTGCAACAGTCTCTGAACGGGCTTGGCGCGGTCATGCTTCAGCAGCTCCTGTCTGCACTCCGCTTTTAGGCCTGGGGGACGAAGGTGCAGGGCATGTTGCTAAGCTTGCCCCAAACTGTAGTCAGCAATCAAACCCTAAACCCTTCACCCTAAACCCCAAACCCCAAACCCTCCTATCACAAGCTCCTGCCCTGCGGCATCGAGCTCGGCCGCATTCTGAAGCTCGCACTTGCGGCAGAAGGCGAGGAATGCGCGCGCGGACCCCGCTCTGTCCGCATACCTGAAACCCAGACCCCTGAAACTCGAATTTTGGGTTTCGGGTTGAGGCTGCTTAAGGCTTCGGGCCCCAAATCCAAAATCAAGTGCCAAAGGGCTTTACGAAACTTAGGCTAGCAGAAAGCCACAATTCAGGCTTGGAGGTCTCTGAATCTTCAACCCTAACTAGGCCAAAGGCACTCCTCTGATAGACTTCAAAGCTGTAGGGCTTACTTATTAAACCCAATCTGAAGCCCCAAAACCCCTGTTTTGGTGTTTCGCGTCCCGGGTTTAGAGCTTAGGGTCTATGAGGGTCCCGAATGTCTCAACCCTAGTTCAGCTGCAACCGGGGCTGCCCTAAACCCTAAACCCCTAAACGCCTAAACCCTCAAACCCTCAACCCTAAAGCAGGTGCAGCCGGGGCTGCGTGCTTACCATGTCCTGCAGCTCCTGTGCTGCCGCTTCCGCGGTGTCGGCAGCTGACGCACCCGAAGTCACGTGCAGCTCCTCGCAGAAGATGTAACCATTTAGGGTTCAAGGTTTATGGACCTGAAAAAGTCGCTCAAACCCTGATCTTGTAGGGTTCAGAGCTTCGGAGTTTCGGGACAGATGCAAGATAATAAGGTAGATGCGCCGCACCTAGCATGAGGAAAGAGAACGACCGGCTCAACGCAAAGTGACCATGACACCAGCACCCGCCCCATGCCTAGCAAAGAAAAGAAGCTACCTAAACCCTGAACCCTAAACCCCGAAACCCTGCACCCCTAAACCTAAACCTCTAAACCCCTAAACCCTAAGCCCTTCGCTGAACTTGCCTAGATTCGCAAGGCCCACCTCCCCCAAAACTCGAAAAACACCCAAACCAAAAGCCACACGTCCTACTGATGTGCACAGGGCACACAGCAGAAAAAAGAGATACATACATACATGTATATATGTATTTACATATATATATATATACATATATATTCTAAAATCATGTGTGGTTGTGTATATGTCTATAAATATATAACACACCCATCCTTGTAGAGGAGGAGCAGCTCCAACAACACGGGACGTGCGTTGAGCACCTGGCGCGTCTGGGAGATTGCTAGGCAATCAAACCCGAAACCCCAACACCCCTAAACCCTAAAACCCTAAACCCTATAAAGCCTAAAGCCCTAAAACCCTAGACCCCATAAACCCTGAAATTCTGAACCCACAAACGAATCCCCTCAAAACCATTACAATCCCGTAAGTTTTCAAAAGCGGGATTAAGGCTCAGGGTTTTAGGGTTTTAGGTTTAGGGTTTAGGGTTTAGGGTTCAAGGTTTTAGGGTTTGGGGGTGGGGTTAGGGTTTGGGGCTTGGGGTTTGGAGGGTTTGGGGTTTTAGGGTTTGGGGTGGGCTAGGGCTTGATAGGGCTTATAAGGTTTTTGGATTTTAGGGATGCCTCCTCGGCGCGTTGGAGAGAGATCTGTCCTGCAGCCCACGTGGTTTCGGGAACCGCTGCTTGGGAGGCGGGGCTGCGGGTGTAGGCTTCAGAGCCTAGGCTTTGTGGTTTAGGGTTGAGGGCGCAGGGTTTGAGAGTCTAGGGTTTCTAGGGTTTCCGGGGATTTTCCGGGGTTTCGGGAATTTCGGGAGGGGTTTCGTTCGTTTTGAGGGTCTTTGAGGGTTTTTGGCGGTCCTGCGACCACCTCCTGCAGCCATGCCTGCAGGGAGGACATGGTCTGGTCAAGGCGCGGATGTGCCCGGAGTTGATCGCCGAGGTCATCCCAAGCCTTTCTGGGGGTTTAGGGCTTAGGGCTTAGGGTTTAGGGCTTAGGGCTTAGGGCTTAGGGCTTAGGGCTTAGGGTTTAGGGTTTAGGGTTTAGGGATTAGGGGATGCTACAGTATGGGGTTGATCCAAATTCTGTGGATTCTGGGCACCCTCTACGAGGAAAGCCCACAAAAGCGCACACATCCATCGCTCCGAGCAGCTTGCAGGAGGAGGCGCCAGGGCGCGGAGATCGGCTCCAAGAGAAGCAGGGGATCCGGCGCCGCTGCCGCGGCGTTCAGCAGGGCGTTGACCGCCGCCTCCGCGTGCGCGCGGCCCTCCCCGGCCAGGGTCCGCAGGCAAAGCTGGACACCTTAGGGGGCCCAGGTGTGGGTTTCCGAAAGTAGGTACCTTGTTGGGGTCCTCATAAAAAGGGAATCTTACCATTTGGGGTCTATATTGGGTTTCGTAAACCCCCCAGGAGCCATCTTAGGATAAAGGGAACCCCCCCTTTGTTCTCTGCTGGCTTGTCAAAAAAGTCCTAGGGAGCCAAAGCCTAAACCCGAGAAGAGCCCGAGAAGCTCTCCAGAAAAAGCGCAGTTCTTCATGGGTGCCCTAAATTGTAAGCTCCGTATTACCAGAGGAACTCCAAAAAGGGACCCCAAACTTTAGGGAATCTACCAAATAGGGGAGAAAGGGCACCACCGGACTTCCGAGACGCTCCGGAGGAAGGCGTCCTCATCGGCCATGATCATCGGAGCCTCCGAACTATAGGGTTCAGGTTTATGGCTGAGGGTTGACTAGAACGACTGGGGCTTGGGGCTTGAGGTTTTGGATAGGGTTCAAGTTTAGCTCTTGGGGCTTAGGGCTTAGGCTTTGGGGTTGGGATTCAACTTGAATCCTGTGGGTGTTTCATCATCACAGCCACAAAAAAGTTCGGCTTGGGGGTGCTTGACGTCGGGCTTCTGCTTGGAAACCCGAAGCCCTACTTGGAGGACCAGACGGCTCAGTGAGCAGTCAAGCAGGTCAAGCAGGGGCTATGCGTTTCGACTCTGCTTTGCACCTGCTCGACGTAAACCCCACACCCCAAACCCCAAGCCCGAAACCCCGGACCCTAAATCCTAAACGAAACCCCAAATCCTGAACCCAGGGCTGCTCTTGAGGCCACGGCCGCTTCCGCAAACTTCTTGACCCAATGGCGCACGAGCTCCTGGACGAAGCAAAGGGCAGCCGAAGGCGGGTTTAGGGTTTGGGGTTTAGGATGAAGTTTGGGGTTCAGGGTTTGGGATGAAGCTTGGGGTTCAGGGTTGAGGGTTTGGGATTCAGTTTTGGGTTTGGGGTTTAGGGTTCAGGGTTTGGGGTTTAGGGTTTCGGCTGAGGGCTTTAGGGTTGAGGGCTTGGGGTTTAGGGCCCTCAGCTCCCAAAGCCCCCCAAACTCTAAACCTTAACGATCTCGGCAGAACTTAGCCTCTACCGGATCAACCCTAGTCAAACCCTGAACCCAAAGCCAAAGAAAACCGAAGTACCCGCCCCCCACACCCCTAAACTCCGATCCAACACCTAAACCCAACCCTAAACCCCGAACCATAAACTCCCAAAACGTCGGCCCTTAACCGAATCCCTCCTGCGAGACGCCCGCGGGCTGCAACCCAGGAAGCACCTCCAGAAGCGCAAGCTCCCCAACCGCCTCGGTGCATGTGGGCGCTGGGGCTTCGTGTTTAGGATTTTGCGTTTCGGGTTTGGGGTTGAGGGTTGAGGTTGAGATGGGTTGAGATGGGTTGAGATGGGTTGAGATGGGTTGAGATGGGTTGAGATGGGTTGAGATGGGTTGAGATGGGTTGATATGGGTTAAGATGGGTTGAGGGTTTAGGGAATAGCGGCTGGGGGCTTTTGGGGGCATCCAGTCGCAGTTTGGGAACTTTGTGGTCTATACTGTTAAGGATGTTGGGGTTTGTGAGGGTATTGGAGTTAAGGGTTTGGGTGTCTGGGCTTCAGAGTTTTCAGGAGATTGTGCTTTGTGGGGGGGAGGGACTCTCGGCACTGAACCCAAAACAAAGGGTTATGGGTTTAGGGTTTAGGTTTAGGGTTGAGGGTTTAGGGTAATCCCTAAACCCTAAACCCTAAACCCTGAACCCTAAACCCTTTGAGGTCAACTCTGGCTCGGGTCTCAAACCGGGCCGCGTCAAAAACGTCCTCGGCAGCTCCCACAATCACGGCCAGCGGGTCCTGGAGGGTCCACTCCTGCAAGGCCTGAATGGGGTTTAGGGTTTAGGGTTTTGGGTTTAGGGTTTAGGGTTTAGGGTTTAGGGTTTAGGGTTTAGGGTTTAGGGTTTAGGGTTTAGGGTTTAGGGTTTAGGGTTAGGGTTTAGGGTTTAGGGTTTAGGGTTTAGGGTTTAGGGTTTAGGGGAGGTTTTGTGGGGGGGGGGGGGGGTTGAGGCTTTCAGGGGGCCTTTGGGGTCAAGTCTAGGGTTTTCCGAGATTCGAGGAGTCTACAAGAGCCTAAACCCTAAAACCCTAAAACCCTAAACCCTAAAACCCTAAACCCTAAACCCTAAACCCTAAACCCTAAAACCCTAAAACCCTAAACCCTCAACCCTAAACCCTAAACCCTAAACCCTGCTCAGCTTCAAGGGTTTGCGGGGCTTGGGAAGCACCTGGCAGAGCTCCATGCCGGCTACAAGCGTCGCCAGCAACCTCCTGTGGAAAGTTCCGTTCAGAGCCTAAACGTGACGGTGTTTAGGGTTTTGGGCATAGAGTTTGGGGCAGAGGCTCTTAACCCTGTACGAAACACTACTTGAAGGTTCATGGGTAGCCATAAGTGGGGCTGGAGGTGTGGCGTGCTACGGTAAATTAAGACCTTAATGTCAGCACTTATAGCCCTACATATAACTACCCATGAACCTTCAAGTAAGCCCTAAGCCCTAAGCCGTGAACGTGAACTCGAACCCCAAAAAGCCCGAACCGACCCCCCGGCTTCGAGACAGGCTTTGGAAGGTTTAGGGTTTAGGGTTCTGTTGATGTGTCTGAGAAGTCGAACCTGTTTTGGGGGGTGTCAGGCTTCGCAGCGTGGACCGGTCCTCGTCTTCTCTGAGGGGTCATCGGGGAAGAATTGCTTGAAGGAGCTGTTCGTGTGCTCTGCCCGGTACTCAATGTATTCGCGTGCCAGCCCCGCCGCCTGCTCTGAGCACAGGGGACGTCTTGGGGTTCAGGGCTTAGGGCTTCGGATTCATGGAAGCCAACCTCCTTCTCAGACAGGGCCAGCACATGCAAGCCCGAAGCAAAGCTCTTCAGAACCATCTGGCACGCGCCCTCCGTCTGCACCTCCACACACCAAGACAATGTTCGCTAGACCATGTATAAGCTGGTCAAAATTACGAGATTTTCGGTCCCCTTCTGGGGTCTCCAGTTTCGACTACATGATTTAGGATGCCAAAAACGCACTAGCAAGCAGTCCCCACCACAAGCCCTTCAGCAGGTGCCTTGGACCGAAAGCATTGCCGCCACAGGCGACGCGCCGTTCGCTGGAGGAGCTTCGAGGCTTCTTCGTCCCATCCCTCTTTCACCAAAAGCTCGGCAAAAGACCCCACAGCTTCTTCGAACTCCTGGTCCTTCTTGCTGCCTTTCGACCATGAAGCTTCTGCGACGGTGAAGTCGAACAGAGTTTCGAAGGTAGCTTGCAGGTTGCAACGGACCAGGCGGCCGGCCTCCGAGAACATGCTGCAGAGCTCAGTGAAGGTGATTCGCTTCGGCCCGGTGGACATCGCGGCTGTCTTCATGGCATTCTGCAGGTACTTGTCCAGACTTCTGCTGCCCAGCAAAAGGTGCAGCATCATCTGCCAGCATGTAAAGGCACTCACATGTTTAACAAAGCTCAAACAGACGGCGTATCCCCACACCCTCCGAAACTCCTAAAAACTCCTAAACCCTAAACCCTGAAGACTAAACCCTCATCAAACCCTAAGGCCTCCGCTCCAGCATCAGATCCTGGTCGCACACGGGGGTTAGGGTTGAGGAATCAGGGGAGGCTTCCAAAGGTAGCAATCAAGAAGCCCAGGTCTTGCAGCCCAAGCCGACCACGCGCCAAACCAAGCAATGCTTGACTCAACATCTCACGAACACAACCCCAAAAAAACACGAGAAGGCTTCAGAGGGGTTCGCCTTAGAGGTTCTTGAAGGCCCCCTAACCCCTAAACCCTAAACATCCTAAAACCCAATCCCCAAACTCTCAAAACCCTAACCCTAATCCTAAACCCTAACCCTAAACATTCACTCTCCCTGATAATTATATTATCATAGGTTATCCCGCATGCATCTAATTCACTTAATACAGCAATAATACTAATAGAGAACGAGCGAAATGAAATGAAGTGAGTTCGTGCGTCCGTGGGTGGTTGGTTGAACGAAGTGAGTTTAGTAACCGCCCGTGAGACAGGACTAAAGTTGTGACCTCGCGAATGACAGGGTGAATCATATGTCTGTTAAGGTGGGTTTTTGGTGAGTGAAGAGAGCACAGTTCATGCACGTATAAGGAATGTAAAGACGCAGGAAGTGCATTTCACGTGTGAACGAAACAGTAAGAATATTCACTAAAAGAACATATAATCTCTGATCGAAAATATAACTGAGTAAGCGATCGCATGATATTCAATTATAAATTGGGCTTTTTCTCGTTCAATAAATGCACGCGGTTGTTCATTCATAAATTCATTCACTCCCTTGTCATTTAATTCTCTAAATCCTAAACTCAACCCCATACCCGGGACATCCTAAACCCTAAACCCTGAACCCTAAACCCTCGAACCTTAAGCCGAGACGAGGCTCCTTGAGCCTCCGCCAGGGCGGGTGCTTCGGCACTCTCTGGGTCGACTTCTGGTGCGCTCGGCGTCCTTGTCTTGGGTTTGGGGTTTAGGGTTTAGGGTTTAGAGTGTAGGGTTTAGGGTTTTAGGGTTTTAGGGTTTAGGGCGACCCCTGACCGAGGAAGAGTGCAGCCAGGGGCTCTGGAGGCCCTCGAAGAGCCCGAGGATGCCGAGCAAGTCTTGCACGAGGCATCGTCCCCCCAGCAGCGACCTCCAGAGCGCCTCGCGCACTTCCTCGGACGCCTCCCCGATGCACCGCATCTGCTGAAGGGATGCTGCAGCCTGCTCCCGCACGAAAGCTCCTGCAGGATGGATGTGCAAGCCACAACAAACCGCCGGTTTTCGAAGGAAGGCTGCTAAGTCCTCTAATCTCCTAACCCCAAAATACTGTGAAGACACCCATGAACCCCACGCCCTCAATTCTTTGAGTAGGCGCCCCCCTTGGCCCCACAGGGCCTCCCCGAGGATCGAAGCACACCGGCTGCAGCAGCGAAGAAAGCTCAAACTCATACACGGCCTCCGCATGGATCATCTGCCTGCTGTTCACTCCCCCCCTGAGCCCTAAACCCTAAACCCTAAACCCTAAACCCTAAACCCTAAACCCTAAACCCTAGGGTTGTCATGGAGAGTGGGAAGCTGCCTCGGCCCCTGGCCAGGCCTTAGGGCTTATGGGGGATCAAGATTTCGGGGATTTAGGGCTTGCAGGGTTTATGGTTTGGGGTTTCGGGCTCGGCCTGAAAACCTATAGCCTCAGAACTCTGGTCAGGTTCCTTGGGGTTAAGGAGTGAAGCCCCGCTAAACCCTGCCGACAAGGGTAACCCTCAGCCACCCCAATCCCGCCCCCCCCCGCCCCCAGAAAAAAGGAGAACGAGCACAAGCCTGACAGCTTCCAGCCAGCTTGCATTGCCCAACCGCGCATCGAGGTAAAGCATCATTTGCAGCCCGCGCCATAAGTCCTTATAGATGACTGGAACTTGATAGAACCCTGTTCTCAGTGCGCTCATTTCATGTTGCGGATGGGGGATCCTTCTGCAAAGTTTTTGCCGGGGCTCTTGCTGCAGCAGGGCTTGAAACTCCTCACTTCTGCACGAGCATGCGGCGAAGGAAGACAGCACACTCGAGCTGCTCAACGATCTGTGGGTGGCTTTGCAACTCGTTGCGAGGGTCTTCACCCTGTCCACATGCACCTCCTCATCCTCGGCTGTCGGCTTGTTCAGAAAAGCACGAGGGTACTGTTGACTCGGTCTCATGCAACTGTGGATGGCGAGTTTGGCTGGAAGTTTCACTCAAGGCCAGGCATCTGTGTCTTCCTTGAGTGGCTGCTTAGGGTTTAGGGGTTAGGGCCAAGAGTTCGGGCTCCTTGCACTCAGGAGTCCTGACCGGGGATACTCCCAAGCTTTCGCACCACCATCTTGCTTCGGAAAGCCTCCATGGGAGGGTGGCTCAAGGGACTCCGGAAACTCCGGGCCGAAGTCCTGGAGGTATTTTAACCGAAATCATCATAACCTTGAACCCTATTAAACGTTTGGGGTTAAGGGTTCCTAAACCCCCAAACCCTGAACCCATGGAACCACCAAGCAAAGCGAGACCCCTCAAGATCGACCAGATGCGCAGCTGTGCATGTTGAGACCCTACAACCCCCTTAACGATTCGGGTTTAAACCCCAAACCCAGATAACAAGTCATAAACCCAACCCGAACCCCTCAACACGAACCCGCCTCCTTCACCACTTCGAACACCCCAGCTTCACTTGGGCCACCGTGGCTTGCATTCTTCTTGGAGCCTTGCTTTCGCGGCCTCGGTTTGGGGGGTTTAGGGACTCGGCCCTTGAGGGGCTTTCGGGGGCTTTAAGGAGAGGGGCTGCGGGGATGGCGGCACGCAACTTGTGGATTAGGCCGAGGCTCTCCACCATCACCAACTCACCTGGTTCCATCGAACCCTAAACCCTAAACCACCCCTGACCCTAAACCCTAAACCCTAAACCCTCACCATGTCTTCACCGTTCTTGAACATCCCGAGTCTTGAAGCCAGGTTGAAGGGTTTCGGGAGATATCAAAGATTCCTAGCTTGTTGAACACCCCTAAAAACCCCTAAACCCTCCTGGCCTCTGCCAAAGAAGCCTGCATCTGGAAGCCTCACCAGCCGCCCGACCGCGCAGAATGCCAGCACCGCTTGACTGGGGCAAGTTGGCCCAGTGAGCCTCTGTTCTGTTTAGAGTTTAGAGGGTTTAGAGGGTCTAGGGGGTTGAGAGGGTAGGGTTTAGAGGGTTGAGAAGGTTAAGAGAGGGTCTAAGGGGACCGGTGAATTTTGCACAAGCAGGTCCGACCTCCCAAACTGCCCTGCTAAGGCTAAGACTCGAAACCCTGAACCCTCCAAACCCTCTAAACCCTCTACAAACCCTCTCAACCCTCTAAACCCTCTCACCCTCTCAACCCTCTAGACCCTCTAAACCCCCTAAACCCACTAAACCCAACCCTCTAAACACTCCCAACCCTCAACCCTGACCATAAGCCTTAGACCCCCAGCGCTAAACCCAAAACCCTACACCCTAAACCCTGAACCCTAAACCCGAAACCCTCCCAGCCCTCCAGCCAGGCGACAGTTCCAGGTAGTCTCCCAGATTGGGCGCCGCCCGCATTTGCTTGCACAGCTGCGCGAAGTCGTCCAAGACCCCGGACAGCGTTTCCCCGCTTGCACCTGGGCCACCCGAGGTTTCGAGTCTAGGGTTTAGGGTTTAGGGTTTAGGGTTTAGGGTTTAGGGTTTAGGGCTTCGGGTTTAGGGCTTCGGGCTTAGGGTTTAGGGGTCTAGGGTCTAGGGTCTAGGGTCTAGGGTCTGGGGTCTAGGCTTCAAATTTGAGGGCTTATTTGCCTAACCCTAAACCCCACCCCCTAAAACCCTATCCCTCTTGAAACCAATCAAGCGGAAAATTATGAGAAATCTTCAATGGTCTACCATTGGGTCCCCCACATCCTAAGCTCCCCCGATCCTGGAATATTGGGTTGAGGGTTTAGGGACTTAAAGGGTTGAAGGGTTTACGATTCAGAGGGGCGTTTTGGGGCTTCAGGTCTCAGGACGGGTGGGAAGCTGGGGGTCATGAACTTAGGATGCTGGTTTCTCTCCTTAAGGTCCCTAGACCCAAAACCCTAAACCCAAAAACCCAAAACCATCACCCTCAGCCCTCAACCCTAAACGCTGAACCCTAAACCCTAAACCTGCCAAGCAACACCCAGAATCTGCCAGTCGATCGTGGAAGGAGCAGAGGAACTTGCCGTGAAGATCCGCCTGCATCCCGTCCCGTACTGATTCTGGGGTCTTGGGATTCAGGGTTCGGGTTTTAGGGTTCAGGTCTAAGCTTGCTTCAGCGTCTCGTAGCCTTTTGGGTGGCAACATCTGAGCAACTCTGAGCACGTGTGGAAAACCCTGAACCCTAAACCGAGCCTGCTTCACATCCTTCTTTCCTTCGAAGGCCACATGGCCGAAAAAGTGCGAGTCGCCAGGCTCTGTATGCCTTGAGCCGAGCCAAGGTCTAAGATGCTGGGCTTTAAGGGTATCCCGAAATCTCACCGCAGCCCTCCCTTCTTGAATGCATGAACAGGAACCGACTGACGTCCACATCACTCTGCAATAGGTTGCCATGGTCATTGCGCCCACGAAAGAAGCTTTCCAGGCTTTCCATGACTCCCATGCGCTTGTCCTTGTTCAGAGTGAATGTCCTGATGAGCAGGGATGAGAATGCCGAGTATACTGCAAGGCTGAAGCAAGCACCTGCCTTAAGGCAACAGAACAAGTCAATTGCGCACCGAGAGTCAGTTTCTGCGGCATGTTCTCGAAAGAAGCGCTGACTGGTAGCGTACACCAAAACAGGCCGTTTGCGCCACTCTGCATCAGAACAAGCTCACTGCCCGTACGAGCTTCGCTGCAGCAAATTTCTGCACCTGCGGAAACAGGAGGTAGTCTTTATCACTGTCCTTCCAGTGTTGTCTGAATCCCACACTTTAGGTGAACCTACCTTGTCTGTGGTTGATGAACTGTCCGTGGTTGATAAACCTCCGACCTTCTGAGGCTTCAAGACAGAAGACGTGCACATGCAGCTTGCTCTGGGCATCCATTCGGCGATGCACTGCGTGGTAGATGCCACACAGGTTGCGGCTGACTAAGTCCTGCCATGAAGATTCGGACACACATGCGGCACTGTCCAATGCATGCTGTAGTGCTTCCCGGAGGTTGGGCTGATACATGATAAACATGCAAGCGGTCGTGAATTTGGTTGCACGGTCCGGAAATGTGAATACCCACTCCTGTTGCAATATCGTTCTTTGTTTCATCTTCTTTCACACAACTGTCCAACGAAACACATCTGCACACTTTTGGAGAACTAGCCTGAGGATTAGCATAGGTCAAGAATGGTCAAGATGCAGTCTCAGACGATGGTCTTGTTGTACTATTGGCCTTTCATTCTTGCTGTACGAGGTTCTGCCGCTCCTGGTGTGACGTCACCAGCTTCGTCAAGGCCGAGGGGGCCAACCATATGCTTGCAGCTTTCCGGCCTATTGCAGGCTCCTGCTGGCATTTCACCCCCTTCTTGTCAACCTCCACAACTTTCACTGTTTGGCCCAACCACTTCTTCAAGTCCTGCAACATTGCACAAACAACAGCAAGGGCTGTGATTGACCGAAGTTTGACTGAGGTGAAAAGTCCTTGCTCTTTATGTTCTCAGCCATGAGGGCTGCCGTTGCCGCTTTCTGGTCAGACAAGACCTGCACAATCTTGTCTGCGGGAAAGTCGGCAACCGACACAAATGGCAACTCCCAATGGAATCCGCTTCCATTGCGCGACATTGGCCCCGAAACAGCGAGCGAGCGCTACTCTGCAAGCCAAAACTCAAGTTAGTGTGGGCACAGGTTTAGGTTTCCAGCAAGGCTAGTGCAGCTTGATGCGGTAGCTCTACGGGATCCGGGTGTTGGCTGCGCGACGAGGACACCACGGCCTGAAACCTCGCTGGAAGCGAACATTTCAGGCCCTGGCACCAAAACCATCCTTCCCAACCCCCCAGGCTAAAGCATGCCAAACATCCTTCCGGCCCAGCTCCCTCGCCTTTGAGATTGGGGTGTGGGGTAGGGCTGAAGAAAGCTACTTTTCCAGTTCAAAGATGTTCAAAGCACGACAATGCATGCCAAAACCAGCCTTTCCAGGCTCGGCACTGCGCCACTAAGGGCTCACAAGGACATCCTTCATCCACACATCCTTCGGATGTTGGAGGCTCAAGTTGGAGGCCTCAGAATCACACTCGCCGGTATGCCAACAAGTACTCTGGATCTCACGGAAGCGGGCCACGGCTGCGCGACTCTTCCCAGTTCCCAAGTTCACAAGGAGTGTGTGGTAGGAAAAGGCTGGGGAAGTGCCAGGAACCCTGGAGAGTTCCCTTCGATCCGGTGATAAAAATACATTCTGAGCCGTAGCTTCATCTCGGAGCCTGTCATTGTCAAGGCCTTCCGTTTGGAAGCAAGCCCCACAGCAGGCTCGGACGATGAAGCAGTAGAACACATCCTCGTTGGGGTGCTTGTTGCCACCTGCGCGATAGAGGCGAGAGTGCAGATCCTCCAAGCCTGGGGTTTCGAGCCCCGGGTCTGGCCGTGTGTACTGATCCACCTTCTCGGGATCTTCCACAAAGCAGATGCCGGCACCGAAGAGACCTGAAGGGGGGGGGGGAGGGGGCTTTAATCCCTGTCACAAATTCATCCCCTTTAAACCTCTACTTTCACCCTCAGCTCGTTTGGATTGTATCCCCCCTTGATAAGAACCCCCATCACAAAGCGTACCTTAAACTCCTCCCTGTTTGCCGGAAACCTGCACCTTTTAAACTGGCAAGCTTCTCGGTGAAGCCCTGGTGAAGGATGTCCAGGAGACGTTCTGGACTGGTACCATGTAGCAGGTATCGTTCTCCCACCTCCTTCAGGCTTCGGTCTCAAGTAATCCCTAGACACTCAGACTCAAAAACCCCGAAACTTCCCCAAAAAACTTCTCTCTGAACTTCCTCAACCCCCCAAACTTCCCTAAACCTCCCTGAACTTCCCCAAAAAAACCCCGAAAAAACTCCCCTAGCACTCCCCCTACTCACCCCCCCACCCACAACAAAAATAAAAAACAAAAACAAAAAAACAACCCTAAAACCCTCGCTCCTCAGTGAAGAGCGTCCCAGGCATGGCCAAGGTTGCATCTTCCAGTTTGCTGGACCAAGGCTTCAGAGAGATTCCTCCTTTTCCTTGGGTTTAGGGTTTAGGTTTGTAGGGTTTAGGGTTTAGGGTTTAGGCTTGAGGTGATTCCTCGTTGTCCTTTCAGGGATGTTTTGGGCGGGGGGGGGGGGGGGTTAGGGTTTTGGGTTTGGGCTTGAGGTGACGCCTCCTTTTCCTTTTCGGGAGATGTTTAGGGGGGGGGGGGGGGGGGGGTTGAGGGGTTTAGTGGGTTTAGGGTTTAGGTTAGGGTGATGCCCCCGTTTCCTTTTAGGGGGTTTTAGGGGATTTTGGGGTTTAGGGTTTAGGATTCCTCCTTTTCTTTAGGGATGTTTGAGGGGGGGGTTGAGGGGTGCAGGGGTTGGGGGTTTTTAGGGTATTAGAGTTTCGGGTTTTAAGGTTTTAGGGTTGTAGGGTTTTGGGGTTTTAGGGTTTTAGGGTTTTAGGGTTTTAGGGTTTTAGGGTTTTAGGGGGTTTAAGGGTTTTAAGGGTTTTAGGGTTCCGGGCATTAAAGGTAGGGTGTAGGGTGTGGAATTCAGGAGGGATTGTTCGTTGTGAACTTGTCTTCAACTTCATGCTCTTGAAGTCATGGCAGGACATGCCAAAGAGGGCTTAGGGTTTAGGGGTTTAGGGTTTAGGGTTTAGGGTTTAGGGTTTAGTAGGGTTTAGGAGGGTTTAGGGTTTAGGGTTTAGGGTTTAGGGTTTAGGGTTTAGGGTTTAGGGTTTAGGGTTTAGGGTTTAGGGTTCTTACCCTTCCCTGGCAACCCGAGTTTCGAATCTGGTTCATGTGCCGACGCACATCGTTTCGCTCAGCGGCATACTTGTTCCAGCTGTCGTGCTGGAGCCGCCAGGCACAGTGCACTGCCAAGTTGGAATATGCACGATCATAGGCCATGGCGTCGCGTCCCTTGCCAAGCTCTTTCGGAGACCTGACGGTGAAAATCCCAACCCTAAAGCTTAAACCGTAAACCCAACCCCCCACCCCCCCACCCCACACCCCCCCCCACCCCCCACCCCCCCCACCCCACCCCCCACGCCACCCGCCCTGCGACCTGACGGTGAAAATCCCCTTGATCGCCGTCAAGGTCGCGTCATTCACGGGATAGAGTTTCCAGCCCTGGTCCAACTGAACCTCGTCCATGGGATTTTAGGGGTTTACGGTTTAGGAGTTTAGGGGTTTGAAGGGTTTGGGGTTTAGGGCTTAGGGCTTAGGGTTGAGAGTTTAGGGTTGAGGGTTGAGGGTTTAGGGTTTAGGACAGCCCTGGTCCAACTGAGCCTCATCCGACCAGTACTCTGGCAGGCTGACTGGCAGCTTGCCTCTGGCGGTCAGAGGCGTCAGAGGCGTCGGAGGCTCTGTGCGGTTCAAGTCGCCAGGCGCCACAGCTGCACTGACCCTGGATTTTCGGATGACTCCAGCTGCAACCGCACCCACACTGGCCAGCAAACTGACAACTCCAATCGTCACAATCAAGCCGATGCTCACGAAGTCCATACCTGAAGCACTGGGGTCGTCCACAACAGCAGCGGTGGTTCCATCTGTCGTGGCCGGGGACGTGGTGTACTGAGCTCCGGGGATTACGGGCGGCTCCACTTCCATGACGACCAGACTGTAGATGGGCGGTGCAGCATTGACTTCCCGCCGCACCGCATCAGCGACCTCCGGGAGTGTGGCTGCCAGCATCGCCTCCCTGGCTTCCAGAAGCCTCTTGACACCTGGTAGGAAAACTGCGAAGCGCACTTCAACATTCGCCCTGCCGGAGCCGGCAAAAAGGCTCCTGAAGGCGGTCACCTGGACGTCCACCGCTTGCACCCCCATTGTCATGGCGAGCGCGGCCACAAGGCCAGGGACCACGCCTGCATCCTCCAAGAACTCCGCAGCCTGGGCCACCTCCATCTGGATGGCACCCGTCATGACCTGCAGCCATGTGGAAGAGGTCGTGCTGGTCATGCTGGTCATGCTTGTCATGCTGGTCATGGTCCTGGTTGTGGATGACAAAGCCACTGAAACATCCGTCACGGTATCACTCGTCGTGGTAGCACTCGAGGAGGTACTTGTTGTATTCGAAGAAGTACTTCTCGCACTCGAAAATGTGCTTGTTGTACTCGAAGAACTTCTTGTTGCGGTGGTGGAACTCAAAGAAGTGCTTGTTGTACTTGAAGAACTTCTTGTGCTTGTGGTACTTGAAGAACTTCTTGTTACGGTGGTAGAACTCGAAGAAATGCTTGCTGTACTCGAAGAACTTCTTGTTGGTGGTGGAACTCGAAGAAGTGCTACTTCGTGTTGCGCTGGTAGCACTCGAAGAAGTGCTTGTTGTACTCGAAGAACTTCTTGTTGTGAGAGTCATGGTCATGGTCCTCGTGCTGGTGACAGTGGTTAGGGTGGTACTCGCAGAAGTGCTGGTCGTTGTTGGTCCACTCAGCTTCATGGCAAACATGTCATAGCTGCCAGCGCTGGAATGACCATCAAACGCAACATCTCTTGTAAAGCAGGCTAACAAGATGTTGCGGGACGAATCTTGCCGAATCGCTCTGGGCACGTCAAAACTGCTGGTTCCCGTTTGGAAGGTCCACTGCCAGGACCCCGCGCTGTCGAGCTCCAGCACGAAAACATCCCTGGAACCAGCATTGGAATACCCATGAAGTCCGCCCAACGTGAAGCCAGTCACCAGGATGTTGCCAGAAACATCAAGGGCCGTCGCGATGGCCCAGTCGGCTTCACTGGTCCCCGTCCGGTACGTCCACTTCCTAGATCCTGTGCCATCCAGCTTGTCTCCGCCGGTATTGGAGTTCCCGTGCAATGCACCTTGCGTGTGCCCTACCACGACTGAGTCGCTGGAAGAATCAATTCGAACTGCCAGGGCCACGTCGGTCCCAGTGGTTCCCGTCTGATAGGTCCATTGGTGGGACATTGAGCTATGGAGCTTCGTAACAAAGATGTCCTCGTTGCCAGCGTTCGAGTTGCCGCTCAATCCACCAGCGGTGAGGCCGACCACCACGATATTCCCTGAAGCATCAATATCAACTGCAGCTGCGATGTCAGAACTACTAGTCCCGGCCTGGTACGTCCAAAGACGTGAACCTGCACTATCCAGCTTTGTGACGAAAAGATCCCAGCTGCCTGCGTTTGAGTTGCCATCCAGCCCACCTTCGGTGATGTCTGCGGTGACAACGTCGCCAAATGCGCTGTTGACAACTGAATAAGCAATCTCCCCTGCACTGCTTCCTGACTGAAAGGTCCAGAGATGGGAGCCTGTGCTATCAAGCTTCATGACAAAAACGTCGTCGCCGTCAGCGTTGGAATTGGTACCCAGCTGGCCCTGAGTGGCTCCAGCTAGGAAATGTTTCCAACATCATCGATGTCAACCGACTCAGCCCAGTCTGAGACTGAAGTTCCTGTTTGAAAGGTCCAGTGAAGCAGCCCCTGGCTGTCAAGCTTCATGACTACAATGTCATTGCTTCTCGCGTTCGTGTTGCCTCCCAAGCTGCCTTCGGTGTAGCCTGCCAGGACGAGATTGTCAGAGGAATCGATCTGTGCATAATGACAAACATAGCCACTTGTCCCAGTCTGGAAGGTCCAGAACACATGTTGCGCGTTGGCTGCCAGACACAGCCAAGAGAAACCAGCAAAGCGCCACATGCCCAGCACTCCCCAGCACTACATGCTCTAAGCTGTCCAGCTTCTTGAACACACAAAGTGCTGCACAAACGAGGATGCCACTTGCAATGTGATAGGTCCAAGCTCTCACGAATGAAGAACCACACTTGGGTTTTTTGCCTGACGGCAAAATGGGGGTGCGAAGCACTCTCTGCTTGGCATCAAATCAGGGGGCCACATGGATTACATGGCCCCATTACCTACGACGGAGCTAAGTGTCCAGGGTTTATTTTCAGGTTTGAGGGTCGGGTTTTTAGGCTCAAAGGTACTCTGTTTGAACCGACAAACAGACGTCGAAGCCAGTCCATTGCTCCTTTCGTGTTTTCGCGTGCCCTAAACCCTTCCTGGACCATGAAAGTTTCTGCGTTCTGGTCTAGGGTTGAGGCCTGAGGGTCTAGGGTTCTGGGTTTAGAGGCTACAGGGTCCCGGGTTTCGGTCTAGGGCGCAGGGTGTAGGCCATTGCTCCTTTTCGTGTTATCAGCTTTTGCGGCGAAGACGGAGGAGATGCTGCCCTGCGTGCGACGGTTTTTCCGTGTTCTGAGTGTCTTGAAGCGCTCTAAACCTCAATCACTGAGTGACTTAATTGCAGTATTTTGATGTTTTTTTTGTTTTCGACTTCGTGTACAGGCTTTTCCAATATCATTTGGGTCTTGTGAGTTTTTTGAAGCGCTCCGAAACCTTAATCACTCAGTGACTCGATTTCCGTACTTTGATGTTGATGTTTTTTTGGTTCGACTTGTTTGTGTATAAGCTTTCCAATATTATTCTTGCCATCTTGGTGTTTTGAGCCTTTTGAAGCGCTTCTTTTCCCAATCACTCAATGATCTGTAATGATCTGATTTGCGTATTTTGATGTTGATGCTGCTCTGTCCCGACTTGTTCGTGCGTGACCTTTTCCAATATTATGCTTGCGATTCTGGTGTTTTTGAGCGTTTTGAAGCGCCTCTAAACAGAGTAACCTGATTCTAGTATTTCGATTTTGATGCTTGGGCTGGAAGGACATGTAGGGCTTAGCAAAACTTGCTTAGTGCCTGCAGGGCTCGGCGACTACGTCCGTCTGCTATAGGTGCAGGGGCCCCCTCTATCGCGTCACCACGGGATCTTGCGTGGGGAGCTGGCTCTTCGGCACAAGGCCCTGGCCTGGGAGTGTCTGCACGGTTTCAGGGCTGTCGCACGGTTGATGCAAGGTTTCGGAGCCTTCAGGGCAGCTTCGGCAGGCTAATGGAAACTTGGGGGGTTTCGGGGGTCTTGGCGTTTCAGGGCCTCGCTCCGTGGATACCTCTTCTGGAAGGTAGGGCAGAAGGTGATCCATGAGTGCTGGAGTTGGGGTTCCGGAGAGCTCAGGGGCCACGGCTCGCCCAACCCTTGAAAGGTCTACAGGAGAATCGGCGCATGTGGATTTGCTCTGGATGAGCAGCAGTTCCACTGGCTCCCGATTTTCCCCGGGTTGGGTGGGCGGGGCAAAAAGTTTTCTCAGCGAGAGTGCTCAACCTTGAGAGCCCAAAGAAACATGGAACATGATGCTGCTCAGCAAATACATGTATGGACATGCACGTGAAACGTGTAAAAACAATCAAAGAGAAGAGTTGCTCAGCAACAAGGTAAAATTTCACTGTAAAAGTTCGCATGGTGAAAAACAATCTTCGCCCAAAACATCTCAACCAAGCAGGGGAGGGGGACGAAGGAAACTCAGAAAGAGCATCTTGAAAAACCGTGCACCGCACTACAACAACTTTTAGTAGAGAGGCCTGTCAGCAAGCTGAAATGCTTCCTCCAAAACAAAAACGTGAGACATCTTGAGACTGTGCCCCGGAACAGCAAACTTTTTTCTACGTTGTTTCCGTCTGGATGCTAGGCCTTTGCCTTTTTCTGGACAGCATCCAGGTCTTGCGCTTCCAGACAGGCTTCTGCCTTCCCCGTCGCCCGTGGCTTCCAAGCGATCCCGATAGCCAGGACTGGAGCAGCTGCAGGCACTTACAAGCGTTGGCTTGGAGGATACCGACATCCACGGCCAGCTGCCAGGGCACAACCACACCATCATCGAGTCTAGTAAACTCCACCCTTCCTGGCCAAAGCCGCTCCAGTGACGCCTTCCAATGCCGGACCTCTTCTGCCAGCCACTGCTGGGCATCAGAAGGCACCGGCAGGCCACGCGACATCCGTCGCAAGTGCAGGAACGCCTGGCTGTTCGAGCCAATCGTGGCCAGGTCTGTGGGTACGCTGCTCTGAGACCACGCGAGCTTGCCCACTCCGCGATCTGCAGCTTGGAGATATTGAAAAACATGCCCTAGGGCTAGGTCACTAAAATGTGGCACGCCAGCCATGTGCGAAAACGCCTCCTCTATGCAGGAGGCGTGGCTCATTTTCCACACGGCGTGAGTCCTCTTGTCCAGCCAGTATGGGAACAAGATGGTGTCCACGATCGTTCCCAGACTCAGCAGGCTTGTGGATCGTGTGGAAGGGTCGCCTAGCCGAGCATTGCCGAACTCGAGCGCCCAGCCGTATAGTTTTGGCAGCGCATCCTGGGCGGAAAGGCGCGTGTCCGGACTCTTGGCCAAGGCCTGCGCGAGAGTCAGTGAGCGGCCGGCCAGGGTAACCACAAAGCACAGCAGCAGGTCCTCAACCGGGATACCAAGCCCCGCCGCGGCGGTCCAGTACTCCCGTATGGCCTCGGCCAAGGGATCCTGTCGGAAAGGGTTCTGATCCTTGGTAACCGTGTGGAGGTGCAGGGACTCCAGCACGACTGCAGCGGTCAAGTACGTCCCAGGCGTCGTTTGGAAGACGGGGTTTGCAGTGCTGAGGATAGCGTCATACAACTCCAGCGTCAGGAGCGAATCATGGGCCAGGCTTGTCAGGCGACCACGGCCATCGCCAGCTCGCCAGAGCATGTAAACCTGAAAAACCAAGCGGACTTTTCCACTACTCTTAGAGCCTGGTGGTTCAGCGGAGTTCTGCAATTCACAACATGCTCTCATGAAATTGGGCTCATGCCAAAATCACGTGAAAACATCTTGTCCTATACATGAGGTGTGTACAAAGGGCAGGGATGTTAGGTTTCCTCACCCCGCCTGAGATTCGTCTGTACACTACAACGAAACTCACCGAAACCTCAAGTGAAACGAGCCTGGACACCGTAAAGCATGGTATCCGCAAGTGGCTCTCAGCATTTCACATGCAGCTGGATCTCCGTAAAGCTTGGAGTCCGTAAGGCTGCTCACTCAAAGAACATATGCTGACAGTAGCTGCAAGGAGTCAGCACTTTGTTCGGATTGTTCTGATGTACGTGGCAATTCTCGTGATGGAAACATCGGCCTCGGCCTGTGATCACCACTTGTGCAGGTGGCCCTGCACGCTCGCGAGCCCGAATGAGCTCTGTCTCCAGGGCACGGTTCTGGCGCCGCGCCTGCTCCAACTGTCTTGCAAGATCACGACTGGCTCGTGATGAAGCATCTGCTTTCGCCTGCTGGGCATCGGCCAGTAGGGCTTCAAGCTTCTTGACCCGCATGGTCAGCATCACAAGAATACCACCAAGAATTGTCATGACCAGCATCGCGCCGATGACGGTCGGCATCACAGCTGTGTCCCCACCACCTGTAGTGGTGGTCTGAGTCGTGGAGTTCGTCTCAGCCTCCACACCCGCACCATAGCCCTGTGACCCAAGGCTCCAAGATACGTAGCTCAAGATCATGCCCGCAATGGCATAAAACGTCTCACGACAGTACAACAGCCTGTCGTGCTGTGGAATAAGCATCCACCCATCATGATCATCAGACTCTGTACCACTGCCAATGCAAAATGCAAGGCATACCAAGAAAAGAACAAAGCTGCACATCCACGACCGAGAACTGTAAGCAGTCGTAACAGCTTCCGAAGGAATTGGCATCATCATGAGAAGGAGTGCAACACGCTTCACCCATGTGCTGGACGCATCGCCGCCTACCACTGTCCGAACACGCTTGACCTGGGCCTTCATCCCCTCTGTCGCCATGGTTCGGTCCCACTCTTCAGATCCCACTGGCCTGTCATGCATATCCACAAAGTCATGTAGGAACAGCAAACTCTGCAGCCGAGCTGGGGAGAGGGGCTTTGTGTGAATGTCACCAAGGTTTGCATGAGTGGAAACATACTTCATGATCAAGCGCTTCTGCTGCACTGCATCTTGCAACCAAAGCAATCGACCTTCAAAATGCTTGCTAGCCTTGGTAACCCCCTGACGCAAACAGAACGCTTTGCAGGACTGGTTGTCAACATAGACGATAAGATCGCAAGGGCTGCGGCTCATGAACTCGACCACCGCCTTCATGAAGAGTCCCTCACAGGAGCTGCCAACGGCACTGTAGTATTCACTTTCCATGGAAGACAAGCTGATGCACTTTTGCGATCGGCACACATAGTGAATATACTGCCCGTTCAGGCAGTAGCTAGCGCCTCCGTATGACCTCCTGTCCCTCTTCGACCCCGACCAATCAGCGTCCGAAAATGCCTCCAACACAAAGCGCTCAGAATCATCCTCTGAACCATGCTCGAACAGTTTCTTGGACCCAGGAGCTGTAGCCTTCATTGCTATCCCATAGTGAGCAGTGTTCACCAAATACTGGATTAACTTCGTCAACCCGATCTTCGCATGTTCTGTCGGCCTTGCCATGTAGGCGGCCAACATCCGGACAGCGTAGCCGACATCGGGCCGGTCACATGAGATGTAAAGAGCAGTTCCAACAGCTTGCCGGAATTTGCTTGCTTCAACATGCTCCAGCTCGCTGGTTGTGTCTTTAGCACGAAGTTCAGACCAACATGGTACACGCTGGCGTACATTCTCCTTGACATTCATGATCTCCTGCATGTGTGTGATGTACGAAGTTGGCTGTCGAATCGTGATCCCATGCTCTGTCAACGTGTGCAACCGCTTAAGGAAACTGAACGAATGGCCCACTTCATACGCCAACTCATATGTGATCTGGAACCTCTGCTGCACTGTTGGAATGAAGCAGTCACGGGCCCAATCGAGCGGAAGCAGGAGCAGCGAATCATCGACGTGTATCATGCCGGGACCCTTGCTCTCACTTGCATGGACACTTGTAGACTTGCTGCTAAAACGGATCACGGCAGGACACTCTTTGCACTTCTCCACTTCAAAGTGTTCTGCAAGGAAATCGTAAAAGTAGTTGAACCACTGCTGCGACCCTTCACGTTGCCCTGGGACCATTTTCTGGAACACAAAATCCTGGCCTTGGATTCGGGATACAACCGGGACTGGTTGGGGAACTTCAAGGTACGCATCCTTTATGTCCAGGGCCACCAGCGCAAACTGTTCGGAAGGGCGAGTCTTCTTCCAGGTCAGGAACAAGGCAGGGAGGAGTCGGACGATGTCGGTGCTCGTCGCGGGGCTGAACAGCCCCTCTTTGGAGTCATCAAGCCACCGGAACTCCCGGGCGCAGAGGCGGGAGCGACGGTACCACATACCGACCCCCTTTCGTTTCTTGAATCTCCATGTTCGAACAAACTTCGTCGTCAGGCCTTTCATCAAGCTCACGTCTTCATTTGGAGTGGCTGCTCTCAAGACAGACTTCTTGATAAGCCGAGCCACCTCCACACTGTCGGCCAAATCATCGAGCTCAGCCAAAATGGCGCTGTCGAGCTCAGGCTCCCTTCCATTGCCGGGAAACCACAGTCGCTCATCGTCCTCGCCAGGCGCGGCGACCACATCATCAGTGAAACTTTCGTCCTTCTCGGACGGCATGGACCAAAGATTGGCCCCAGTGTCCCAGCCATCGGGCTGATCCAGGTTGAACTCACTCTCATCATTGACTTCGTAGGTTTGGCTTCCAAACGTCACAGCTCGCAAGCGCAGCTTCTTCAAAGGAGGCAGCATAGCCTCAGGGGTGCTTGGGACTTCCTCTCTCATTGGAGGGTTTGCACCGGGCTCATCCACTGCCATGCTGCTGTCGGCTGTATTCGGAATCACTCTTGCACTCTCAGGAGGAGGAACACGCCGGGTGCTGCGATCAACAGGAGCCGAGACATCGGTGTCCCCGCCCAACAGCACAGCTGGTATCCCGGGTAAGTCGTCTTCAGGCGCCACGGCTGGCGCAACAGCAGGAATGACACTAGGCTCTGCTGGTTCCACTGCAGGTGCTGGCACAACATCAGGCAGCCGTTGCTTTGGCATAGCAACGAACTTTGTTCCGACAACACCACTCCCATAGTCCCATGGAAATCCCTTCAACTCATTGTAGAGCAAGGCCTCAGTGCTCCAAGGGCGACCCACACGACGTATGGATCGGGAGAGGCGGATGCCATCTTTGCCAGCTATCACATACATGTCATTGGATGAAGACTTTCCAACAAGTATCCCCAACAGCCAGCGCTTGTCACCCTTTTGCTTTGCTTCGACTTGGCAGTACACAGGCTCTGCGAACGGTGCAATGCGGCCACCGTAACTTGCGCCGGTGGCTCTCTCATAAGCAGTCATGTTGCCGATCACGCGATAGCGGTTGATCAGCCAAGCACTGTGCACAAAAGCCCACGCAAACAAGCAGTGCGACACAGGCAACGGAAGGCCTGTTCTGGACCGGGCTTGATCAAGCAAAGTGTTAGCCAGCTTTCTCACGGAATCAACGGCCTTCTCACAGAAGCCTAGGGAACCTTTGGCACCAATGGCAGGGTTCTGTGTGATGGTTCGCAAGCCAAGACGCTGCCGCGCAGCCACAATGGCCTTCTGCAAAGCCAGGGTGGACGGCTCGTTGTCACACTTCAAGCAGATGGTGCTGTGGCCTAGACCCTGAATGAACCTTTGGAGCTCTATCCCAAGGTACCGAGTGTCACCCTTGGCTTCACAAGGAATCGCCCCGATACTCCCAGTGGCGGAGTCGTGGCACACAAGACATTTCAGGGCTTGCTGTGCATTCTCCGCCGCACTATCAAGGCTAACCATACCCTTATCTACGGTGTAACCCGTGAAGCAAAAGTCGAACTGGACAACTGGGACATCCCGAGGGCCTTGCTTGAGGAACTCCATCCGATCAGGAACCGCACGCATGGCTATGCAATGCTCACACCACGCTTGGTAAGGGACATGAGTGCATTCGTGGAGAAGCCGCTCCTGGGGCGTCGGTTCCCGGGGCACAGGCTGTACCCTGGGCTGCCGTTCCCCCACTGTCTGAGCATCGGCGGCCAGCTCAAGCTCGAGGGCTAGCCGCTGCTTGTCCAAGTAGTTCTTGATGCGTGTGAAAAGACGGGTCTTGGACCCCGCAGTGCTGAGGTCAACTTGGCGGCTGCAGTCTTCAAGACCGCCAAGCTAGAATCCTCCGAAAGCACGACGCCATCAAGCGACACTGGCTCAACCTCACCGGCAGGAGCGGATTCGTCAACCTCAACCTGATCGGGCAATGGCCTGTGTACCGGCCCAGCAGCTTCACCAGACACATCTTCCAAACCTTGCATGACAACTTCCTCAGGCACGACACGGTCTTGCTCAACAGGGCCAAGCGGGTCCTGTTCACGCTTGCGGTAAAAGCTGTAGAAGTTGGGTTCTGGAAGACCTTCGGGCTCAAGCATGCCTTCAGGGAGCTGCACACCGATCTCAGACACAGGCTCAACTTTCACATGCAGATAAGTGATGACCTCAGCAACCTGTCCTCCGGGAAGCGTCGCCTCTACATCGCGGATCTGAGTCCACGGCACACAATGCTCAAGCAGAAACCAGGTACCGCTTCGCTGCATAAGGGTGCTGCGATATGGCCAAGCAATGGGAGCGATCAAGCTGGGATCAAGGAACCGACTGGAGCGGCCCCGCCAAACGAAGTGGCCAGTGGCACCGATATGCCAGCCATACTCAATGGCTTCAAGCTCATCAGGATCAAGCTTCACTTGGATTGAGGCAACCTGCGAATGCTGCTGCGGGGAATCAGGAGAGCCACCCTCCTGCTCAACACGGCGGATCTGCGCGTTCACCGCCCACGAGTATCCTTTCAGCAGCAAAGGCACTTCAGCGCCTGTCGCATGATGGACCAAAGCCATGCCACCTGATCCAGCGGTTTCACCTTTGCAAACGGGCCACCAGCCCCTGTGTGTCAGCCGGCCCAGACTCAGGAGCGGCTGTGTAACATTGGCGACAATGCATCGCTCACGGATCACCACAGGCTTTGGCCCCCCATGCAGCACGAAATCTACAAGTCGCTCAGCTTGCACATGCATCGCACCTCCTTGGGCATCGCAAACCTGCAGCGGCCTCGCATTGGCAGCGCGACCGCACGCTTGAAAGGACGCGGGGATGCATGAGATGTCGGCACCTGAGTCAATGATCACGCTGTGGCTTGGGCTCGAAACTGTTCGGACAAACTGAGGAGCAACGGTGGACTGAAGGTCAAGCTCAGCATAATCTGGGGGAGGCAAGGTCCAATCACCGTTACTATCACCGGAATCCATCCGAAAACTCTGTGGCGCAGTCACAGTTAGCATACGGACATTGGGCTCAAGAGAAAGAACGTCAGCCAAATCTGACATGTCGAACATCATGGGCTCTGCTGTCACACGACGCACAGCAGGATGATCTGACTTGCCTTGCTGAGCCTGAAGGGCACTGGCGGACGAGGGCAAAGTGGTGGAACTGCCGGCATCGGAGGCTGTGGAGGCTTGCACTTGCCTGGCACCCTTAGTCTTACCATCAAGGAAAGCCTTATACTGGTAGCAATCACGCTTGAAGTGCCCAGGCTTGTGGCACCACCCACACAGCGCCTGAGAGTCGCTCTTGGCTTTGCCACCTTTGTCACCTTTGCCCTTGCCCTTGTCGGTCCTACCACCCTTATCACCCTTGCCTTTGCCCTTACCACCCTTATCTCCTTTACCCTTACCACCCTTATACTTGCCTCGACCGCCTTTGGCAACGCGATCGACATCCATTGGCACAACATCGCCGGAATCATGAAGGCCTTTCTTGCCTTCCTGCAGCCCATAGCTGCTGGCAACACTGGATTGCCACTTTGTCTGAGCACCATCCCACCTGAGCACCAGCTCACGCAGGTCACGGAAGGTGCTGTCGTCAGAGATGACCACGTTGGCATGCTGGCGAAGTTGGCCTGTCAAGCAGCTGAGGAGAGTGGCCATTTTGTTGTTTTCAGGCAGTCCACCCCTTTCAAGCTGTGCATACTCTTCAAAGGCTGCTTCAAGACGCAAAAGTTGCTGAGCAATGCCCTGCTTGGCATCAAAGCTAGGCCAGCTGTTGATGGTCCGAAGAAGGGCAAGCACACGATTCCTGGTCTTGGGCATCAGGTCATTTGAGAGCAACCTCCAAGCTTCGAAGCCATTCTGGGATGGCACAGAGCGCAACAAGCGACGACCCCTTTCATAGAGGAGGCCATTCAGCATGCCATACACAATCCTCGAACGGGCCTTCGCTTGCTCACTCAAAGACTCAAGAAGAACAGGCGTGGACTGGCGTGCATACTCATGTAGCTCTTTGTCGAAGCTGGGATCCAAACATGAAAGGTATTGCTCGAACGCCCAGCTCCACTGAGGCCACTGAGCAAACTCCTCGTCACGAGTGGAGGGACGGAAGGGTTCTGGCTTGGGCAACACCTTAGTGAGGTCACTTAAACCCAAGGGCTTAGAACTGCTGGCGGTAGAAGAGTAGGCTGCTGCCTGGGCAGCTGCACTTGCAGCCTGTGTGGCTTCAGCCATACGTTGCATCAGGATCTGAAGATCGGTGGCACTCATGGTCAGTGCCCCGCCTGCACTCGAGGGACTGCCGGCGGCAAAAGGGTTCGAGGGAGCCGCTGGGACGCTTGGCCCAGTCAACTCCTCATCCGTCTCGTCATCAAGTCCTGTTCCAGCTGCGTGTGCCATTGTTCGAACAGTTAAGCACTGCAATCAATCAATCTCAATGGCGGCCTCGCCACTCTTCAAAGATCGAGTGAAGCTGACTACACGGCTGGACTCGGGCACAAGCAGATCAATTGGCTGCTCGGACGCAGCCTGCAACCTCCTGAATGAAGATCCGGAGGGCTGGTTGGAGCTGAATGACAACTGAAAGGCTTCAAGATCCTTGTCAAACAGATCGTGCTCTTGCTCAGGAAAAACCACGCTCCGGACTGTCTCTTCGGGAACAGCCACGTCACAAACGTCGTCCACTGCAAAATCACGAAAAACGTCCTTCAAATGTGAATCCCTCAAACAGCGATGTGCGAATGCCCACACTTCCTCGGGGGTCTTCAAAGTCTCCAGCCTTGCCACAAGAGAATCCTGTGCTGTCACTAGGATATGCTGCCAACCGTACTCTGTCCGAGCAGCTGGCTTGTCTCGTTTCAGCAGTTGCTCAAAGTGAAGCTCAGCCACTCGCTTCCGAATGTCCTCAAGAGAAGCAACACTGGCAGCCGTTGCTGCTGCAAGCAATCCGCGGCTCGGCGCCGCGATATGGCAGGATCCTAAACTCGCTGTGACCCTGAACCCCGAAGCAGAAGGAAGCTGAAAGCACAATGGCCCCTGAACGCGAGACCCAAAAGTGAACCACGTGTGTCGGAACTGGGTCGGCCCAGCTCCGCTACCATGAAAAACCAAGCGGACTTTTCCACTACTCTTAGAGCCTGGTGGTTCAGCGGAGTTCTGCAATTCACAACATGCTCTCATGAAATTGGGCTCATGCCAAAATCACGTGAAAACATCTTGTCCTATACATGAGGTGTGTACAAAGGGCAGGGATGTTAGGTTTCCTCAAAACCACAAGGGGGACGTCGAGGGGCAAGGCCTGCGCTGGCATGTCAAGGTGCCGCAACAGGAGATCCAGACTAGACAGCACTTGCGAGAAATCTTGCGTCTGGCGGACGGAGAGGAACTTCATGCTGAAGAGGTCCCCAAGGCTGCGCTCGGCTCGGGAGCCAAAAGAGCGCGATGTCGGCCTGGCACCTTTCTGCAGCAGCGACAGCGCTGATAGCTTCTTTGAGGGCATGGCAGCGCGGCTTGAGACAACGGGGGAGTCCGTAAAACCCTTCTTTGCGTTCCTGGCAAGTTTGTCGGCTTCGGCGAACTGCATGTCCAGGGTCAAGGGTCAACATGGTACAACCTGATTGGGTAAGCTCTCATCCACAGACAGAAAGGCATGGTATTCTCTGCGGCGCAGCTCCGAACACTTCTTGCATTCCATTCCCATCTGATGCAAGAAGACTAACAAGACCACAGTCCTAAACCCTAAACCTGTAAAACCAACCCAAAGGGCTGAGGGTTTGGCGTTTGGGTCTAGGGTTTTCAAAACGACCGAACTGCTTGTCTGAATCACAAGCTCCTCTTCATTGGGTTCGCTCTTCGCGTTCATGGCTTCCATGGAAGTCGTAAGAAGATCCTAACCACGGAGGCTGAAGAGTTTGGTGCTTCGGCAGGTCCCAAATGGAGGGCGACCCATGCTAACGACGACCTGCGAACTGCCGTGGAGATACATGATCCTTTGGACTGGAGCACACCAAAATCTACCTTTTGTGTTGCCCCTTAGACTCGGCCCGCATCCATCGTTCTATACCAGAAAACAAGGGGAATCCCTGCAACATGGCCGGCGTTGTACAGGTTCCTGTGTTTCCTGAAGGACGTACTGGGAAGTCAGGGCTCCATTGTCTGTAGATGGCTCAGGCAGGTCGGTCATCGAAGCTTTACAATTTCGTTAAGCAAACGGACCCCAAAGCGAATTCTTGATATATCCAGATGCTGGATTTCGAGATTTTAGGTGGGTATGCAAAGGAAGGCTTGTGGCCCAAGCGATGCGGACCAGATGATGGCAAACCGATCGCCAAAAAGAGCACGGCAGACAAGGACAGAGAGTAGGGTTTAGGCTTTAGGGGTTTGGGGTTTACGGGTTTGCGGGTTTAGGAGTGCCAGCACGCCGCTGCTCCGGTTGTCGCCCCCATCCCAGGACGGGGTCGGGGAACCGCACGAAGATTTCCCTTTTCGGGCTGCAGGCGAGACTGCTGGCTGAATCATTTCAATTCGGCGTCGAACCCTAAACCGCCTGGGCCGAGTCTGTTACCTATGTCCCCCTAAAAACAATGGAAAAGATCAAGACCCCAAACCACACCTAGGAGCCCTGAATTTAGTTTTGCCGGGTCGTGCAAGACCTCGGCAAGAGAGGTAGGACTTCTGAAATCCGGAACACGCAGCGCTACAACCTGTTCCCTCTGCACCCCCCCTCACTGCGCCTGCAGAGACGTCGCAACAGCCAACTTTGTCGGAGCCTCGTAATGGAGTCATTGAGTCATGACTCATGTCCACGGCCCGCCACCACCACCCACGCGTCGCCGTGCAATTGCGGTCGTCGCAGCCCATCTACCGGTTTCCCCTGTTCGCGTCAAAGCCAAGACTTTAAACTCAGCCCATTTTTTTTCTGCTGCTTGACTTGACGTGCATTTTTCCTGTTTGCACCTGCAAAGGCTGAACAAAGCTACCAGCAAAGAAACATGACCTTAAAAAAACTTTGGCTGTGTTTTTCAGCTGTCTGGCTTGACACATGCAAGGCAACACCAAACTTGAGCAAATTGGAGATGCCCTGTTAAGCAAATTATTTTTGTAATTTCAAACATGAAAAACATTTAAAACCAGAAAAACACTGGTTTCGAAGTTGCCTTGGTCAAAGCAGATTGTTTTCAAAATTTCCAAAAATGAAAAAACATTTAAAACAGGAAACACTGGTTTTCAAGCATTTCAAAGTCTGCAGTGTGAATACTGATTTTGCAATGCCTTGGTTCAGAAACAAAATCGCTTGAGCACAATTCTAAAAACATCAATTGATGTTTTTTTTTTTCAACTTTTCCTTGTTTGAGAAACATTGTTAACGAAATGATCTGAAAACAAAATGAGCCTTACTAACTTTTTGCAACTAAGCCAACCGGCTTGGTTTGGATCAAAATTTTAAATTTTGAAAATTTTCAAAAAACATTGTAAGAAACGCGGCGTCCAAAAAATCTAGAATGCATTCTGTGGAATGGTTGGTTTAAAAACAAATCATTTTGGAATTCCTACATGCTATCTTGCCAGGTAAAATGGGAGCAAACAAAAAAGTTTTCAACGAAAGGAAAAAAACACATTTTTCATGGTTTTCAAAAACAAAAATCCAAATTTCTGAAAATATGCAGCTTTCAGAAATTCCGTCTGGGTAAATTCCGGCTAAGACCACTGCAGAGAGCTGAACAACGACCCAGCGACGCCTGCAAACAATGAAAATTAACTCCAAAAACCTTGAAAAGTGCTGAAACTTGCATTTTGGAAAATTTGAAAAAATTGCCACGGAGAGTGCTTCATCATCATCATCATCATACCATCATCATCATCATCATATCAGATCATAGCATATCATATATCATCATATCGTGTCATTGTATCATCATCATCATCATCATCATCATCATCATCATCATCAATCATCGTCGTCATCATCATCCTGCCAGGTCCTGAGTCCTGAGCCCTGGCATCTTGGCAGTCCGGCTTCCCGGCGGTCCTGGTGCTGGCACGCGGTCCTGGCCTGGCATTGCCGCCGCATTGCCTGGCATTGGCATCAATCATAATCGCATCATCGCATCGCATCATGAATCATTATGCATTGTGAAGTATGAATCATCAATCATCAGTCATCAATCATTCATTCAGTCATGACTCATGACATGAGATCATGATGAGCCACGAGTCATGAGTCATGAGTCATGAGATCATCATGAATCAGGAACCATGAATCAGTCACAGTCACAGCCACAGTCACGGCAGTCACGTGAGTCATTGCGGCCGCCGCAACCCATCGGCCACAAACACGGGTCATGAACAATGAAAAACTGCCTTGGTTTCCTTTCAGCTTTGTTCGCGTCGAATCCAGCCAAGACTTCAAACTCAGCCCATCTTTCTTTTTCTGCTGTTTGGCTTGACGTGCATTTTTTCCTGTTTGCAGAAAAGGCTGAAACAAAACCACCAGCAATGAAACAGAACTTCAAAGAACTTGGTCTGTGTTTTTCAGCTGTCCTGGCTTGACACATGCAGGCCACACCATACTTGAGATGCAAATTGGAGATGCTCTTTTGCTACGTTTTTCAAAGCAAATTGTTTTTAAAATTTCAAACATGAAAAAACGTTTAAAACACAGAAAAAAACTGGTTTCGAAGCATTTCAAAGTCTGCAATATGAATAATAATTTGGAATGCCTTGTTTAGAAACAGAATCGCTCTGAACAAACTTGCCTGAAAAACAAAATCAAAAAAAAACGTTAATTGATTTTTGTTCAATTTTTCCTTGTTTGAGAAACATTGGCAACGAAATGAACAAGATGATCCACACTAACTTTTTGAAACTGAGCCAACCGGCTTACTTTGGATCAAAAATTTAACATATTGAAAATCTGAAAAAACATTAGAAAAAAACGCTGCGTTCAAAAAAACAGAATGTATTTTGTGGAAGTTCATAAGTCATTTTTTTTCCTCCACTGCTTCGACGCAACAGCGCCCCAGTAAGCTAGAGCAATGAGATTCAAAGAGGGATGAGACGGCGCACCTACCATCAAACCAACATCAAACGAAAGTGCAAAGACATGGGAGTCATGAGTTTGAGTCATGAGTCATGTCATAGTCATAAGTCATAAGTCATTGAGTTACAACTCATGTCCACGGCCCGCCACCACCACCCACGCGTCGCCGTGCAATTGCGGTTGTCGCAGCCCATCTACCGGTTTCCCCTGTTTGCGTCAAAGCCAAGACTTTAAACTCAGCCCATTTTTTTTTCTGCTGCTTGACTTGACGTGCATTTTTCCTGTTTGCACCTGCAAAGGCTGAACAAAGCCACCAGCAAAAGAAACATGACCTCAAAAAATCAGCTGTGTTTTTCAGCTGTCTGGCTTGACACATGCAAGGCAACACCAAACTTGAGCAAATTGGAGATGCTCTGTTAAGCAAATTATTTTTGCAATTTCAAACATGAAAAAACATTTAAAACCAGAAAAACACTGGTTCGAAGTTGCCTTGGTAAAGCAGATTGTTTTCAAAATTTCCAAAAATGAAAGCGAAGATGATTGACGACACAGTGACCATGGCATGCGCAATCACTGACCGCGGCAGTTGCACTTGTACCCACCTGTTGCCCCAGACTAGTTCCAAACCTAAAGACAAATAAGTTAAAAAGTAATCACACATCAAACCAGTGCATAAGAACAAGAAGCTCAGAGATGAAGAACAAGTACATGAGTAAACCATAGCAGTAGTTCAAAATCTACAACAAGCAGTAGAGATAATAAGAAGACGTGGGTCACCAAAAATATAGTCACCTACGACCCAGCTGTACCTTCTTGGAGGCTAGGTCACATCGCTCAGGCAAGATTAGAATCGGACCCAGCTTGCTGAGGTGCAGGTTGTCGCGTTAGATGAGGTTAGAGCCATTAATTTCATGCTAGAAACATGTGAAGATGTGAGAGTGAGCGGCATGCACTTGAATTACAAATAATGTTTGCATTGTTTGCACTTATGCCCAACTTTTAAGAAGGCGCACACCGGTGGTGTGCATGCGGAAATGGATCAAGTGGGATCCATTGCCGTGTACCTTACGTGTTTGATACTGCCGCCAACCCGTTTTCTTAAAGCTCAAAGTTATGAACTAGACCGTATTAAGAAGGCAACCCTTCGCGTAGTCGAACATTTAGATACGCTGAGCAAGCTGGAGGAAACAGAAGTTTGTTTCCTGTTTTTAAATGTTTTTTTGCCTAAGAATCTGCGAGAAGAGCCATGGCTGTGATCCTGCGTTTTGGTGAAAACTGAAAAGCTTGGTGAACCTCACTTTCTGCCGGCTCCTGAACTTGCTGATGCATTGGATTCCCAACAAACCCTGTTGCTAGGAACGCTGCTTCGGACAAGCCCCCCGCAGTTTCACCCCTCCAATCTAGTTCCAAAATTGTATTGCGGAAGCTGAGTCCATTTCGCAGCCCTATTTTTGGGGCCGCAAGGACGGCCCGTTTTTTCTTGACCCTTGAATTTGAGCTTGTGGGCACAAGCAACCGGATTGCGCCCTTTTTCTAGTAACTTTGGGCGTTGCGCTAAGCGTGCGCTACACTCAGGCGACTTACCTGTGCTGCGACGAATGCAAATTCTGCTCTAAGCAAAATTGCAACATTGTCAAGTTATTGTTGTAATAACTTCAAATCTGAGTTGAAAAATCAAGACGCTTTGTGTGTGTGGGCCTTCCCTGTGCAAGTTTCTCTTATGTTGATCACTTCAAAGATATTTAAGCGTGTATGTGCCTAATGAAGAAGAAATTTTGGGAAAAGCAACGTCCACAGCAACAGAGTTGTGCACGTGCGTTTGGAGTGGGTCAAGTGGGTTTGACAGTGTTTTGAAAGACCGAGTTTCTGGATCGGCTTAACCTGCTTGAGAACAAGCAAAGGTCACTTAAGTGGGCAGAGGTTGCGGAAACATTATTAAGTACTATGCATCTTAGTGTTTCCAAGAAGTCTTTAAATTCTTTTTGGTTTACAAAAGGATTACGCTTCTTAGCTGCTTTAAGAGTGTTTGCAATGCTTTTAAAGTCTGGAAGCCGCCATGTGTAAACTGACTTTTCTGGTGCTCGAACTTTAGCCAAACACATTCACACTGCTCACACTGCTTGAACACAACACGCATCTGTAAAGGCATTGTGAAGCCTTATGTTAAAAGCAAAGCAATTGGAAGATTTCTAGGTTGCTTGGACAGTTTGCACCAAGTGGTGGGTTTCCCGTTGGACCTTCAACAAGGAAGTGTGTAAAAGTTTTAGTCTTTCCGCGGCCAAGACCCGTATTTTTGGCTCTCTGCGTGCTGTCGCTGTTGTGCCATGTCTTCCGTTTATGGTTGTCTGCTGGCTTTTGCTTCAAGGCACGCTTGGGCACCGCCAGTATTGGTTAACACACCGCAAGTTGTCTGTTCCAAGTTTCAGATGCTGAACTTGATTTACAACACGCAAGAACTTCACAAGGTTAGGGTTCCTGCCTCTCCCCTCCTTTTTCGCAGTTTGCTGTGACGGCGGTTGCTGGGGAATATCACTGTATTGCTACATGACTGTATTACGAAATAACTATATTACTATATTACTACTATATTACTATATTACTATATTACTATATTACTATATTACTATATTACTATATTATTATATTACTATATTACTATATTACTATATTACTATATTACTATATTACTATATTACTATATTACTATATTACTATATTACTATATTACTATATTACTATATTACTATATTACTATATTACTATATTACTATATTACTATATTACTATATTACTATATAACTATGTTACTATATTACTATATTACTATATTATTATATTACTATATTACTATATTACTATATTACTATATTACTATATTACTATATTACTATATTACTATATTACTATATTACTATATTACTATATTACTATACTAATGTACTATAGTACTATATTACTATATTACTATATTACTATATTACTATATTACTATATTACTATATTACTATATTACTATATTACTATATTACTATATTACTATATTACTATATTACTATATTACTATATTACTATATTACTATATTATTATATTACTATATTACTATTGACTATATTACTATATTACTATATTACTATATTGCTATATTACTATATATATTATTTACTATATATATTGACTATATTACTATATTACTCTCTTACTAGATTACTAATTACAATATTACTATATTAAATCTCCATATATTTATTATATTCTATATTACATATTACATATTATATATTACTATATACTTATTATTTTACTCTATTATTATTATATTACTATTAATACTATATTATATACTATATTACTATATTACTATATTACTATATTACTATATTACTATATTACTATATTACTATATTACTATATTACTATATTACTATATAACTATGTTACTATATTACTATATTACTATATTATTATATTACTATATTACTATATTACTATATTACTATATTACTATATTACTATATTACTATATTACTATATGATCATATTACTATATTGCTATCTTACTATATTACTATATTACTATATTACTATATTACTATATTACTATATTACTATATTACTATATTACTATATTACTATATTACTATATTATTATATTACTATATTACTATTGACTATATTACTATATTACTATATTACTATATTACTATATTACTATATTACTATATTACTATATTATTATATTTCTATATTACTATATTACTATATTCAAGTGTAAGTTTTTGTTTCTTGAAGAGAGAGTTCGAGGGCTTCTGCCCTGTGCCGAGGGCACACCAATGGGAGGTGGCTCCCGCAACGACGACAAGGCGCGCTGAGTCGAGGATTCGGGGATTTGGGAGTTGAAAGTTTGGAGCTTAGGGGATCTTACAGGTTATGCAGGCTTGGCGGCTGTAAACCTCAGGGCTCAGTGGGTTTTGCACTTAAAGAAAGACCCAAAGCCCTTGTGCCCGCGGGTTTTTGATTCACGGTTTAGGGATTAGTAGGGAGTCCGCAGTAGGCAATGCCTTGCTTCATGATCGGTTGAACGACGCAATTCCGACCGAACCTCAAACCTTAAACCCCAAACCCCATGCCCCTTGACGATACACCCCCTGAATTAAACCCTAACCTAGTCCCCTCTAACAAAGCGGGTTTGGGGTTTAGGGCTTAGGGTTTAGGGCTAAACCCGAAACCCCCTCAAATTAGCCTTAACCTGTGCAAGGATCAGGCTGCTGACATCCTGGCACGTGAGGCCGCAGGTCTTTGGGCGGCTCGCCACTCGCAGGACACGGCTCCGTGGGGCAAGGGTTTAGGATTTACGGTTTAGGGTTAAGGGTGTAGAGTTTAGGGTTTTAGATGTGTTGGGTGGTCTTCAGGTGTTCAGGGGTTTTAACAAGGCTTGACAAAGATTGTGTTGGGCTTGTGGGGTTTAGGGCTTGTGGGCTTTAGCGTTTGGGGCTTTACGGCGCTACAGGGTAGTCTCTACCCAACGGTTGCCTTAGGTTCAGGGTTTCGGGTTTGGGGTTAAGGTTTAGGGTTTGGGGTTTGGGGTTTAGGGTTTAGGGCTTAGGGTTTAGGGTTTCAGGTTTAGGGTACAGGGTTGGGCCCCGAAGACGAATAGGACGCCCAGTGGTGCCATCATTTCTGGGTTTGGATCCCTCTGAAGTTGTAACCTACTTAAACAGAGAAGGGTGGCCCTCCTTCCTTACTTCTCCTCTAAACTTGTTGGGTTTCCTCATTTAGTAGGAAAAGTAAAGTTTAACCTCTTTTCCCTTGGCTATTGGAGAAGTAAGCTTCTCATAGGCTGCTGGACCCTACCCCGCACTTGGAAGCTCTTGTGACGTAGTAAGTCTACTAAGCATCCCCTAGAAGCCCCTCTGATAATCCCCAGAACCCACCTTGCGAACCCTACTTACAAAGTCCAAAGGAGATCCAAGTACATAGGCCTGAAACCCATAGTGGCCCCGAACTGGCCCGCAATTCTTTGCGTCGTCCCGGGCGGGTGCGCATTCTTGGTGACAGCAACTCGAGCAAGGTCAGAGGCTAGCCGGCCCGATGCCCTAAACCCTAAACCCTAAACCCTAAACCCTATAAACCCTAAACCCAGCTTTTGGGCAGGATCTGACCTGGTCTGGAGCTGCCCTGTGTGGCGTGGGCGCGGCCCTGGACTACACGGCCCCTCTTGGGGGGGGAGAGGGGGGAGGTTTTAGGGTTTAGGGTTTAGGGTTTAGGGTTTCGGGTTTAGGGTTTAGGGTTTAGGATTTAGGAATTTAATTCTAGGGTTTAGGATTCAGGGTTTAGGGGTTTAGGGGGAGGAGGGAGAGGGGGGAACTCTTTCGAAGGGCTTAAAGCGGCTTGAGGTCTTGGATGGAGGATGTCGTCGGATTTATTGTTTTACTTTTTGTTGTCTGTCGCGCGTGTTTTTGTGTTCCTTCGGCGTCGGTGCTAGAGGGTTGGGGAGATGCAAGAGACTGCAGAGGTTTGTGCACGGCTCATGTCACGGAAATGTTCAGAGATCATCAAAGCCTTTGATCTTCATTCTACAGTGGGCGCAGTCCACTCTACAATTCCAGCTCGCATGAAGCCTGCTTGCCTCAGCTTCCGCCCTCCAGTACTGCGTATTTCACACGCCTGAACACCGGCTCTTTGCGACTTGGATAAATTGTATCCTTAACCTTGCCACGCCGATAACCACTCGAACGGAAGGTCTCAGTACCCTAAACCATAAACAACCCTAGACACTAAACCCCAACCCTAAACCCTAAACCCGAACAGCCGAAGACCAGGTTCAATAGACATTGTATGTGAGTCATTGGGACCTCGCTATTTCGATGGGCTACCAAAAAACCCTCAAAGACCCCTGAGGCAGGACCCCAGAAGCCCCAAAGAGGCCCAAAAGGTTCCAAAGAGGCACCACAAGGCATTGATTTTTCAATTTCACTCACAAGTAAAAAGCAAAAGTTAAAAACAAAAAAAACAAGACACACACACACACACACGACAGAACCTCGCAAAACCCCAAAAACGAAGTTGGCAAAATGTCAGGAAGACCACAACCAAACCAGGTAACCTAAACCCTAAACCCTAAACCCTAAACCCTAAACCCTAAACCCTAAACCCTAGACCTGACTTGCGCCCTAGCAAGTCTCGAGTCGAGTTGTGTGGGCTTTGTGGTGCCTTGGGAAGGCAGCCAGCTCGTGGTGGAAGTACTCTATCATGAAGTACTCTATCATCGCCACCCCTTTTCTTTGCTTCCCTGTTGCCATGCTTAGGGTTTAGGGGTTTCGGGTTTAATAGACATTGTATAGGCCTTCTTCCGGAGTTTTTTGCAGGTTTTGGGTGGCGTTGTTTAGGGTTTTGGGTTTAGGGTTTAGGACAGCCCCACGATCTAAACCGTGGCCGTGTCTTGTCCAGGTGAATCGCGGCTTCGTTGTCGCTCTGCTCATAGGCACGCTGGCCACCCCTTTTGTCGAGAGGTTTAGGGTTCAGGGTTTGCCCCCCCCCCCCCCCCCCCCTAACCATAAACTGGAGTGTGAAGGACTAGGGTTTGGGGTTTGGGTTTGGGTTTAGGGTAATCCCCCCAAACAAGACTACATAAGCCGCCACACCCCCGGCCCCCAACCCCAAAAACCCAAGTTCACGTCAGAAATGGCTCAATGGCTCGTGACTACAGTAGTTCAATAGCCTGTCTCATTCCCATCCCTAGCCACACAAGTTATGGTGAGGATAGGATTTCAACGGGTTTTGGGTATTCAAGCACTTTAGGAGATTTAGGATTTGTGTGTGTGTTAGGACTTTTAACGACTTAGGGCTTGGGCTTTGCTAATGTTTGCGCATCTTCAGGCTAAGCTTCATGCATCCCATGACATTCCATGAGGCCGGAGCAACCAACAACCTAAACCCTAACCCTGAAGCCTGAACCCTAAACGCTCCCTAAACCCCAACCCTAGACCCTAAACTCTCCCCAAACCCGAACCCCCCAATCCTGAACTCTGCAGCAGCCCTAAACCCTAAACCCTAAACCCTAAACCCTAAACCCGATTCCCTTCATAGCCTCCCGCAGGCTACGAGGGCCTGTCCTCCTCGGCTCCTTTGGCTATGAAGAAAGAATCGCGCTTCCCAATTTACTTTTTTTCTGGGGCGCGGGGGGGATTCCTCAGAAAGGGGGTCTTGTTTAGGATTTAGGGTTTAGGGGTTTAGGGTTTAGGGTTTAGGGTTTAGGGTTTAGGGTTTAGGGTTGCCACATTTGGGGTAAGAAGGGTACCCCTCTTTTGGGAAGCCACTTCAAGAGCTCCCCGCAGGGATCTTGTCTTGCTGCCAACCTACGGCGATATAAGGTTGAGGTCTCTTTGGGGTTTAGGGCCAGGGTTAGGCTTTAGGCTTTAGGCTTTAGGCTTTAGGCTTTAGGCTTTAGGCTTTAGGCTTTAGGCTTTAGGCTTTAGGGCTCTAGGGCTTTAGGGCTTTAGGGCTTTAGGGCTTTAGGGCTTTAGGGCTTTAGGGCTCTAGGGCTTTAGGGCTTTAGGGCTTTAGGGCTTTAGGGCTTGAGGGCCTCGGCTTTAGGGTACAGGGTTTCGGGAGGTACTGAACCTGAGGGTTGAGGTTCGGCCGTGGCTAGAAGTGTGATGGGATGAACAGACCCAAACCATATCCCTAAGTCCTGAACCCTAAAACCCTAAAACCCTAAAACCCTGAACCCTAAAGTAGCCTCTGCATACTTTTTTCGATGGTTACTAGGCTACCAAGCATGATTAGGGCCTCAAACCATGGTAAACTCCCAAACGGACAACGACCCCCCACCCCCCCACCCCCCCACCCCCCCACCCACCCCCCCACCCACCCCCCCACCCCCCCACCCCCCCACCCACCCCCCCACCCCCCCCCCACCCCCCCCCACCCCCCCCCACCCCCCCACCCCCCCCCACCCCCCCACCCCCCCACCCCCCCCCCCCCCCAGCTCCGCCTGCGTCTCTTCCAGGACGGGCTGTTGTACCCGAAAACCCCTCAAAAAGCTAAACCCTAAACCCTAAACCCTAAACACCCTGCGACCCTGTTTGCAGGGTTGACCATGGGAATTAAGGGGCCTAATGGCCCATCCTGGCTTCGCCGAGGCCTCCCCAGGCATTGCAGAACGCCGGGAAGAGATGGCCGGGCTGCGCAAGCGGCAGGCCGGAGACTATTCAAGGTCTGCAGGGTTTGAGGTTTAGGGTTTATGGTTTAGGGTTTGGGGTTTGGGGTTTGGGGTTTGAGGTTTGGGGTTCAGGGTTTGTAGGGTTTGGGGTTTAGGGTTTAATTAGGGTTTAGGGTTTGGAGCACTATACGCTAGTTCCTGTTTTTTGTTCTGGGTTCCTATTATAGCTACTTGTACCGAAAAAGTGTATACTTTTTCCAGGGTCCACTCCAAAAAGGGTTTCTAGGGTTTGGAGCTTCAAATTCTTGTTTCAGGGGAAAGGGTCTACCTGGACAACCCCCCCCTTTGCAACTCTTTTTTTGTGGGGGGGGGGGGGGGTACCCACTGTTCGGCCAAACTTATTTTTGTGCATTTCCCCTTCGTTTTTGCTAGCCCTTCAAGCCTCCGAAGCCCAAAACCAGCAAAAAAAACCCAAAACAATCGAAACCCCGAAACCCTCAATTCCTAAACCCCCGAAACCCTGAGTTCTGAGCCCCTCAAAACCCTAAACCCTAAACCCTAAACCCTAAACCCTAAGCCCTAAGCCCTAAACCCTAAACCCTAAACCCTAAGCAACACCCCCCCTGGCCCCAAGTCCGCCACAGGCTGCTGCCGCTGAGGCTGCTGCACAGGCAGCGCCGACGGCCAGCTTCGGTGCCCTGGAACTGGGGCTTAGGGTTTAGGGCTTAGGGTTTAGGGTTTAGGGTTTAGGGTTTAGGGCTTAGGGCTTAGGGTTTAGGGTTTAGGGTTTCGGGTTTCCGGTTTCCGGGTTTCGGGTTTCGGGTTTCGGGACCTAGGATGCCTGAACTCGGCATGTTCAAGTTTGAGGGTTGGACTTCTACTGGTGCCACAAGTAAGGGGGTAAGAAGGATGTAGGGTTTAGGATTTAGGGAAACATTGGGATCTTCCCCTTATACTAACAGTGGTTAATCGGGACTATCATGGGGGGGGGTACTAGAATCCACATTAAGGACTGTTAGCATAGGCGGAACATCCCAAAATACATATGTATTTCGGGCGTATTGCGCCTTATCCATTGCATGGACGCGAGGGTCTTGTAGAGTTTGGACTCGTCCTTTAGAAGGCGTCCTTTAGAAGGGAGTTTACGATAGTGGGTTTAGGTAGTTGGGGTCCTTATTCTAAGGGGATCCGGTTCTGTTTGGGGGTGTATATAACGGGTCCCCTATTTTCGTAGACCCCCCCATAACCCGCAGCATCCATGGCTTTTTGTTCACCCAGGTGTCCAGTACTCGGTCTGCTGGCTCACCAAAGCTTTAATGTTTGCCCGGGCAAGGGTTTTAGTACACCCCTAGACTTTTTACAGCTTACCTACGGAAGATTTGTGTAATTAAGGCCTTATTTCCTCCACCTAAACCCTAAACATCCCTAGCCCTACCATGACGGGCCCTGCAACCCCTTACAAAGGCCCTCTATAGGGTTGATTATGGGGATTATAGGGCCGAATAGCCCATCTGGTAAACCCCAATTGCTAACCCTTCTTAAAGCGTTTGCTGCAGAGCCTGAGGCGCTCGCGTGCGCACATTGGGTGCTCCGACTGCAGACGCAGTACTCAATCGCAAGTGAGGGCCGGTTGGCCGTTTAGGGTTTAGGGTTTTTGGGTTTTCTTGGTTTGACCCAGACGGCGGATTGTTCCATTGTTAGCAGTCTGCTAGGCACTCATGCACTCTGCCCTAAACCCCAAACCTTCGAGTTTAGGGCTTCAGTGGACCCCAACTCTGCCGGAATGCTGAGACAACTCATCTCTGTCTCGCACCCTGAGGACACAGCACGCTAAAGGCAGAACCGACCTGATAAAGACCCCAAACTCCCTAAACCGGTGTGTGGGGGGTGAGGATATCTCGGAGCCACACGAGCTCCAATGCTCTGCCTTGCTGAAAGAAGCGATTCAGCCAGCGGACGGTTTGCGGCTACTGCTTCAGGGAATGAATGAGGGAATCAAGCGCGGGAATTGAGCGCCTTACATCCCCCTACATAGGTCCTTTACTCGTGTTAAGGTTGTATGGTGTACCTAGTTCTCTCAGTCCCTGGTTTAGGGGTACTCGCAGCAAACGTTGCAGGCTTAGAGTGTGCCTTATCTATGGCGCTCATGACGTCGAAGTTCCCAAAATTGAGTTTCAGGCTTCGGGGTGGCTTCTGGGTAGTGATGGGTAGTCGAGTAACGACGGCTTCAAGTACACTTGCCCTACCGAGTAGCTACTGGTAAGCCCAGAAACGCTAAGCCCTAAATTTCAACTACCCACGTAAGCAGGCCAGAATGCCACAGTTCAGAAATCCTCCCTCACTTAGGACTGGAGCCTAGGGGGACAAAATGGCGTTCGGCTTTTGGATGTTTAGGGTAGTTTACAGGGCTTCCAAGTATTGAACGTTCAGCTTTCCTTTCAACTACTCGGCTTGAAGCCCCCCCCCCCCCCCCCACAAACAAAAAATGATAAATCAAATCAAACAAGCCTCCGAAAGCCCCACGCACCCACCCCCCCCCCCCCCCCCCCCCCCGAAACAAACTAAAGAAAGGAGAAGGAACGAACCAACAACGAGAACAAACAACAACACTGGACCCATATCGCCCTGGGTTTTGGGGTTTAGGGTTTTCGGATTTTGGGGTTTTGGGGTTTTAGTGTTTTAGGGTTTTGGGGTTTTAGGGTTTTGGGGTTTGGGTTTTTGGGTGTTCGCGTTTTTTGGGTTTTGGGGTTTTTGTTTTGTAGGTTTTGTTTTGTTGGGGTTTTGGGTTTTGGGGTTCTGGGGTTTAGGGTTTAGGGCTTAATTAGGGTCTGAGAAACCGAGCAACCCCTTACAAGGAAGAATGTTTTTGTTTTTTCTTTTCTGGTGAGGGTTCTTAAGCAAACTGCAGTTTCCCAGATCCTTCAGTAGGGGTACGTACGCCCCAGTAAAGCACCAGAATATAAATTATTAGAGGAACCCCCCAAAACAGGGGTGCAACCCTACGTGCGGAAACTCCCAAGAAACCCACGAACTCCTAAGCCCAAGCCCCCAAGTGTTGCCTGAACCCTAAACCCTAAACCCTAAACCCTAAACCCTAAACCCTAAACCCTAAACCCTAAACCCTAAACCCTAAACCCCCAAGCCCCCCAAGTTTTGCCAGGCGGAAGCTGAAGTACGACACAGACTTGCCGCACGCGCACTACTCCACACGCCGAGGTGAAGCCGAAGTCACGCGCACTCTCCCAACATGTGGGGTTTAGGGTTTAGGGTTAAGGGTTTAGGGTTTATAGGGTTTAGGTTTTAGGGGTTTTTGGTGTAGGGTTCAAAATTTGCGGGGGGGGGGGGGGGGGGGGGTGTACCCAGAGAGCCCAATACCCGCACTGGGCTCTGTGGGTACTCTTTGGGTATGCGAGGGTGCAAGGCCAAAATGTGGGGTTTAGGGTTTGGGAGCCTCTTATCTTGGGGTGAATCAAGGGCAACATTTGTCAAAAATCATCAACCCTTGTACCCCAAACCCTATAAACCATTAACTGCAACATGCGAACGTCCACATCAGCATGTCCGTCAAGAGCGGCGGGTAGCGACGAGTTGGTGGCACAAAAATTGGGGGTCTAGGCGAGGGTATTGAAGTTCAGCAGCGGAAAGCTTCCCTTTGGCGACCCCCGCTCCCCCACCACTAGCTCCTCACTAGGCGTCAGAGTAGGCCTTATTCCCAATTTTAGGGTTTTGTCCCGTATAAGCCCCTTTGAATCAAAAAGGATACACTTGGTATTCCTTGGTTACTCTTGGGTCTAGTTTAAGATGACCTCAGGCGGCTACGCCCAAGTCTTCAAGAACATGGCCGGGACCCCTTTGTGTGAGTTTCGGGTTTCGTTCTTTGGGGGCTTCCTGTGCTAACCTGCTGAAGCCTCCAAACCCTGAATTCTACACCCTAAACCCTAGACGCCAAACCCTAAACCCGAAACCCTAAACCCGAAACCCTAAACCCTGAACCCCAAACCCTAAACCCCAAAACCTAAACCCCAAAGCCCTAAGCCCTAAACCCTAAACCCTAAACCCCCGCGTAGGGTTCAGGATCCTGGGGCTTCTGGGTCCCAGGATCCTGGGGCTTCTAGGTCCCAGCGGACGCCCGGTGGTGCCCTTGTTTCCTTGTTTGGGGGCTGAGGGTTTAGGGTTTATAGGGTATAGGGTTTGGGGTTTAGGGGGCCCTGAATCCTTTCTCAACCTCTTTAAACCACTGGGGGTTTACGATATTAGGGCTTATTAAGGGATCCTGCTTTTTAGCGTCTATATTAGGGTCCCCTGTTTTCGTAAACCTCCGGCTGAGGTGCTGATTTTCGGTGACCTTGTCGAAATCAGGGTTTAGGGGGAATGCGCAAGACATGTTGGACAACCGATGGCTCCGGATGAACAAGTCACATTGAGTAGAGTCTTGTATATTTACCAACCTGGACGCAGGACCTACACCCTACGTATGTCGGTTTGCGAAAATAAGCACCCCCAATATAGACCCCGAAATAGCAGGATTGCCTTATAAGGACCCCATGAAGCTACCCCTATATTCGTAAACCCCCATAGTTCTAACCGAGAAAGACCCAAGCCCTAAACCCTAAACCCTAAACCCTAGGCCCCAAACCCTAAACCCTAAACCCCCACAGTTTGGCACCATGCTCCTCGGCCTCGTCGCCACGGAGCAGAGAGAGGATGCCATGTATGCGCTCAAGGCTTGGGAACCCTGATCCCTAAACCCTAAACCCTAGACCCTAAACCCTAAACCCTAAACCCTAAACGCCCCCCTCTCCCAACCCCCCATAGTCGAACAGCAGGGTTTAGGGTTCAAGATAAGTGCTGGGTTTAGGGTAACCTGGTCCCTAGACCCTGATATTTTCTGAACTCTAAACCCCAAACCCTGAGCCCCAAACCTAGGGTTTCAGTGTTTTTGATTCAGGGGAGTGAGTATAGATGCGACTCCAGGGTGTATAAAGAACCCTAAACCCTAAACCCTAAACCCTATTTTCAGCACCACTCAGTTCAGGCACTTGGCCTGAGGAACGCGCGAATCTTCAACCCTGCCATCTTCACACAGTATCCAAAGCTCTAAGTACCCCAAGACCCTAAGCCCCTAACTGTGACCCCTAGACCCTGAAGCCCCTAAACCCTAAACCCTACACCCTAAGCCCTAAACCCTAAACCCTAAATCCTAAACCCTGCCTTTTGGGGTCTCCACTGAGGAAAAGTTCATGAATATTCTTGTCAGTTGAGGGTGCCAAACAGATGGAGAGTTCAGGGCATTCTATGTGTAATTACATCCACAGCCGTGGGGCTGCAAGCGATTGGCCTTACTGCGTAGCCTTCTTTACTTGGGGTGCCATGGCTGACATGTGCAACCTTAAAACCCTAACACCCTGCAACCCTAAAACCCTACAGCCTTACAACCTTGAGACCCTAAGTCCTTTCCCCTATATAATGGCGTTCTATACCTCCAATGCCTACAACGATTGCCCAATGCAAAGTCCATGGTGTCATGTTGCAGGAGGTAGCTGATTTGGGTAGTAGAGGTTTAGGGTTCGAGGGTTTGAGGGTTCTAGGGTTTGAAGGTTTAGGATTTTGTTAGGGCATTTTCGGCGACAGTGTTTAGGTTTAGCAGGGTTCTCCAGCGGATGCTGAGATATTCCGTGCTAAAGTACCTGGATGCCAATGCCCGAAAACCCTAAACCCTAAACCCTAAACCCTAAACCCTAAACCCTAAACCCTAAACCCTTAAACCCCAGAGCCCTAATTACACATATCATGTCAGGGTTTTGAATTCTGGATTCACAGGCCCAATACTTTATCTCAAACAGTTTCAAGTGCTTCCCTTATAGGAGTCTTACAAGAGGCTCAGACAACCCTATTCCACTTAAAGAGGCTTCAGCTATGCACCTGTACCTGTCCTTTCTCGAACAACCTCCAAAACTCTTGCATTCCTCACATCCCTAAGTCCTAAGACCTCAACTCTAGCATTCCCAAAGCAAACCGAAACTCTGCGCAGAATGAGTTGCCCGAAGTGTTCTGGGACTACCGGGACAAGTGCCTCCCACGGATCTAGCGCTGGGGATATTTCGAGGTTTAGGGTTTAGGGTTTAGTGTTTAGGGTTTAGGGTTTAGGGTTTAGGGTTTACGGTTTACGGTTTAGGGTTTAGGGTTTAGGGTTTAGGGTTTAGGGGGTTCGGGAACCCTGGTTTGGTAGATGGTTTTGGATTTCAGGGTTTCGGGGGACTAGGTTTCTTTTGGTTGGGCTTTTGGGTTTAGGGCTGCATTGGGCTTTCAACTTCAACTCTGGTGCAGTCTTTATGACCCTTTGACTTTGTTTCCTGGCTGCACCCTTAAATCCTGGAATAAGGAAGACTATTTTCCCTAAACCCTAACCCTGAACCCCCTAAACCCTAAACCCTAAACCCTATATAAACCCTAAACCCCAACCCCTAAACCCTAAACCCTAGACCCTAAACCCTAAACCCTAAACCCCCATTTCATAAGAGCCTTGCAAGCTTTCTTTCTTTCGGAGGTACGTGCCCAAGCCGCGCAGCTTCTTCGGCCGCAAGCCGCCTCCGAAGAAATCGCGCCAGTATCCGGATGAGGCCGGGGATTGGTGTGCTATGGTATAGGGTTTAGGGTTTAGGGTTTAGGGTTTAGGGTTTGGGGTTTGGGGTTTAGGGTTTAGGGTTTGGGGTTTGGGGTTATGGTTTAGGGCTTAGGGCTTAGGGCTTAGGGTTTCTTCACTTTTTTATATGAATCTGTTTTTGTAGGAGTACATGCCTATGTGGTTATATGGCCCGATTATACCATTAGAGTCGGACATTCCGGAGGCAGCTTGGGAGTGGTTTTAGGGTTTAGGGTTTAGGGTTTAGGGTTTAGGGTTTAGGGTTCAGGGTTTAGGGTTTAGGGTTTAGGGTTTAGGGTTTAGGGGCGCGGTGGCTGAAACCCTTGTGTTTATGTCCTTGGTTGCCCGGTGGTGCCCTTTTCCCTTTTTGGGGTTCAATGTTGACTTGCAAGTAAACACCAAAATAGGGACCCTAAACCCTAAACCCTAAACCCTTATTGTAATATGGTTGCTGGGCTACCAAGTTTAGGGGTTGTTGGGTGTTTAGGTGGCTGTTGCGGCTTCGTCTAGTGTTGGAGACCCTGCTGACCTTGGCAGCCCTAAACCCTAGCCCTAAACCCTAAACCCTAAGCCCCCCCAACAAGATATTATGATAATCTCGAGATGTTTACATGTCGCAGTGGCGCCTTAAACCCTAAACCCTCAACCCTATATGCCCTTAACCCTAAACCCTAAACCCCAAACCCCAAACCCCAAACCGTCTGGTGGCTGGCAACCCGGTTGCAGGGTCCAGAAGACCGACACTCTAACTTCTAAGACCCTCAAACCCCCCTAAACCTAAGCTGTTGTTCCTAACCCCTGCAAGAACTCATGAGACCCCTTTTACAAACCTTAAGTCCCCCCGAAACCCACACAGGTTCACACATCCCTCCCCAGCTCCTCGTCTCCGCCCTAAACCCTAAACCCTAAACCCTAGACCCGTCCAAGCCGTGTCAGGATGTTGTGTACACGCAAGAGGAGTTGGACGAGGAGGAGGCCTACAACGGGGCTTATATACTTGAAGGGTATATACTTGAAGGGTCTAGGTTGACCCAAAGAGCCCAATGCCCTTTAATTAAGGAATGTACCTACTAAATCACATTAAGGATCCCGATGAATCTTAAGGTCTATTCCTTCATCAAGGGGTACTTGGGCTCTCTGGGTAGGGTTATAGGGTATAGGGTTTAGGATGCATCTTGGGGTTGTTACAAGGGCCCACTTAGTATGGGCCTTTAGTCGCGGTGTTTCGGTCCGTAAGTCAAGGGCCCAATGATTCAGAACCCGGAAGAAACGTAGGGGACTACACCCAGGCCGTTTCGGCCCCCAAACCCCTAGAACCCAAATCGTAAACCCTATACCCTAACACCCCAAACCCCTGAGCCCCAAACCCTAAACCCGATAGCCTAAGTCCCAACCATGCCCCCCCTCCCCCCCCCAAACAAACAAAAATCAAACAAGAAAGAAGTAACTGTATATGTATATGCATATGTATATGCATTTGCATTTGTATTTGTATATATATATATACACACATATATATATATGTGCCGACCGCGCCAAGCAGACCTGCATGAGTAGATCATTGTCTTAGTTCGTAAATATGTTATGCTATTTGTGTTCTTGATCTGAGTATACATCACCACCCTCTCAATCCTAAGGGTTTTGGGTGAGCGTTAGGGTGAGCTCTTTCTAAATTCCCGAAAGAAACCTATGGGCGTGCCCGAGGCATGTGCTGCTACCGCAGCTTTTTTGACCAGTAGGCTCAGTGGCGCAACCTATGCAGTGTAAGCCCTAAGCCTTCCCAGGCATGGGCAGTTGTCAGTAAATTCTACAAGCAAAGTGTTTTTGGATACTCAGGACCTCTAAGATGCAATACAGGCTGAGATCGTAGCCAAGGAACCTTCGCAGCTTGCAAGCCTTAAAGCCCTCACCGCCTTAAATCCCAAACCCTTAAACTTATTAAGCCCTAAACCCTAAACCCTAAACCCTAAAGGACGAAAGCCCCCAAACCCTAAAGTCCCCACACCCTAAACCCTAAGCCCTTACAAACTTGGGGGCGGGCTCCCCCTACACCCTAAACCCTAAACCCTAAACCCTAAACCCTCAGCGATGAACTCGAGATCTGCAGGATATCATGGATCGGCGGGAGATCCGCGCCCTGCGGGACGAGATCAAGGTACTTTGGGTTTTGGGTTTCAAGGGTTTAGGGTTTAGGGTTTAGGGTTTTGGGTTTCAAGGGTTTAGGGTTTAGGGTTTAGGGTTTAGGGTTTAGGGTTTAGGGTTTAGGGTTTAGGGTTTAGGGTTTAGGGTTTAGGGTTTAGGGTTTAGGCGGATTTAGCGTTTAGGGTTTGGGTATAGGGTAGGTCGTTCAGCACGGCTTTAGTCAGTTGGTACTGTGGGCTTAGGATTTTAGGGTTGTCGGGTTTAGGGTTTCAGGCTTAGGGTTAAGGGTGTGGGGTTCAGGGTACTGTCGGCGCCGAGGCTTACCAGAACGCAGGGCTACAGGTTTCGCTGGGGGTTTCGGCTGTGGTGTTTACTTCAAAGTTCTTTCGGCTTAGTAAGTCTACTTAGTATCGCCTACATAATTCCCGTATCCCCACCTTACTAACCCACTTACTAAGTCAAATGGTCGCTGGGGGTTTCGGCTGTGGTGTTTACTTCAAAGTTCTTTCGGCTTAGTAAGTCTACTTAGTATCGCCTACATAATTCCCGTATCCCCACCTTACTAACCCACTTACTAAGTCAAATGGGCTTCTAAGTGTGGTCCAGGGTATGGAGGTTCTGTGCTTCAGGTCTAGGAACTGGTGCGAATCGTGCTTGGTCTGCGTATGGCTCTTATCCTAGATATAGGCCAGCAGGCCCCAAAGAAAGCGAGAGGGGTAGGCAAATTCCCCTAAAACCCTAAACCCTAAATCCTCTGTATGTTGGATCAAAGGATCAAGTGCGCGGGATTAGGGGTGCGGGCTTGTTTTCTTCTGTCGGTGCTAGTAGTAGGCTTTTAGCGCTCTAAGGTTTAGGGTTTACGGTTTAGGGTTTAGGCGGGGGCTGAAGTGGTGAAACGCCAAAAGCCTAAAATCCATCAAGCCTTGCAACAACCGGATCCGTGCGATGCGATTCCCTGAACCTAAGACGCTGAACCCCACAATCCTAAACCCTACAACCCTAAGACCTAAACCCTAAATCGTAAACCCTAAGACCTAAACCCTAAGACCTAAACCTTAAATCCTAAATCCTACGCCCTCACGTGTGCCGGCAGGAAAGTCAGGATGGGAAGCCGCTCAGCTACAACCAGGAGGCGGAGTTGGAAAAAGGGCCGGCCCTCACGCCAAAGGACAGGGTTTAAGGGTCTATGGTCTTTGTCTTTGTTTAAGGTTTTTAGGGTTTTGGGATTAGAGGGTATAGGGTTTGGGGTTAGGGTTTAGGGTTTAGGGTTTAAGCGTTTGCAGCATTGTATGCAGTTGTCAAGGCCTTGGGCTAGGGTTTTGTGGAGCCCATACCCTGCTGGGGCTATTTCCATGCACGTTAACCCCACCCCTCAATCTTGCACACGCTCTACCAAACCCTGAACACTCAAACCTGAACACCCATAATCCCATGAGTCTAGAATCCCTAAGCCCCTAAACCCTTATCACCCTAAACCCCCTAAACCCGAACCTCCTGGCTAACCACCTCAAACCTGAACCCGAAGCCCGAAACTGTAAACCCTAAACCCTGAACCCTGAACCCTCAACCCTCAACCCTCAACCCTCAACCCTAAAACCTAAACCCTAAACCCTAAACCAAACCCCTAAGCCTCGGCAAGCTGTTCCGCAGTGGGCGGAGGACCGGCTGAAGCGCTGGGAGGAGATGCTCGAGGAAGCCAGGCAAACGCCTGCACCGTGTTTAGGGTTTGGGGTTTGGGGTTTGGGGTTTGGTTTCTCCTAGTAGCTGAATGAGTACACTGTTTTACACTTTTTGGGATACCATAGTTCCCTATAGAACTGAAAGTGTGCACTTTTTCGGGGGGCTTATGAACTCAGCAACTAAGTACTCTACAAGGGTTGAGATTTTAGGGTTGAGGGTTTAGGGTTGAGATTTTAGGGTTGAGGGTTGAGATTTTAGAGTTGAGGGTTTAGGGTTGAGGGTTTAGGGTTGAGGGTTTAGGGGTTAGGGTATTCATGCCCTTGCCCTTTCTACTAATTGCCCAAGAGCGCAACGAACTCAAGGTAAAATCCCTATATGCCATTTATACGTATTTTTGTTATATACATATGTATATATATATATATATACATATATATATATATATATATGTGTGTTTATTGCGAGGGTTCTTAGGAAATAGTAATAGCCTTTTGTTCCGGCAATGAACTTCCTTATTCTAAATGAGGTGTTACATTCTAAACGAGATAATCATATCATGTTCAAAAGAAGGTACTTACTTATCCCCAACAAAAAGTACGGTAGCAGCCTCTACATTGGTTGGTTATGGGGTTTTGGTTGTGAGGAGGGCGGGGGGAATGAAGCGAGTAGGTAGTAAGGCTTCGGGCCTGGGAGGATTTACACCCTAAACATCCCTAAACCCTAAACCCTAAACCCTAAACCCTAAACCCTAAACCCTAAACCCCCTACCCCCTAAACCCCAAACCCAAACATCATCTTTGTAATAGTGCGTGGAGAGTTCGGCAGTCCGACCTTAGGGAAATTTCCTACTAAACTCGCAGCACTTATCTTGAACCCTAAACCCTAAACCCTAAACCCCTACTAAAATCGCGAATTTTATCTTGAGCCCTAAGCCCTGCTGGTCGACTGTGGGGGGTTGGGAGAGGGGGAGGGGGGGTTGGTGCGCTGATCTGTTTTGAGGGTACCCCATCTCGGAAGGGGAAGATAGGGTTTAGGATTCCATCAGGTTTAGGGTTTAGGGCTTATAGTCAGATGTGAGGACTTCCCAAAACGAGGTACCAATCTCGTGGAGTCCTCATATCTGGGATGAAGCTTTTTCGGTGCTTGTAAGGGGTACCCTCCCCTTCCCCCGCACCCTTGGGAAATGCCCATAATATCAGCCTTGGCACCCCAACCGGCGAATTTTGACTTTTAGTTTGTGTTTACACTTCCCTTAGGCTCAAAATCGCCCCAAAAACCTGATATAATTGGCCCTTTGGGCACAAAAACCCTTGCACAAAAACCCTTAAACCAGCGTCCTTGGAGCGGTCTAGGTTAGAGAACACTACCGGCCTCGACATTTCCCTCTTGCTTTCGGTTGGCACGGGTATGGGACACCTCAGTAATAGCCGGAGGCCACAGTAGGGTTTAGGGTTTAGGGTTTAGGGTTCAGGGTTTAGGGTTTCAAGTGGATTTTGGGCCCAAAGGGCTTGTTATATGAGGTTTTTTGGCATGTTTTGAGCTTAAGGGCAAACCTGAATCCCCCAAAACTCAAAACCAGCCATTGAGGTCGCGCTGACCTGACGGCTTGTCTGAGGGCAGCGGAGCAGTAAGGTTTTAGGTCTTCTCCCGAGGCCGGAGGGTTGAGGGTTTACTAGACTAACCCAATGTACCTACAGCTTGAGCAACAGCCCCATTATTAAGACTATGCCCTCACACCCTGTTGGGTAGATTCAGGGGCGAGTTTGGGACAACAACCCTAAACCCAAACCGACAAGCCCGAAAAGCTTGAACCCCTAACCTGAGCCTGACAACCCCACTTCCGCACCCGCAGCGCGAGCCAGAAACAACAGGACCATGCAGTCGGCTGGTGTACGTGGTTTAGGGTTTAGGGTTATAGGAGTTAAGGGTTCAGACGCCTGGGATTTTGGGGCTTAGACCCTACTGGTAAGAGGGTTTAGGGTATATAAGTGTTTGGTGAGAGAGAGGAGATGGGAGATGTAGGCGCTAAACCCATCAGTGGCCGTACCTTCACGCTTTTGCTTACCTTCAACTTCTGTCCTAATCCCTGAAGCTTAAACCTTACGCCCTATAACTACCCCAAACCCTGAACCCCTGAACCCTATGCCTAAACCCTAAACCCTAAACCCATAGCTTCTTAGGTTCTCCGTTGAGAGCTCCTGCGAAGCTTCAAACAGGGACCCCCAAGAAAACGAGCTGGCAATAGATCACGAGGCAGGTTCGGAGTAGAGTTCGCGTGTGAACCCAAAGAGCTAGGGTTTAGTGTTTAGGGTTTAGGGTTTAGGGTTTCGGGCCCAATACCCCTTAGTTAAGGAATAGTACCTTCAATCATATTATAGGATCTTCATTTAAGTCATGTTCCTGAATTAAAGGGGGTATTTGGGCTCTCTGGCAAGGCTCAGCACTTGGGGGCTTTGGGTTTAGGATTGCAGGCAAGCCGAATCTTACGGCGGGCCCGGCTTTGTTTTCGGCTTTGGGGGTTCGGATTTGGGGACGATGAATCTTATCCCTTAGGCTCAAACTAGCCCAAAAACGTTATCCATGAAGGCCTTTGAGTCCTTGGAGCCTTAGGGTTTTAGGGTTTAGGGTTTAGGGTTCAGGGTTCAGGGTTTAGGGGAGCTTGGCTACATATGTGTGCAACAAGGTTGGGGATCGGCACAGCGCAGCTCACATGCGACCCCGGGCTTGCTCCCATGCAGCCATATGTCTAGAAGGGTTCTCTTCCGCCTTCCCGTCAGATGCGCACAGTCAGGGGTGGTGGACAGAGATCTTCAGCGAAGTAGCGCGCCTTTCAGTCAGTAGAAGTAGAGTATGCCATAGAAGAGAGTGCTTGCAGTGAGAACTCGAGCAAACATCTGACCTTACTCCTGAGCCATGAACGCCACGAAGCTGGTGGATGCCGCCAAGCTGGTGCTAGCCAAGGTGCCGGATTTGGTCAAAGGGATCAGCTGCCCTGGTCGGTGGAACACACTCCTGTCAACCCAAGCTGTGCTGGCGATCGCACTGAGTGGCACGGCCTACGCGACCCTGGCATCAGCACTGTGGTTTGCCTGTTACCTGTGGCTTCCACCGCACCAAATGCAGATTCGACGGGACATCAAGTGCTTGACACTGACCGTGCCGGCATTCCTTGCACTGCCACTGGGCATTCTGGTTCCCCAGCATGTTGCGCGGAGGCTGCGCCTGCGTTGGCACGTGTCATTCCCCCAACACTTGCAGCAGGTGATGCAGTGTGGCATGCATTGGGTCGAGCCCCCGCACGCGATTCTCCCACGCGGCTGCGGAACATACTTGAGCCGGGAGGAACAGCAACATCGCCTCGAGTACTACCTATCCGCACTCGTCCTCTTGATGTCCGCCTCCTTCCTGATAGGATTGGTGCTCACGGGACTCGGCCGAGGCCTTCGCGCGATCCTCCTAGGCTGCCGCGCCCGCTCCCGTGAGGTTTCTAGACCATGCGAATACGATCGGGTGCCTGACGATTCTACTTCTGAGCCAGAACGGGAGGCAGGCTGGCAAGTGACATGTTATGCTGGTGCATTTCACATCTTTTGTGCAAGCTTATCTCTCTTGGCAATGGCGACCGGCCGCTTGGACGACGGCTTGTGTTGGGAGTTCTGGTTGCTCTGGGCCATCATTGTGTTGAGCATCTCCTTGGTCCAATGTCTCTACTTCACCGTTTTCCTTCCTACTGGAGCCCTGGTCCCAATATTCGCACTGCCAATGGTGACCCCCCTGCTGCCAATTCTGGGCGAGCCCCTGGACACGTTTAAAGACTGGCTCTTCGTTGGCTTAGCGATGTCACGGAGGATACGGCATCTCCTTTCTAAAGCACTTTAGGGTTTGGGGCTTAGGGAGACAGTGTGGTGGCCCTTAAGTGCTCCAAGTAGTAGTGATGCCTGTTTGTTCTCCTTTGCATCTTGCGATTGAACTGGGTGCTCTGTCGGCTTGTGTTTGACATTGCTTCGTACGCATCTAGTCTAATCAGAGGACAACCAACGCAATTGAAAAAACCAAAGTACCGAGGCAGGATGTCCTGCTGTTGCTGAATTTTAGTGAGCTGACTTAAACCTCGCAGGACCTGGCCTGGCATCTTGATGGCTGGCATGGGTGTTGGCATTCTGTGCCTCTCCAACAGGTACGTGAGGACTCACCACCCCCAAGAACTAGCCAGAGGTCTTCTGCCGGTTTGGGCAGCCTGCCGCGACGCAAGGCGAGATGAGAGCTTCTTGGCCAAGATGACCTCGCAAGGAAAATTTGCCATTGCCGTCACAGAGGACCTGCCACAGGCATGCTTGCAGTCCCTCTTCGTGCTGATGTATGGAGGTTCCGTCACGCAGTACTTGTTCATCGTGTTTGCATTGCTCAAGGCCCTGGCCTGCTTATTGTTGAGAGCCACCATCATGGAGAGGGAGGCGCGCTTTCGCGACGCCTACGAGGCCATGGTGTTGTACTATGAGCTTGTGCGGTATGTGGCAAGCACTCTCGGAGGGAGGCACAGCGATTTCGCCCTCCGAAACCAGTGCAACTAGGACCCGGATCGAGTAGGCCCTTATTTTCTTTTCTAGGGCTGGGGTTCCCTTATCATCCCCTTACAATCAAAAGGGGTACCCCTTTTTTATTCCTAGGTTACTCCTGGGTCTAGGCAAACATGCGATGGCTTTGCACCGGCTCGGTCGACATGCCGAAGCACTGGAGTTGCAGCAGGAGGTGTTGGCTGTGCGCCGGAAGCCTGCAGGGCTTCCTGGGCGAGAGACACTGAAACTTGGTTGCCCAGTGGTGCCTCTTCGTGTTTTTTGGTTCAAGGTTCCCTGATAAAATAGCCAACCCCCAAAGTGGGTGCCCTGACTAGAGTTGCCGGGCTACTTCCCCATAAACCCTAACACCCTAAGGGGGGTTTATAGTGCTATGGTTACTGTGCTAGTAGGAAAGTTCGGCTTCTATTGGAACATAAAAGATCCTATGTTTCAAAAAAGGTCAATCTGGTATACTGGGCTAACCTAAACCCTAAAAACCCTAAACCCTAAACCCTATACCAAGGAAAGTTCAAGGGGAGCTCGCCGTGTCACTTGCAAATCTTGGCCGCCAGGCTGAAGCCCTGGCACTTCAGCGGGAGGTGCTCGCCACACAGCAAAAAGCGCTTTTGGTAGCACAGTGGTGCCCTTTTGCCATTTCTGTTTTTTTTTTTTGGGGGGGGGGGGGGGGGTTAGGGTTCCCTTTATCAAGTAACCAACCCCCAGCCCCAAAAGGGTGCCCTGAGTGTGGGATGGTTGCTGGGCCAAGGCCATGAAGCCCCATGATGCAGACGTGCTGTGGACTCAGGGCGACATCGTTATGTCACTTTCGGAGCTCGGACACCATGCCGAAGCTTTGGAGCTCGCGCAAGAAGTGCTGGCTGCGAGGCAGCCGGACCCAGGACCGGCTCATGCGGACACGCTGTGGACTCACGGGCAAGTGGCCACGTTGCTGGCAAAGCTTGGACGCCCCAGGGAAGCTCTCCAAGCTCAGGAGCTAAGGGCAGATTCATGCTCCCTGAATATGGTCCCCTACCTCCTTTCAAAGGGTTCTGACGTAGGGGCCCTTGAGTTGTATAGGGTTGTGAAATCCACCCTGTATTACTTCCCTGTACAGTAGGTCCGAGGTTCGTGTCTCAGAATAGTAGAGTTTCTTAGTATTCTTTTGGTCTCTTGGCTCAGGATATAACATCCTCGAATTAGTGTCTGATGTGGAACTCAGGTCAACCCTCACCTAGACAGTGGCGTGACCTCTTTCTCTTATTCTCGAATGAATTGTCGAGTGTCGAGTGTAACACCCGAACGTTCCCACGGATATGGTGGCGCTATTTCCTTCTTTGTTCGCAAACTGGTTACGAATCTATGAACCCACGAGTACATCGTGGACCATACGTTCACCTTTTTCACTCAAGAAGGAATGTGGACGTTCAGTGGTCGATGTGTTCACTTTCATTGTGTGATGACTACAGCCAACGGAAGATTCCTTGCAGGCTACGGAATGTTCGACATCTGAGGCTACGGATGAGCCCACATGTGTACTTCGAAAGTCTACCACTATAACGTGGGAAGCAACTTGTCTAGTTTTCCTTTCTTCTTAGCTGTCTAGACACGACTCGGAGATAAGACAGGTGTGATATCTACCTTGTATTTCTTCCCTGCAGAGTAGGACCGAGGTCGTGTCTCATAATCGTAGAGTTTCTTAGTACTCTTTTGGTCTTGATGTCCCTTTTAGAGGGCGTAGTGTAACTGTCACTTACCTCGCAGGCGCCTTGAGCTCGAGCCCAACGAGCCAAAAAGTAGGCTGCGTAGTTGGACAAACCCAGTCTCAAAAGGGTATATGAAGGGGTCCCCTTTTAAGGGCCTATATACTAAGGGAAGCATGTAACTACCCTAAGACAGGAGAGGGTGTTGGCAGCTCAAGAAGAAGCCCTGGGGCGAATGCACCCAGATACACTTTGGACCCGGGGTGAGCTGGCAGCGTCGCTGTCGAAGCTCGGCCAGCATTCTGACGCGTTGCGGCTGAAGGAAGAAGTGCTGGCTGCGCGGAAGCAGGTGCTGGATCCCGCTCACCCCGACACGCTGTGGAGTGAGAGCCAGCTGGCTGCGTCGCTATCGGATCTTGGCCAGCATGCTAAAGCACTGGAGCTTCAAGAGAAGGTGCTTGCCGCACGGCAGTTGGCCTTGGGGCCCTCTCATTCAGCCACGCTGAAGACTGAGGGCAAGCTTGCTGTGGCACTTGCAAACCTGGGCCGTTATTCCGAGGCATTGGATGTACAAAACAAGGTGCTGGCAGCTCAAGAACAGGTCCTGGGCCCGACTCACCCAGATACACTTTGGACGCAAGGCGATCTTGCAGTGTCGCTGTCGAAACTCGGCCAGCATTCTGACGCGTTGCGGCTGAAGGAAGAAGTGCTGGCTGCACGGAAGCAGGTGCTGGATCCCGCTCACCCCGACACGCTGTGGAGTGAGAGCCAGCTGGCTGCGTCGCTATCGGATCTTGGCCAGCATGCTAAAGCACTGGAGCTTCAAGAGAAGGTGCTTGCCGCACGGCAGTTGGCCTTGGGGCCCTCTCATTCAGCCACGCTGAAGACTGAGGGCAAGCTTGCTGTGGCACTTGCAAACCTGGGCCGTTATTCCGAGGCATTGGATGTACAAAACAAGGTGCTGGCAGCTCAAGAACAGGTCCTGGGCCCGACTCACCCAGATACACTTTGGACGCAAGGCGATCTTGCAATGTCGCTGTCGAAACTCGGCCAGCATTCTGACGCGTTGCGGCTGAAGGAGGAAGTGCTAGCCGCACGGAAGAAGGTTCTGGGCCACGCTCACCCCGACACGCTGTGGAGTGAGAGCCAGCTGGCTATGTCACTATCGGATCTTGGCCAGCATGCTAAAGCATTGGAGGTTGAAGAGGAGGTGCTTGCCGCACTGCAGTTGGTCTTGGGGCCCAATCACCCAGACACGCAGCTCGCGCAGGACAGAGTCGACCAACTCCTTGCACAATCTGAAAACAAGGACGCGCTTAATCTCTGAGCTTGGCAAGTGCCCAGACAGTATGCTTGGCAAGAAGTGGCCCACGAACCAACGCCTCCTCCCGCGACGACTCTTTCAGCATGTTTGTTGCTCGAAATGCCAAACTTACTCTGAACTTTCCACACTGCACAGAGACCACCCTAAACTCCAAATGCAAAGTAGCTATAAAGCCCGCTGTAAGGCTATAACGCCCCCAAAAACATGACCCTGAGCCGTATACTGTATCCATTCCTAAGCGGCTTACGTACCCCAAAAACCCTGAACCCTTAACCTCAGGCCCTAACCCGAAACCCGGAGCCCTAAACCCTAAACCCTAAACCCTAAACCCTAAACCCTAAACCCTAAACCTAAACCCTTCAGCCTCAAACCCGAGAGCCGCTTGGTCATGGCACGCTGGACGCGCTCGCGGGCGAGGGCAGCGGCTGCCCATGCCGCCGCGCCGGTCTCTCACCCCCACGCGGAGGCAAAGGGTTTGGGGTCTGAGGTGGTGCGAGTTTTAGGGTTTAGGGTTCGGGGGTCCGAGGTTTGGGGTTCGAGTTTTAGGGTTTTGGGGTGTTAGGGTTTGGGGGTCTGAGGTTTTGAGTTCGAGTTTTAGGGTTTAGGGTTTTGGGGTGTTAGGGTTTAGGGTTTGGGGGTCTGAGGGTTGGGGTTCGAGCATTGGGGTTTTGGGTTTTTGGGTTTAGGGTTTGGGGGCCGAGTTTTGGGTTTCGAGTTTTAGGGTTTAGGGTTTTGGGCGAAAGCGGAACCCGTACGCAAAAGCCTGCTGAACTTCAGGGGGAACGGCCTGTTCAATCTGGTCTTAGGGTTTGGGGTTTTGGGGTCTTAGGGTTTAGGGTTTGGGGGTCTGAGGTTTGGGGTTTGAGTTTTAGTGTTTACGGTTTAGGGCTTTAGGGATTTTAGGGACTTTAGGGTTTAGGTTTGGGGCTTTCCAATTAGCCTGCGGTTTACGGGTACAAGGGTTTGGGGTTTAGGGTTTCGGGTAAACCCTAAACCCTAAACCCTAAACCCTTTATAAGGGGCTCATGCATTTGATTCCTCAGCCCTAGTCCTCGCTAAGCCCTGAGCCTCCGAGTTTTGGGTTGTTGAAGGATAGCTACGCTCAGCTCCTTCCCCTGATGTTAAGCCCCCCCCCGCTACCCAACGAGCCCAATTCCGCTTAATGAAGGAGTATACCTTTAACAAATTAAGGATCCTAATATCAAGCAAGGTGTATTCCTCAATTAAGGGGTATTGACCTCCCTGGGTACCCACTAATACTACTTATTGTAGAGTGTAGGTTTTAGATTTAGGGGGTCAGGGGGGTTGATATCAGGGGGAAGGGATAAGCGTACTATTTTCTCATACCCTAAGGCTGCAAGGAATCTTCTTCAAGAGTTTCAAAGGTTTGTAGGAATCTTGTTTGAGTGTTTTGTGGGGGCCTAAAGGCCTTGTTATATCAGGTTTTTGGGGCCTTAAGGGCCTAAACCCTAAACCCTAAACCCTAAAACCTTTTGAGTCTATGCACGTCGGTGAGCCCGCGCGAGGCAGAGCGCTGCCCCATCTGCCTCGATGCTGTGGCCGGGCAAGCCATGCTGGCGTGCGAACATGCGCTCTGCGCAGAGTGCCTTCTAAGGCCCTCCGACTGGCGCTACCATGTGTGGGAGGGTTCATATAGGGTTTAAGGTTTGGGCTTTAGGGTTAAGAATCCCCCCCAAAAAATCTAAAAGATGACAATCTCTATACTTCCCTTATAAGGAAGAACATTGTTATTGAGTTTGTTTTTGGGGAGTTCTGAAGCGAATAGTAGTTAGAGTAAGTTCCCAGAGAGTCCAGGGCACCAAAACCAAGAACTTTTCAACGTCGTTTATGATAACCCAATACCCCGTTAAGTGAGGTAGTTCAGGATAGCGCAAGAAACCTCAATTATGGAACTTAGTTTACTTATAATAATGAGCTCAAGGCATAGTCATAGTCCTGTATTTAGGGGGTATTTGGCTCATGAGTTGTCTGACTTGGATTACTTGAAGGTGGCTTTGTGTTTAGGTTGTGGGTACATATAAGGGGTTGTGTTTGCCTGGAATGGTGGTTTCTAGAAATGCACCTTACGTAGTAGATAGTCGTGTTTGCGTCCCAAATACTTCTCAAACCCCTGTAGAGAAACCCTCGCTTGGTAGCCTGGGGTGGGTTTAGGGTTTAGGGTTTAGGATTTAGGGTTTAGGGGTTAGGGTTCAGGGTTTAGGGTTTAGGGTTCAGGGTTCAGAATTTAGGGTTGGCCTGGGGCAGCGATCCGCACAGGCCCTTTAAGCCTCACTATGTAGTTGGTATCACCCCACCCTCCCAGATTCCCTTTCCATTAGATTTTGTTTTAACAAATGGTTTTTTACATAAAACGCTCTCTTGCACACAAAAATTAACCATATTATATCCATTTTTCTTACTTGACTCGCCACTCCATCATCAGACTTAACTTAGTGTCTGTGTGGGCTTCACCCCACAAGGCGCTTAGGGTTTAGGGTTTAGGGTTTAGGGTTTAGGGTTTAGGGTTGATATTTCTCACTGGGTTACCCAGATCATCAGAAGGGGGTTTAGGGATTTGGGGTGTAGGGGTTCAGTGGTTTCAGGGTTTAGGGTTTAGGGGTTTACGAGTTCAGGGTTTAGGGTTTAGGGTTGATAGAGGGTTGGGTCTTTAGAGCGCTTATAGACCCTAAACCTAAACCCCAAACCCTAAACCCTAAACCCGCAGCCTAAGACAGGTACGTGGAGAGCCTCGTGAACCAGGGCAAGGTCGATTCCCAGGAGATTGCCTGTCCGCTACCCTCCTGCCGCACGCCTGTGGCGACGAACGCTCTTTCAGACGCCTGGCCTTCACCAGTTCAGGGTTGAGGGTTTAGGGTTTAGGGTTTAGGGTTTAGGGTTTAGGGTTTGTAGGGTGTTTCTTGCACTTAGATAGGTTCTTTAGGGTTTAGGCTTTATGGGGTTTATAGGGTGTTGGGGTCGCTTCGGGTTTAGGTTCTGAGGGTTGGGCTGGTTTGGCGGTGTGAGAGCATGCCCCAGAAGATCCTAAACCCCTATAAATCCTGAACCCTAAACCCTAGCCCTAAACCCTAAACCCTAAACCCTAAACCCTAGACCCTAAACCCTAAACCCTAGCTTCAGCATCTGCGGAGTGAGCCTCTAACACGGTGCTTTTCGTCTGAAGTCGTCAGTCCCAAGCCCTACCTAGAGTAACCCGTTTAGGGTTTAGGGTTCAGTATTTAGGGTTTAGGGTTTAGGGTTTAGGGTGTATGGACAACATGGAGTTGCTCCTCAAAATTGCAGGGGTGTGCGCTGCGCTAGAAAAACCTTCAACCCACCGTTGCCCTGTAGGCCTAAGCAGCCTACCAAGCCTCCAAACCTAAAACCGCTAAGGGTTTTGGGTGGTTTAGGGTTTAGGGTTTAGGGTTTCGGCTTTAGGGCCCTAACTTAGAACCCTAAACCCTACCCTAGCTAAGGAGTTTCTCCGTCCGCAGCCCGGCGGGGAGGAGCTGTACCAGCGCCTGTTGGATTTCCAGGCTCAAGTCCCAATCCCAATGGCTTTTTTGTTGGAGTTTCAGGGTTTAGGGTTTAGGGTTGTGAGGTTTTGAGTATCTATCGGGTTCGTAGAGGGGCAGGTGACCCAAACTCCGTCTTTCATATACAGAAGTGCCCCAAACTCGTGTTGCGGGCGACCTGCTCTCAAGTCTATGAACTTCATGATCGTGGCTCGGGGGTGCGGACGCTGCGAACCCCTTTATCCTGGGTCCTAAGCCCTAACCTAAACACGAACCCCGAAACCCTAAAGCCTATGCCCTGACCCTAAACCCAGGCCTTGCTTCTAAGCTTCAAAGTAAGGTGGGAGACAGAGCCGCTAAATACTAGCCGAGGTTGTATCTCCTTCTTTTTGTAGCCCAATATAGGACCCTTCCAAACCCTGCGAATCCGCAGGCGCCTTGACTCAAAAGCCAGCAAAATGTAGCTGCGTAGTTGACCGCCCTACGAGCTCCTCCAAAACCCTAAACCCTAGACCCTAAACCCTCACCCCTAAAGCCGAAACCCGAAACCCTAAACCCTTCCTTAAGGGGCTCTTGGGGGACTCTCGTGGGCTACTATGCGAGGCGCAGCGCTTTGTGCCAGAGCCCAGCGACGACGAGCGGCTGGTGAATTGCCCCAGTCCCGGCTGCATCTCGTCATCCTTTGAGGCCTTTGAGGGGTTTAGGGTTTAGGGTTTAGGGTTTCGGGTTTCGGGTCTGGGGTTTCGGGTTTAGGGGTTTAGGGTGTGGGCTGCATCTCGGCTGTGGGGGTTTAGGGGTTTAGGGGTTTACAGGGTTTAGGGGTTTAGGGGTTTAGGGGTTTAGGGGTTTAGGGGTTTAGGGGTTTAGGGGTTTAGGGGTTTAGGGGTTTAGGGGTTTAGGGGTTTAGGGTTTAGGGTTTGACACTTTTCCAACCTGAAGCTTGACACCGTGAGAAGCTGGCGTTTCAGTTCGGGGTCCGGCTATCATCGACTCTTGGTCTGCTGGGCCCTCTGGAAACTGCATCCCTAAACCCCAAACCCTAAATCCTAAACCCCTAAACCTTGGGCTTAAGCCCTTAAACCCTTAAACCCTTAAACCCTAAACCCTAAACCCTAAAGCCTAAACCCTAAACCCTAAACCCTAAACCCCAAACCCTAAACCCTAAACCCTAAACCCTAGCTTAACCTTTCTTCCCTGGTTGCTGGAGAAGTAAGTCTCAAGGCATCAAAGTTCTGGTGCCGCTGGCCCTGGTTCAAGGGAAGACCGCCGAGACCAGCCTGCAGCCAACGTTTAGGCTTTATGGGGTTTGGGGTTTGGGGTTTAGGGTTAGGGTTTAGGGTTTAGGGTTTAGGGTTTAGGGTTTTGGGTTTAGGGTGCAGGGTTCAGGGGTTTAGGGGCTTAGGGGTTCAGGGGTTCAGGGGTTTAGGGTTTAGGGTTTATTGGATTTACGGGGTTTAAGGGGTTTATGGGGTTTAGGGCTTATAGGGTTTAGGTTTCGGGCTTTTCGGATTTAAGGGCGTGGGGCGTGTGGTATTTAGGACTGGGTTTAAGGGCCTTCGAGCTTAGGGGCTGGGAGGTTTTAGGGCCGACAGGTTTTAGGGCTTAGAGGGCTTTGGACAATACAGTGTTTAGGCCTGGACCCGGGTTGAAGGCTTGTGGTGCTTATGATAGGGTTTCGAGTTTAAAGGGTTTATGGCTTGTAGGGTTCTGAGCTTGTTTGAAGAATTTGGTAGCTGTAAGTAAAGATGGACTACGGCACGCCTCCGTTTTTTGGAATGGGTGCTGCTCTGGTAGGGTTACTGTCTGGCAAGATCGTGCCTGTTGAGTGTGTCTCCCATGCCAGTCCCACAAGCCCAGCGATGCCTGCTAACGTTATATACGCTCACAAGGCACCTAGTCCCCGAAACCCTAAACCCTAAACACAAAACTCGAACCCTCTGATGCCTTGAGCTTGACATGTTGTGGTCCGAGGTCAGCTGCCCTCAATGTCGTCAGCAGTTCTGCTGGGTGCCAAGTGCGAAGGTGTGTAATTGTGAGCTACAAGTACCCCTAAACCCGAAACCCGAAACCCTAAACCCTAAACCCTAAACCCTAAACCCTAAACCCTAAACCCTAAACCCTAAACCCTAAACCCTAAACCGAGCAGCTTCGTGTGTAGGGTTGGGGTTGAGTGCTTCGGGTCTAGGAACCGACTGCATGGAAAGGTCTCGGCCCAGAAGCCCGGACTCCAAAGCACTGGAGTTTAGGGTTTAGGGTTTAGGGTTTAGGGTTTAGGGTTTAGGGTTTAGGGTTTAGGGTTTTGGGTTTTGGGTTTTGGGTTTTGGGGGGGTTTTGTGTTTGGGCTTGATGCACCCTAAGCCATCAAGCCCCCGAGCTCCAGTCGTGTCAGCCTCATGCAAACCTCTGCCTACGGCAATTTGATTTCTGAGTCCCCTATAAACCCTAAACCCCCAACCCTAAACCCTAAACCCCTAAACCCCTAAACCCTAAACCCTAAACCCTGAACCCTGAACCCTGAACCCTAAACCCTGAACCCTGAACCCCAAGCCCCAAACCCTAAACCCCAAAACCCCATAAACCCCAAGCCCCCTAAGCCCCGAACGGCCCCTAAGCCCCGAAGGCAGCGCCTGCGCACAGCCGGCCCACGCTGGAAGCTGCGATGATGCCGAGCTGCAGCGCATGGATCCGGCGCCACTTGAGAAGGAAATGAATGGTTTAGGGTTTAGGGTTTCCAGGGTTTCCAGGGTTTCCAGGGTTTCCAGGGTTTCCAGGGTTTCCAGGGTTTCCAGGGTTTCCAGGGTTTCCAGGGTTTCCAGGGTTTTAAGCGCTTTTGAGGTGTGAAGGGTTTTAGGGGTTGTTAGGGCTTGAGGGCTTTTAGGGATTTTAGAGTTTAGAGGGCTTTCGGGTTTATGGTCTTTAGGTTTGTTTTATTTTCCGGCTCTTAGGGTCTTCAGGGTTTTGGTTTGTTTCTTGCTTTGGGGCTTTAGGGTTTTTCGGGTTTTCGGGTTTGGGGTAGGGGATTCAGGGCTTGAGGGTTTGGAGATCTGAAATGGGTTAAGAACCCGGTAACCTTAAGGGAGGGGGGTTCATGGTTTTTGTTGGGGCTGAGGTCCTGGGTTTAGGGTTTAAGGGGTAAGGTTCAGGGTTTAGGGGTTTGCGGGACTGCCATACGGCATAGCGCTGCCTTTCAAACTTGACATGGACCTTCTACACCCTAAACCTGAAGCCACTCAACCAAAGGGCCTGACAATCTGTTTGGGTATTGTACATACCTCCCGTACAGCATTCTAAGGACCTTACGGGAAACTCAGCCAGTGAGCAACCCATCAGTATCTATCATCACCCAAAACTCCCTCGTCCCAAGAGCTCTCGTTGCCATGAGGCCCCAAACCTCAAAACCCTCAACACCTCCAAACCTCAGAGCCCTAAACACCCCAAACCCTAAACCCTAGATAAAAACGCCCCGAAGCCTGAAACCCCAAACGCTGCAAACCCTAGAACCCCAAGCGCAGCCAACTCTACAGCCCTAAACGCCGCCAACCCTAAACACCCTAAACACCCTAAACCCTAAACGCCCCAAACCCATAAACCCTAAGCATCCCAAAACCCTAAACCCTAGCCCTAAACCCTAAACCCTAAACCCTAAACCCCAGCCCTAAACCCCAACCAACCCAGGCTACGGCAGCTCATGGCCCAGCAAAGATCCTCATCTCAACTGGATGGGATCCAGCGCTTAGGATTTGGGTTTAGGCTTTAGGGTTTGGGATTTACGGTTTGGGGTTTAGGGTTTAGGGTTTAGAATTTAGGGTTTAGGGCTTAGGGTTTACAGTCTAAAGTTTAGGGCCTTTAGAACGTTCTAGGGTTTTAGGGTGTAGGGGCTTTGGAATTAGGTTTTGTGTTTCGCGTTGAAGGGCGTTAGAATTAGGGTTTAATGTTTATGCTTTAGGGGCTTTAGAATGCTGTAGGGCTTAGGGTTGTGAGGCTTTGGAATAGGCTTCAGGGTGCAGGGGCTTTGGATAGAAAGTATGGTTCAGTTATGGTGGAATCACGGGCATCATGAGCACATTGAATTACAGCAGCCTCAGGAGTTTGGGGTTTAGGGTTTAGGGTTCAGGGTTCAGGGTTTAGGGTTTAGGGTTTAGGGTTAACCCTCCGCCCTAAACCCCAAACCCTAAACCCGATACCCGACACCCCAGAACCCTTTCAGGCGAAGGTTGTGGCACCTTGCGTCTTGTACCCTATGAATGGAGGTTCAGGGTACTTATAGCCCACGTATAGCTGTAGGTATAATCCAAGCCCTAAACCCTAAACCCTAAACCCTAAACCCTATTTAGGGTAAACGCTAGCTCTACCACCCACCCCAGGAGCCTTGTCCTCAAGCCTTCCCCGACAGACCCTAATTGAACCCTAAACTTTGGTTTGGGGTTTGGGGTTTGGGGTTTGGGGTTTAGGGTTTAGGGTTTAGGGTTTAGGGTCCCTAAACCCTAGACCCTGAACCCCTCGCGTGCCAAGATTGGAAGAGATGCCCAGTCTGCCGGCACTTGTGCGAGCGCGAGTCGGGCTGCAACTTCATGACGTGCCCCTCGGAGCAATGAGCCTCAGCCGCAAGCTGTCTCTAGGATGCCCAGTAGTACCCTTATTCCCTTTTTTGGGGGGGTTTAGGTTCCCTTATAAACCCCTTTAAGCAAAAAAAGGGGCACCCTTTTTAAGCCTAGGTTACTGGGCAGCCTAGCTACTCCAGGGTGATTTACGAGGGCTTAGGTCTGGGCTTGAGTTCAAGGGTTGTTTGTTGGGGGGAGGGTGTTAGGTGTGGGCCCTTAGCCTGGTTTGTTCATGAGGGAGTTCAGTTTCCCCACAGGCGGCCATTTTCCGACAGGGAGAAGAAGGGAAGCAACCATGCCAAACATGCGCTGAGCTCATGCTCTCCTACCGGCCTAGGCTCGAAAAGGGCCTTCCTGAAGCCCAGAAACCCTAACCCCAACAAACCCTCTCTTCCTGGGACTCTTTGACCTCCTAACCTAAAGCGTCGTCATCTTGCCTTCATTCAATCTGACCTTGAGGGTTTGGGGTTTAGATTTCTTCGTGCGCCTCTTGAGCCCTAAGCCCTAAGCTTCTAGAGGCCCTAAACCCTAACCCTAAACCCTAAACCCCTAAACCCCTAAACCCCTAAACCCCAGGCATCGTGAGACTTGAGGGCTCCAACCTTAGACCCCCAACCGAGTCGTTGCCCCAGGCAAAGGGCAGACTTACTTCTGCTACCTCTGTGGGGAGATCTTGGCCGCTTCAGACCACGCGGCGCACTACGAAGGCAATTGTGTTTACTTGCGGGGGTTGTGTGTGTGTGTGTGTGTGTGTGTGTGTGTGTCTGTGTTTTCGGGTTTAGAGTGTTTAGGGCATACATGTCTGCGACTTACTTGTTGTTTTCCCTAAGCCCCGAAGTAAACCCCTAAACCCTGAATCCCTAATCCGTAACCCTAAATACCCTCAACCCTAAACACCCTAAACCCTAAACGCCGTAAACCCCATGCCCTAAACCCGAAACCCCAAACCCTGAACCCCGAAACCTTGAACCCTACACCCTAAACCTTGAACCCTAAACCCTAAACACCCTGAACCCCAAACTAAACCTGAAACCCTGAACTCTAAACCCTATAAGCACTCTTAGACCTAGCCCTAAATTAAGCCCCAATCCCTGAAGCCTAAAACCCTGAACCCTAAACCTTCAACCCTCAACCCTAAGCACCCTAAACACCCTGAACCCCCTCAACTCCCCCTAAAACCCCTAAACACCCTAAACACCCTAAACACCCCAAACACCCCAAACCCTAAGCAGCCTAAACCCCCTTTACCCCAAACCTTAAACCCTAAACCCGAAGCACTCAACAAGATCCCCAGGCTTTGAGGGGGCCATCGGCCTGCGCGGGCCCTTCGGCCTCCTTGTCTGCATAGGGTTTAGGGTTTAGGGTTTAGGGTTTAGGGTTTAGGGTTTAGGATTTAGGGTTTAGGGTTTAGGGTTTAGGGTTTAGGGTTTAAGGTTCAGGGCTTAGGGTTTAGGGTTTAGGGTTCAGGGTTCTCCAGGTATGTTTTGGTGCTTGATGCTTTTTGGGTTTAAGAGCTGAGGGCTTTGCATGTGCCGGAAACTTGTTGTTGATTTGGACAAGTACCCCCCCCCCCCAACCATGCACGCCACAAACAATTGTGTGGAAATCTTGTTTGGGAGAGGGGGACCCCTAAACGCTAAAACTTAAGAAGCTTAACCAAGTGATGAAAGCTGCAGCCCCCCTGAAGCGGGGCGCTTAGGTTGTCCTTGGCGCTGCGCACTCCCGCGGACCAAAGAGTCCCTAAGACCCTCCTGACGCCATCCTAACCTAGAACACCAGAAAGAAGACGTGGTAAGGTAGAGAGCCACAGGGAAACCGCAAACTTCAGAGAGTCTGCTTGCTTTTTTCGTGTAGGCAGCATGAGGCTTTAAGGCTTATGTCGCAGTACTCCCCAACCCCTAAACCCTAAACCCTAAACCCCAAACCCTAGACCCTTATGTCTGCAGTCGATTTCCTTCCCGAGTGATGCATGGCGTGACTGAGGGCTCTCAACTTTACGGTCTTAAGTTTCAGGGGAGGGAACGTCCCTTTCAAGAGTGCCTGGAGGATTAGGGTTTGGGGTTTAGAGTTAAGGGTTTAGGACCTTTTTGCAGGAGTGTGCCAGAATAGCCTCATCAAGCAAAGCAGGACTCACTCTTCATTCCTTGGTACCTTGTCCTACCTCGAGGGTTTTTGCCTGTTTTGGCGGATCGAGCTTCACGACTGTCAACCCGAAATGGAGCTACCCTAGCACCCATGTTGCCCCAGACCCTAAACCTCGAACCCTAAACCCTAAACCCTAAACAACCCTAAACCCTAAACCGCACCAGCAGCTGTTTAAGGAGCCCTGCCATCCTCGCCTTGTTTGGGGTTATGGTCTGGGGTACTTAGACTTAGGGTTCAGGGTTTGGGGTTCCGCAACCCTAAACCCTAAACCCAAAACCCTAAACCCTAAACCCTAACCCTATACCCTATAGCCTACACCCGCAAGGTTCTCTTTGCATGAATCGGCGTGAGCCAGACCCCTCTCTTCCAACGAAGCCGCCGCCGCCACGCCTCAGCGTGTCTTGGAGATAGTGGGATGAGTCAGGGTTTAGGGTTTAAGGTTTAGGGTTTGAGGTTTAGGGTTTGAGGTTTAGGGTTTGAGGTTTAGGGTTTAGGGTTTAGGGCCCTAAATACCCGGTTGTGCTCCACGAGGAGGGGCACCCCCTTGCTATCCTACCTAAAGTTCAGGGACGTGATGACCTAAGTTCCGACATTTGCGGTCCACTTCAGGGTGCTCGTGAATCTGCTACTTATGGAAGTAGGTACTATGCAAAGTAGGCTTCGAGGGGAATACAAGAGGTACGCAAGTCCCTATTTCCCGTTTATGGATGCATGACATATGTGTTGTCATTCTTTCTGTAGTTGTGCTTACAGCCATTTCTCACGATGCATGCAGATGCGGCTATGTGGGAATGCAGTCAACCCCCTAGTTCCGGGTAGCTTTGGAGCTTTTGGGTGGGGTTTTAGGGTTTAGGGCCCTAAACCCTAAACCCTAAACCCTAAACCCTAAACCCTAAACCCTAAACCCTAAACCCTAAACCCTAAACCCTAAACCCTAAACCCTAAACCCTAAACCCTAAACCCTAAACCCTAAACCCAGACTTCCACGGACTTGAGCCCCAGCCTCCGAAGCCGAGGTGGTGCGGGGCGACGAGGAAGGCTCCATTGTTCTTCGGATCACTTGGGGCGAGCACAGGAGTCAGAGCGGTTTAGGGTTTAGGGTTTAGGGTTTAGGGTTTGGGGTTTAGGGTTTAGGGTTTAGGGTTTAGGGCACAGGAAAGACCCTGCCCCGAGGACAGACCCATCTTCGATGCTGGAATCGCAAAGCCCGCACCAAGGGCCGGGGGTCTAGTTTCGGGTTTAGGGTTTAGGGTTTAGGGTTTAGCGTTTAGGGTGGGGTTTAGGGTTCGGGGTTTAGGGTTTGGGGTATAGGGTCTCAGGACTTAACCCAGGGTCCATGTACCCATAGAGTATATACTTGGGCCTTCATTAAAGGGGTTCCTTTTTTCAGTAGCTTTAGGGCCCAAATATGCACTATATTGTGTACGTGGACCCTTGGGGTAGGGACTCGCAACTTCAAAACCATTCCTCAACCCACTCTCTTTCCTGTGCCCTGAACCCTAAACCCTAAACCCTAAACCCGAAACTAGACCCCAGGCCCTTGGTGCGGGCTTTGGGGTTCCATCGTCGAAGATGGGTCTGTCTTCGGGGCAGGGTTTATGATGACCCTCCACCCCTACACTTCTACTTGCTTCAGAACCCCCCCCCCAAAAGAAAAACACACACACACACACAAATAAAACGTAGATTGCCCTTATAAGGATTTTTTTGGGGGGGCGGATAGGTGCGGGGGAGAGAGGTGTGGGGCGAGGACGTCTCCCAGCCCCCAAATCTGGACCTTATGACTATCACGTGACCGGGGTCTGTAGCTTCAGGACCAACCCTACATCCGTACTGCAAGTAGTCCCGTGAGATATGTTGGACTTTCTCTTGCTGGGGTTCTAAGGGCCTTGAATGGCCAACCAGGTCTCTATGTCACTAAAATAATTACCACATGACTCCCAGGTGGCGTAAATGACCCAAGTGTCCCAAGCGACGCAAGTCTCCTCAAGCATCAGAAGTTCAGAGCACCCGAGTCTTCATGGCAGATCCGAGCAAGTATGCGCGTGGGACGTGCAACCGGCTGCATAGAAGTGAAACTGAACACCTGCTCCGAAAAAACCTGATAGGGATCCACGAACCCGAATGCAGAAAGCAGTCACCTATATAACGTAAATATAACGCAATATAAACGAAACGTCGGTGGCGGGCGGACGGACCACCACGGGACCATCACCACGGGACCACCACCAGGGGACCACCACCACGGACCACCACCTGGACCACCACCACGGACTACCACCACGAACCACCACCACGGACCACCACCAAGGGAGCACCGCCACGGGACCACCACCACGCGGACGACCACCACGGACCACCACTACAGGAACCACCACCACGGACCACCATCACGGGACCACCACCACGGGACCACCGCCACGGGACCACCACACGGGAACACACCATGGGACCACCACTATGGGACCACCACCACGGACCACCACCACGGACCACGGGCCACGGGACCACCACCACGGAACCACCACGGACCGCCACCACGGGACCACCACTACAAAACCACCACCACGGACCATGTGCACCACCACGGGACCACCACCACGGGACCACCACCACGGCACCACCACCACGGGACCACCACCACGCACCACCTGGGGTCACCACCTGGGACCACCACCACGGACCACCACACCACGGACCAACACCACGGGACCACCACCACGGGATCACCACCACGGGATCACCACCAGTGGACGGCCACCACGGGACCACACCACGGACCACCACGACCACCGCCGCGGGACCACCACCACGGACGACCACCACAGACCACCACCACGGACCACCACCACGGACCACCACCACGGACCACCACCACGGACCACCACCAACGGACCACCGCCACAAACAAACCACCACGGGACCACCGCCACAGGACCGCGACCACGGACCAGCAGTACGGGACCACCATTACCACCACGGGACCACGCCGTGGGACCACCACCAGGACCACCACCAGGGGACGCGTACCCTGCGGAGTTCTCCTTAGCTTGACGGGTTCGGAACGCCGCAGAACGCCACGTGGAACACCACGGCGGCGCGCGTCCTCTGGAGTTCCCCCTTGTGACAATTCCCAACGCCGCGGAACGCCACGTGGAACGCCACGGCGGCGCGCGTCCTGTGGATTTCCCCCTTCTAGCTTGACGGAGTCGGAACGCTACGGAACGCCGCGTCGGCGCGCGTTCTGTGGAATTTCCCCTAAGCTTGACGGATTGGGAACGCGACCGAGCGCCGCGTCGGCCGCGCGTCCTGTGGAGTTCCCCCTTAGCTTGACGGATTCGGAACGCTGCGGAACGCCGCGTCGGCTTGACGGATTCGGAACGCTACGGAACGCCGCGTCGGTGCGCGTCCTGTGCAGTTCCCCCTTAACAGTACGCTTACGCCGCTCGCGAACGCTTGCGGACGCTTTGCGAACGCTTTGCGAATGCTTTGCGAACGCTTTGCGAACGCTTTGCGAACGCTTTGCGAACGCTTGCGGACGCTTTACGGACACAACGCAACGACGATTGGTAACCACCCAACCCAACTTCAAAACGGGAACCCTTCTGCGGAGCATTCGGGAAAATGGCATTGCATGGCTTTTGCCCTAAACCCTAAACCCTAAACCCCAAACCCCAAACCCCAAACCCCAAACCCTAAACCCTAAACCCTAAGGCGTAGGTCGCGTTGCTAAAAAACACTCGGCCTTGAGAGTTCTAAGTGGGGCGGCCTTGGGGTGGGTAGGCTGCAGACTGCTGCACGCTGGCAAAGCGCGCTTCCGTTTGCAACACACCCTAAACCCTAAACCCTAAACCCTAAACCCTAAACCCTAAACTCCAAACCCTCCACCCATCCAACAGAGGAGTGAGCCCCCCACCATCTACTACCGGATTTTCCTGTCGGTTCCGGGAAGTGATGAGGCCGTGGGCTTGCGTTAGGAAGCTAGTTTGGGTTTAGGGTTTAGGGTTTAGGGTTGAGGGTTGAGGGTTTAGGGTTTAGGGTTTAGGGTTTTAGGGTTTTAGGGTTTTAGGGTTTTAGGGTTTATGGTTTAGGGTTTAGGGTGTAGGGTGTACAGTTTGTAGGACGTAGCTAACTCCAGGGCAAAAGCGACTTCGTGAAGCTCACCGCTGACGCGTCGCCCCCATTGGCCCCCAAACCCTTTTTGTTTCGGCATTGCGGGCTTATAGGGTTGAGAAGGTTCATGGTACTTAGTAACTAATTATATCTGTACTTATAACCGTGCTTACAACCATCTTGGGGCACTCAAGGGGCTTATGAGTGGGTTATAAGTGCAGTCATAATTGGTTAGTAAGTACCATGAACCTCCAAGTTGTAGCTCTAAACCCTAAACCCAAACCCCTCAACCCTAAAGATCTGGGTTTCTTTGCAGGCGCCCTGGACCATCACCATGTAATGCCCTAAACCTTTATGAGCACCTAAAGTCTTAAACCCCTCCGTTCGAGCAGTGTGTTCTCATGGGTTTCAGAGGAGCTTTTCTCCCTTGCAGCGCTCACAAGGTGTCAGTGGTTCTTTTCCACACTCCACAGCCTGCCGAATTTTCAACCCACGAAGCAATACCAAAGACGCCCCTAAACCCTAAGCCCGAAACTGCAGCGCCTCCGATATTCGTAGGTGCGTCATCTCTCTGCAGCCGCGCGAGGGTCGGGCACTGAGCTCTGAAAGGGCGGGCTCAGCATTTTTCGGCGGTTCTTGCCTAGAGGCACCCATTTGGGTCCCCGTTGCAGCATCCTTTCCCTAGAAGAAGACACCTAAAATCAGGGTAGGATATAGACATCCAGTCAGGGGCATGGCCTTCCAAAGGAAAACCTCAAAACGCGGCCATTCGCGACAAGAATCTGGGCTCAGAATACCAACGTGTTGCTGCAGACTCGCACAAACTAGGATGTCAGTAGCACCCTTCGTCTTCCCTGGTTTAGGCTCAGAACCTCAGCACCAGAGACCAGACGTCTCCCAAAGGGATGGAGTAGGCTGGTCGTTTCGCAGGTCGGGCTTGAATGCCTTGCACCTTGTGGCTGCTGTCGAGGGAAAGGAAGAGCGGCAAAGCCGCAAATGTCGGGTTGGGTGGAAGGCTTGCGTCCCAGTTGTTTGTCAGTGGAGGCGTCCTGCTGCACGCAGTTCTACTCGAAGGCAATCAGTGGTCAATCAATATTCGGAGTTTTCTTGGGAGCCTTTGCCAGCTCTGCAGCCCTCCTTTTCTGGCCATATGCATCATGCAGTTGGATCTTGGTGAACGATCGACGTCGCGCGACTTGCATGTGCGCCCGCGAACCCTAAATCGCAGGCACGGCGACGCGTTCCAAATCGTTCCAAGAACATTTACCTGCGGCAGCGGCTTGCTTTCTATCTTATATGTGTTTGTTCCACACAAGCCTGGACTTTCCACGTGTGCTGTTGAGGGTGTTGGGGAAGGGTGACAAGATCGATTGCAAAACGAAGGATAATTGAACAAATGCTTAAGGCACTTTCCTCCAGAACTTTGCTTGAAATAGCCAGCAAACGCCGCGAGAACTTCAGTTCGCCAGCATGCCAGCCCGAATAGGTTTTACGCTACCCTACCCGCAAGATGCCCCCAAAATGCGACCAGCAATAAGAGGACTAGCAATCCCTTGGGGGGGGTGCACATATCGTATACGGTTGGGTCCTAATCTGAAGCTCAAGGCCCAAGTGTGTATTGGAGAAGTACATGGTTCGTAGATGCTCTAATACGCTTAGCAATGCTGTCTAGGGTAGGGTTCAAGCTGGGCAATGGAGGGAGTGGGCTTGAGGCTTGGAAAACAGCCCGCACCTGCCAGACTAGCCGTTCAGCGTGGCTGGGTTTAAGTTTCGGACCCTTAGACTCAAAATGCCCCACAAACCTTTTTAACAAGGCCGCCAAAGACCCGTAAACGTGAGTCCTTCAGCCTGCCATAAGCCCGAAGACCCGAAGTGCACAAAACCCCCGCTGAAAGTTGGAACAATGTACTGTCAGCATCCTTCAACTATAACCACATAAGGCAGATAGGTTTGACAATGGGCAATGGGTTTTTGGCGGTCTTGGATGTTGGGTTCTGAAGGTTTAGGGTGTAGGGTTGCGGGTTTAGTCCCCAAAGCCTAAACCCCTCAACCCCTAAGCAGTCTAGGGTTTAGGGTTGAAAAGTGTAGGGTTCAACTATCATCCTTCCTCTGTAGGAAGTGACAGGAAAAAGAACACCCGATGAAAGCGGACTTGCGGTCCCTACGTCTGCCTCCCTAAGCTCTATAAGTGTTTCGAACGTGACATAGACCCATGTAAGGACGTTTAAGGTACTTTGGGGCTGCATGAACCGTAGATTTTAGGGTTCATATACCCTTTACTACTATATAATCCCTATATACAGTCCGTATACCCTTTTCAGGTTGCAATTCGGTCCCCAAAGTCTGTGTCGGAGTGCGCTTTCTCTTGGGGTAAAAGGGGACCCCTTTTGTACCCCTTATGCACCCCATACAAATTTAGAGCCCCCCCCCCCGCCCCTGAACCCTCACGCCAGCGGATCACGAGGCTCTGGGGTTCCGGGTTCAGGGTGTAGGGTTGACGCCTCGCACAAGAGGATTCCGTGTAAACTCAGAACCTAAATAGAACCTGAACCCGTAAACCTAAACCCTAGACCCTCCTAAAACCCTTCAACCTGTAAAATCTTTAGGCCCAACCAAAGCCCTGATGAAACACTAGAAGTGGCAGATTCACCCTCAAATCTATTACCCCCCCCCCCCCCTCCCCCAAACCCTCAACCCTAGCCCCTCAAGTACTAAGCCCTTACATCAGAACCCTTATCCGGAGGTAAGGGGCCAGATTTTTTGGGCCCATAGAACCGCTCTTAGACCTTCCCTGCTAAGACTCCGTAGGGATGGGTCCCAGAGGCCACACTACGATGTCCCACGGCATCTGCCGAAATACATCCGGTATCAAGCGGCGGCAACTTGCCTCTAAAAAGGCAAGTTTGAGGTTGAACAGGGTTGGGCCTTGGATGAGGGATGAGGGTTTAGGGTTTTGGGTTTAGGTTTATGAGTTAACACCAGGGATGGTTTGAGGGTTTAGGGTTTTGGGTTTAGGTTTATGAGTTAACACCAGGGATGGTTTTCATGGGGTTGGGTTCGGGCGATTCCGACTTGAAGGGGACGATGCTTCAGCCCCTTGCAAAGTTGCAAAGGGACAAATTGCTTTTGGAAAAGGGACGTTTCAGATACCAAGCCCGTCCCCGCTCAAACTAAACCCGAAACCCTTAGCATGTCTTGTGGTGCAGTTCTGGGGCCCCAGTAAGCAAGCTGGAAATCCAGAAGCTGATCCAGCAAAGTTTAAGGTTTAGGGTTTCGGGTTTAGGGTTTCCCTAAACCCTAAACCCCCTAACCCTAAACCCACTAAAGCCCTGTAACCCCTCCATCCCCAAGGCCCCGACGCGGGATCGACCCCAAGGTACAGTGTCATTACCGCCTGGTTCTTAGAAGGGACTGGTTAGAAGGGACTGGGGGAATGAGGTACCCTACATAATCCCTTAAAGGGGGATATAGGGTACCCCATTCCCTCATTCCCTATTAAGAACCAGAGCGTTCACTATACTACTCGTTCTTGGCAGGGAATATGGGCATTACGGTAGGTAAAATTCGGAGTCCCTTGCAGGATTTATGCGTGCAGGAGGTGGAACCCTATCAACCCGAATCCCTAATGCTCAAACTTCCCATTAAGGGTGTAGCGTTTAGGGTTTAGGGTCTAGGGTTTAGGGTTTAGGGCTTAGGGTTTAGGACTACTGAGGCAGTATGAATACGATCGTCAACAACAAACTTCAAGCTTCGCACTTTTCGCCGAGTAACATGACCCTTTTCTCTTCTTTGGGCTTCAAGGTTCAGGACTTAGGCTTGGGATTTAGGGTAAGGGCGGTTGGGCTCAACAGTGCTCTTCTTCTGGCTCAGACTTAGGGTATTTGGAGTTTAGGGCTCGAACCCAACTCATGAATATCAATTACAGTAGCAACTTTTCGAAAACCTGAAGAAAAACCCTCCTCGATCTTCCCCCAAAGAATGACAACCCTTAGTTTCCTGTAGCAAACTGGACAGCTAGGGCTGATTCATAGCTTCAGGGTAGTTATGCTTGCGGCTTGGGGGTGGGGGGGGGGGGGGTGGATGGCCCTGAACAGATGAAAGCTACCTAAACCCAAACCCTAAACCCCGAACGCTAAACCCTAGGCCCTGAACCCTACGCAGGATTCTTAGGGTTCTTGCCACCCTACATAAACTTAAGCCTTAACCCCAAACCCCAAAACCCTAAACCCGAAACCCCAGGGAGGGGGAAGGTGGTCGCGGTCAACGTCAATGGCTCCAGTCCGCCCAGTGACCAAAGCGAGGCAGGACCTCCGTTTTGTTTTTGAAAGCTCCCCGCGGAGCCCCAATACCTCTTAACTAAGGAAGCGTTTAGGGTTTAGGGTTTAGGATTTAGGGTTTAGGATTTAGGATTAGGGTTTGGGGTTTATTCCTTAAATCCTATGAAAAAGGAAATCATATGAAGGATCCCTGTATAAGACGTATTCCTAATAACAGATTCTTAAATCAGAATGTCGGCTCTCGACAGAATTGAAACAATTATATTCCTTATTTTAGTGGTATTGGTTTATCTGGGTTCTCCACGTGTTAGGGTTTAGGGCTTAGGCCTCAGGGCTTAGGGTTTAGGGCTTCAACTAAGGGGTGAATTATTCTCAGCAGAGTAACACATGACCTGCATAAAGTTTCGGGTTTGAACAGGCCCGTCTTACTTGCAGAGAGGGAGTTCTCCACATTATGTGTTGGGTTTAGGGTTTAGGGTTCAGGGTTGAGGGTTTAGGGTTGAGGGTTGAGGGTTTAGGGTTTAGGGTTTAGGGTTTAGGGTTTAGGGTTTAGGGTTTAGGGTGCAGCGGCCCGAGAAGGGCCATAATTGTGAGAACCAAGTGAGTGCCAGGTCGTTCATTTCCATCCGCGCGAGCTGGAAATGCAGAAGGCTCTGACTGTTGTGTAGGCTTCTCTTCCAGGGGTAGAGTGACCTTGGTGCAGAACAGGGGTGTCCCGATGGTTTTGTAATATCTGCGCCCGCCCACCCCGAAACCTGAGCGGAGAAGGACACCCTTGGGGAGGGACCCTAGGATCCAACTACCCTCAAAAGGGTTTAGGGTTTAGGGTTTAGGGTTCAGGGTTTAGGGTTTAGGGTTCCCCAGCCCAATTTCAGAATCGCGGCGCGACTCTTTCGCATGAAATGACCCCGGGCAGGAGAACTACCCAGCTAGGCCTCAGAGTATGTGGGCCGTTGTAGTTCCCTTTTCTTTGTGTTTAGGTTCCCTTATGAGCCCCTTTAGACCAGAAAAGTGCGCCAGAAAAGTGCACCTTTTCTATCCCTAGAAGGAAGGCCTTAACTGTTCGGTAGCAGCTCTCTCTCTCTCTCTCGCGCGTCTTTTGCGTGTAGACAGGTTACTCCAAAGCCGCAAAGAACCCTTAACCTCTGTAAGCCCTAAACCTTAGACCAATACGGCTGTTTCTGTTGCTGGCATCCAGGAGTGTATAGGCCACACGAATCTTTCGTTCATTCGGGTCAGTGTGGCACAGCTCTCAGCAACCCAAGGTCCTAAACCCTAAACCTGTATTCCCCCTTATACTAGCAATCCTTCATGGGGATGATCATAGAGGGTACGAGAATCCCCTATTATCCTAGTCGTAGAGTAGGTAACCTTTAACCTTTTTGGGGTAGTAGAATCCCCTTAGAATCCCAAAGGTTAACCTTTAAGTCCCCCAGGTTACTGGACAACTAGGTTATAGACTGTTAGTATCTAACCCTAAACCCTAAACCCTAAACCCTAAACCCTAAACCCTAAACCCTAAACCCTAAACCCTAAACCCTAAACCCTAAACCCTAAGCCCTAAGCCCTCAACCTACATAGAGGGACTTAGGGGGGCTTGTAAGTACTGTTACAATTGGGCGTATAAGTACCCGGAACCTCCAAGTATAGGGCGACCCCCGAACTCAACTTCTGGAGGAAGTGGCCGCCCCGCAGAAAGCCAAGCGCTGGACCAGACCGTAGAGGCCACGCAAAGCTGCCCAAGGTGTTTAGGGTTGAGGGTTTTACGTTTAGGGTTTAGGGTTTAGGGTTTAGGGTTTAGGGTTTAGGGTTTAGGGTTTAGGGTTTAGGGAATGTTCTGCACGTTCCATGCAAGCTCTCGGAATCCTCTGAAAACCCTAAGCCCTGGAATCCTGGAGCCCTAGACCCGACACCCCATAGAACCCTTGGGGTTTAGGGTGTAGGGTTTAGGGTGTAGGGTGTATGGTGTAGGGTTTAGGTCCAGAGTCGCAAACCCACCCATCCCTGCACACAGTGGGCCGTTTTGGACACTATGTGCGAGTGCCAGCAGCTATGTGCGAGTGCCAACAGCTTGCCATAGTCAACGCCCCAGATGGGGGGTTGTTCTAACGGACGTTAAGGGCTTAGGGTTTAGGAGTCCCGACAACGGAGAATGTTTAGGGTTTAGGGTTGAGGGTTAGGGTCTAGGGTTTAGGGTTTAGGGTTTAGGGTTGAGGGTTTAGGGTTTCGGGTTTAGGGTTTCGGGTTGAGGGTTTAGGGTTTAGTAAGGCTTGGCTTGACTTGGGCGACAGGTACTTTGAAAGCTGCCACATGGGCTCCATCGAAGCCTTGATGTGACGAACATGGCGACGCTTGGCACAAATGCTTAATTTAGGGTTTAGGGTTTAGGGTTAGGGTTTAGGGTTTAGGGTTTAGGGTTTAGGGTTTAGGGTTTAGGGTTCAGGGTTTTGTGTATTGAGTCTGGCCCAATCCCCCTTAATTAAGGAATATACCCTACATTATATAGGGATCCTGAATATGATTTGAGGTACGTTCTTTAAGGAAGGGATTTAGGGCTCTTTTTGGCCCTATGCCCGTGGGTGTCAGGGTGACGGCGAGGATGGCAAAGTCCATCGCCTTGCAAGTTGATAGGCTTAGTGTTTAGGGTTCAGGGTTCAGGGTTCAGGGTGTAGTATTTAGGGTTTAGGGTTTAGGGTTTAGGGTTTAGGGTTTAGGGTTTAGGGTTATTGTTTTTTCCTAGGTTCCTCTTGAGGTCTAGGAAGATAAGTCCTTATAAGAGCATCAATCCTACCATTACTATCCTAATAGACCGCCCAAGTAGGAAGACCGAACCCATTCGCGTGCTTTGTTGAGGCTGTTGTGTCTCGATTTTCACAGCCATGGCCATCAGGCAAGACGGGCAGAAGGAAACCCTGGACCCTAAACCCTAAACCCTAAACTCAAACCCTAGACCCTAACCTGGGCCTAAACCCTAAACCCGAAGCCCTCAGACCCCTGCGAAGGTGGAGATGGTCTCCGCGCAATGCGGCGAAGTTCTTGCACGTTGCAGACCACCATCCTTGGCAGAAAGGCTGCCCAGCAGAAATACAGACTCGGAATGATTGTTAGTATCTTTCCCTTATGGTCCCTATATAAGTATACTAGAATAACTCACACGGGTTCGTAGGGTTCATAGGGTTTAGCGTTTAGGGTTCAGGGTTCATAGGGTTTAGGGTTGAGGGTTTAGGTTGAGGGTTCCCTCACAAACCTCATGAAGTATGAAGGGGTTTGCGGTTCAGGGCCTATAGGGTTTAGCAGCACTTGGTTCACAGAGATTTGGACATGTGGTAGCTTCAGCGGCATATAGAATACAAGTAGTACGTAAATATTTTACTACGATTATAATAGTATTATCATATCAGTACTACAATAACTGACAATAACAAGATAATATTGATAATGATAATAGTAACTCTAATAGTACTAATCAGACTTATAATAATGATGACAGAAGTACAGTGCTATCATAATAAAACTATTTATAATACTCCAATCGTTCTATACGAGTACAACAAGGATGGATTCCCAGCAGCAAGCCTCAGAGCTTCCCAAGCGCCTTTTGCATCGAGCTTTCGAACTTTCGAGTGCCCAACGGAGGCCCGGAGGGTTCAGGGTTTAGGGTTTAGGGTTTAGTGTTTAGGGTTTAGGGTTTAGGGTTTAGGGTTTAAGGTTTAGGGGAAGATTTAGACATGGAGACCCGAAGCTTCAAGCAAGCCTAATCTTAATTAAAGTGAAAGTCGAGCTATCGTTGAGCTTCGCAGCAGCTGTATAGAGTCGCAATAGATCCTACTGGACTGGTCTTGACATTTACCATGACTTGGACGTAGGAACAACAATCCCATAGCTACTACAGATCTTGCTCGCATAGTGTTCATCCGTTTGGGATTCATAGTAGGGGACCCAAATTTAGGTTTCGAGCAGGTTTTGTACTGGCAGGTTCCCCAAGGCTCAAGACAAGCTGGGGCGACTGTGCAATGCAGACTGCTCCAAGTGATGGGGCAAGCCGTTGGCAGGACCGTGAGCTTCCGGAGTCTGCAGGGCTTGTCGTGCGAGCTCTACGTGGACGCTGCAGACAAGGTGCAGGATGTGGCCGTACAGGTCTCGGACACGGTCGGTCGCAAAGCAGGTCGGCGGGCCGTGCTAGTTCTAGACGGCACTGTCCTGGATGAAACCCGCCCGCTTCTGCATCAAGTTCAAGGCAATGAAGTTAGCTTTGTGTTTCAACAAATCGGTGCAGGTCGGGCGGCAAGGGCTTGGCACAAAGCGCAAGCAAAGCAAGTGTTGAACCTCCAGGATAGGGAAGCCCTCGATGCAACAGTGTCCTTGATTGTCAATACGGTCAGTGGGCCGCCCAACCAGGTCAACCAGAGCTTGGCAGGAGTCCAGCTGCCCACTAGTCTGCAGACCTTGACCTTCGGATTTATTTTCAACCAGAGCTTGGCAGGAGTCCAGCTGCCGACTAGCCTGCAGACCTTGACCTTCGGATACAAGTTCAACCAGAGCTTGGCAGGCGTCCAGCTGCCGCCTAGCCTGCAGACCTTGACCTTCGGCGTTGACTTCAACCAGAGCTTGGCAGGAGTCCAGCTGCCGACTAGCCTGCAGACCTTGATGTTCGGCAACACGTTCAACCAGAGCTTGGCAGGAGTCCAGCTGCCGAGTAGCCTGCAGACCTTGACCTTCGGCTACAACTTCAACCAGAGCTTCGAAGGAGTCCAGCTGCCGACTAGCCTGCAGACCTTGACCTTCGACTGGAACTTCAACCAGAGCTTGGCAGGAGTCCAGCTGCCGACAAGCCTGCAGAGCTTGACCTTCGGCGACGACTTCGACCAGAGCGTGGAAGGAGTCCAGCTGCCGACTAGGCGGCAGACTTTGACCTTCGGAAACGGCTTCAACCAGAGCTTGGAAGGAGTCCAGCTGCCGACTAGCCTGCAGGCCTTGACCTTCGGCTATTTTTTCAACCTGAGCCTGGCAGGAGTCCAGCTGCCGACTAGCCTGCAGACCTTGACCTTCGGAAACGGCTTCAACCAGAGCTTGGAAGGAGTCCAGCTGCCGACTAGCCTGCAGACCTTGACGTTCGGCAAAGATTTCAACCAGAGCTTGGCAGGAGTCCAGCTGCCGACTAACCTGCAGACCTTGACCTTCGGCGATTACTTCAACCAGAGCTTGGCAGGAGTCAAGCTGCCGACAGGCCTGCAGACCTTGATGTTCGGCAACAATTTCAACCAGAGCTTGGCAGGAGTCCAGCTGCCGACTAACCTGCAGACCTTGACCTTCGGCGAGTACTTCAACCACAGCTTCAGCGCCCGCTTGGAAGGAGTCCAGCTGCCGGCTAGCCTGCAGACCTTGACCTTCGGCGACGGTTTCAACCAGAGCTTGGCAGGAGTCCAGCTGCCGACTAGCCTGCAGACCTTGACCTTCGGATACAAGTTCAACCAGAGCTTGGCAGGCGTCCAGCTGCCGCCGAGCCTGCAGACCTTGGACTTCGGCTACGACTTCAACCAGAACTTGGCAGGAGTCCAGCTGCCGACTAGTCTGCAGACCTTGACCTTCGGATACAAGTTCAACCAGACCTTGGCAGGAGTCCAGCTGCCGACTAGCCTGCAGACCTTGACCTTCGGCTACAACTTCAACCAGAGCTTCGAAGGAGTCCAGCTGCCGACTAGCCTGCAGACCTTGACGTTCGGCGCTGACTTCAACCAGAGCTTGGCAGGAGTCCAGCTGCCGACTAGCCTGCAGACCTTGACCTTCGGCGTTGACTTCAACCAGAGCTTGGCAGGAGTCCAGCTGCCGAGTAGCCTGCAGACCTTGACCTTCGGCGAGGACTTCAACCAGAGCTTGGCAGGCGTCCAGCTGCCGACTAGCCTGCAGACCTTGACCTTCGGCTGGAACTTCAACCAGAGCTTGGCAGGAGTCCAGCTGCCGACAAGCCTGCAGACCTTGACCTTCGGCGTTGACTTCAACCAGAGCTTGGCAGGAGTCCAGCTGCCGACTAGCCTGCAGACCTTGACCTTCGGCGAGGACTTCAACCAGAGCTTGGCAGGAGTCCAGCTGCCGACAGGCCTGCAGACCTTGACCTTAGGCCGCGGCTTCCGGAGCGTGGAAGGCATCCAGCTGCCCAGCAGCTTGGAAACCTTCAGCTGCTGTACGTTCGCTGTTTCGCTTCTGTCTGTTTGAACGAGACATCGGTTTTCGAGGCACAGTCCAAATCGAAGTATAGCGCTGCCAATGAGAGAGAGAGAGAGATGGTCTCAAAACCCTAAACCCTAAACCTAAACCCTAAACCCTAAACCCTAAACCCTAAACCCTAACCGTCGCAAAACCTCCTGGCCAAGGGTTTAGGGTAGAGGCATCGGGTCACCAGAGCAGCGAGTCACGGCCTCCGTTGATTTAGGGACCTTGGCCCCAAGCCCCTCACGCCTAAACGCCGTCCAACACCCCTAAACCCCGGAACCCAGAACCGCCAAAGCCTAAGCCTAAAACCCTAAACCCTACACCCTTAAAACCTTAAACCCCCAAACCCTACACCCTGAACCCCAAAATTTCCAAACTGCAACCGTAGGGGATCTATTGCTTTGAGGATTTGGGGTTGAGCGGGGGGGATTCGGGGGTATAATGCTTGTGGCAGGCTTCATAGGTCGAGGGTTTTTAGAGTTGAGGGTTGAATGGATTTCAGGTTCAGGGGCAGACTTCACAAGGAGCTTACAAAAATCTAGGTCAACACAGGCAATGAATCCGAACATCGGTGTAATTGGAGGGGAGGGGGAAGGCAGGAGAACAATTTCCCACTCCGCAGAGTCAAAGGGAGCTGCGGTACTCGCCCCCCTTGCCGCTCAACCCCACCCCCACCGAACATTTTCTTTAGCATGGTCTTTTTCCCCATGCGAAATCCATTCGTAATGGCAACTAATCTTCTGGGCCCCATCCTGGCCCGAAGCCTTGCCTCTAAATATGGTACCTTTTACCATTTTTTCAACCCTAAACCCTAAACCCTTTTACTATACTGATGCTCAGATTACAGATAGGGTGTAGCATGGCCGACACCCTAAAACACGAACAACAGCCGCAGCCACAATCGACGCCGTTTTACCCTAAGCCCTTAGCCCTTTTACCTTAAGCCCTAAACCCTAAACCCTAAACCCCAAAAGCGATCACACCTCAAGGCCCCATCGAAAACTCCTTAAACCCTAAACCCTCAGCCCCCCTGAAACCCGAAACCCTACAGCCTAAACCCTACAGCCCCCAAACCCTAAACCCTAAACCCTAAACCACACAACCCATAAACCCATAAACCCATAAACCCTCAAAGATCCATGCCCTTTGCTTCAGGTTGTGCCCTGGGCTCCGAAGGTGGCTTACTACAACTCCGGCTGGTGGCCAGGGCAGCATCTCAGGGTTTAGGGATTAGGGATTAGGGTTTAGGGTTGAGGGTTTAGGCTTTCTCTCAAACTGTACTTGCCAGCAAAGAGGCCACCGTCTGTGCCTCAAAGGGGTCACAAGGCCATGATCTTCATCCCGCGCTACTGGATCGGCTTCTACCGCGGCCGCAAGGCGGAACCTCCGGAAAATGTACATCCTGGACGGCTTTTGTGAAGCTTGAGTGAGCGGTGTCGAAGCTCGTTGTTGGTACTGGTATGTAGAATGGTATTGTCATGCTGCTTTTGTCATATAGTAAGACCATACCTAAACCCTAAACCCTAAACCCTAAACCCTAAACCCTAAACCCTAAACCCTAAACCCTAAACCCCAATGCTATATTCATATTGCTAAACCCTAAAGTTCCTGGAGCCCTAAACCCTAAACCCTAAACCCTAAACCCTAGTTTCAAACCCTAAACCCTAACTTCAAGGTGCTCGCGGCCATGGCGGACGACGCGACGCCTGCCGAAAAAAAAAGCTCTTTGGCTCGACCCCGCTCGAGCCCATCCCAGAAGAGCCACCAGCTAGGATTTGGGGGTTTAAGGGTTGGGGGGGGGGGGGGGTTTAGGGTTTAGGGTTTAGGAGTTGGGGGTTCAGGGTTGAGGGTCTAGTGTTATGGTACTATAAAAGTACCATAATACAGTAGTACTATAAGAAGTATGAAACTAGTACTATAATCGTACTATAATCGCATTAATAATAGTAGTCTAATCGTACTATAATCACCCTATAAGCGTAGTATAATCGTATCATTGCAGTATATGAGCCAGCAAGCTAAAGGCCCGAATCCCTGAAGCCATCAAAAGCCGAATCGCGAGGCCCTAAGGTTCCTGAAATCTCAAGCCTAAACCCTAAAGCACTTGGGGTAATGAAACTATAATCGTACTGTCATAATACCATAATAATGCTATGATGATAAACCGGCAAACTCAAGCTGAGTTACCTAAGCATGTGTTTTTTTGGTCTACCTTGTAGTCGAGTACACATGAAAGTAGTTTTTGTCTCGTGTAGAGTGCGAAGAGATGCATGATGTCGTTTTCTAGCATTGTACAGTAGTGATATTTCCGCTTGCTTGACTCCAATCCCTAAACCCCAGACCTTATTTAAGCCCAAACCTCTTAACCCCTTAAACCTGTTAAACCCCAAACTCTAAACCCTGAAAACCTGAACCCTAAACCATAACACCCCCCCCCCCCCCCCCCCCCAAACCTCTGAGCTTTCCAGGCAAGGGCAGCTGCAAGGCAGATAAGCGAGCTCCTGGGATGGTTTAAACCGAGGTAGGGTTTCGGGTTTAGGGTTAAGTTTAGGGTTTAGGGTTTTAGGGCTTTAGGGCTTTAAGGTTTTAGGGCTTTAGGGCTTTAGGGTTTAGGACTTCGGATTTCGTACCAAGCTTCAGCAGCACGGCTTGGGGCATGCTTTCTGAATCCCGACTTTGGCAGGGGAATGAAGTAAGCAGGAGGAGGCAGCCAGGGTTTAGGGTTTAGGGTTTAGGGCTTAGGGTTTAGGGTTTAGGGTTTAGGGTAGAGATATAACAGGAATGAAGGAAGGAAGGAAGGAAGGAATGACGCAGTGCAGGAAGATGGAGCAGCACAAAAACACTGGGGTTTAGATCGCTGCATATTCGAGAGTACGAAATTCTGTGATTTGCAAACTAACAAAAGGAGAAGATAAATAGAATGACCACAAAGTGAAGACAACATCATATTGTGATGAAATTTCTAAGTTCGCAGAAGCATTTGCTAAAGACATAGCAGCATTAGATAAAAGAAGTGTATGAGCAAAAGGGTAATTCACAATAACCTGGAAGATAGAAAGCTTCTCCACTTCTTGGCGCATCCCGTCCATCGCAGCTGTGGCTCAATTTGCTTCTGCCCTGCCTCCAGCCAAGCAGAGGGGACCGGGCAGGCGGGTTGGTTTCCTCGAGTTTTTTTTGTTTTTTTTTCAAATTCTGTGTTAAAGTCTTATTCTTCCTTGCAATATATAACTCCAAGGGAGTATATGGGGTTTACGCTAATGAGGGACCGATAAAATAGACTCCCAAAGATAGAATCCCCTTGTAAAAAGGACCGCAATAAGGCACCCCTCTTGTCGTAAACCCGCATAGAGCTTCAAGGGAATATCCGCTTTCTTTCTGGTTCCAGAAGGAGTATAGTCTCTCGGAATTGGCACCTCAGAGATTTCGGATCCAGGGTTGGTGCTTTAAGGTTGAGGGCCTCAGTGTTGAAGGGCCGTGTGTTCAGGGTTTAGGGTTCAGGGTTTAGGGTGTTTGGGGTCTAGGGTTCAGGGCCTAGGGTTAAGAACGTGGGGCTAGAAGTAGTGTAGCTGTAGCTCGCGCTGCTTACGGCTACCCAGTAACCTTCGAGGTGCAAACCCCGAACCCTGCACCGTGATGGTTTAGGGTTTAGGGTTTAGGGTTCAGGGTTCAGGGTTCAGGGTTTAGGGTTTAGGGTTTAGGGTTAAGGACTGTTAGGCGTGCAGGATCCATGCGAGTGAATACTTGAAACTTCATGGGCCGTAAATAGAGCTCTATGAGCCTGATTCTAGTACCCTAAACCCCAACCCTAAGGCTCCAAGGACTCTGTTTAAAGGGTTTTTTGTGCTCAAAAGACTTATTCTATAAGGTTTTGTTGGGCTATTTTGAGCCTGAGGGTAAACCCGGGTGATTTTGATTTGCAGCTACCCTTTTGAAATTTCAAAGTCCCACCCATTTTATAGCCGCCAACGAAGGTTCTGGTCAGGCTGGGGTTTAGGGTTTAGGGTTTAGGGATTTCAGGGTTTAGGTGTTTTGGGGTGTCTAAGGTCGGGCATTTCGGGTTATAGGGTTTGAGGTGACCGACCCAGGACCATCGGAGGGTGTGCCAGATATCCAACACAATCTGTGGGCTGAGCCAGCGTTGCGGAAACCGCCAAAGACCTGGACCTCTCAGCGTATGTCTGCTTGAAGGGCTGTCTTGGGATGAGTGGATCCGGTTTAGGGTTTAGGGTTTAGGGTTTAGGGTTTAGGGTTTAGGGCCGTTGGAGTCTTGCGAGTGTGTGCACGGCCTGTCCTAGGCTGCTGCTTCCCTGCTTTTGAGCCCAGTTAGCCCTACTTTGGAGTAGGCCCTGGAAAAAAGTGTACCTACAAGTGGCTATAATAGGAACCCAGAACCAAGAAATGTATTCAAGCATACTGCTCCGAAACCCAGATAAAACCAGTAATTAGGGTTTAGGGTCTAGGGTTTACGGTCTAGGGTTTAGGGTTTAGGATTTAGGGTTTAGGGTTTAGGGTTCAGGGTTTAGGGTTTGGAGGCTTTGCAGCTTCCAGCCTGTTGCCCTGATTGCAGGCGCAAGTCATGCCTCCTGTGAAGGCAGGGAGGGTGCGGAGGGGGGGGGGGGGGCTTAGGGTTTAGTGTGTACGGTTTAGGGTTTAGGGTTAAAGGGTTTAGGGTTTAGGGTGAGGCAAGGGCCCACCCGACACCTCTAGGACGTTAAACCCCTGTAGAACCCAAATCGCTGAACACGAAATCGCTGAAAAGAAAGTCTAACCCCCCCCCCCAAAAAAAAAAAAAAAGAAAAAGAAAAAGCTGAAGCAATCCCAAACTCCCGGAAGCCAACAAGCCCTCAAACCCCTAAAGCCCTAAACGCCTGCGAAGACTTGCACTCTGAGAGGCACTCTGAGAGTTTACGCTCAGGAAAGGTTGGCTTAGGGGTTTTCTGGGTTGAGGGGTTTGGGCTTCTGCTGGCTTTGAGTATGGAATTTGGAAGTTAAGGGGTCCTTGTAGAGGCCCTTATAAAAGGTGAGCATCAAGGGGGTCAGGGTTTAGGGTTTGGGGTTTGGGATTTGGGTTTTGTAGGGCACCAAATTCCTCATTTCAACTCTTAGGTGTAGTTGCATACACCCTTCATACGGTCCCTTACCGGGTTGTGAAGTATGTGTAGTGGGTCCCTTGTTAAGGGCCCATACTAAGGGATAGTGTAACTACCCGAAGAGAATTCCATCACGGAGAGGAGGGTTGGCTTGGGTTTCAGGAGTTAGGTTCTGGGGTTCAGGAGGTCGTTATATCGCACAGAAGTCTAGGAACCCAGCGGAGGCTCTTATTCCTTTTCTTTGGAGTTTAGGTTGCCTTCTAAGCCCCTTTACAACAAAAGGGGCGCTGGGTTTTACCTAGGCTAGTCTTGGGTCTAGAAGAAGTCCAGGTGTAGACAAAGGGCTCGATGCCAGCAGCCTCAAAAGCGCCCAACTCCCGGAACTTTCCCGGATTTTTGAACCTTGGGTTTAGGGTTTAGGGTTTAGGGTTTAGGGTTTAGGGTTTAGGGTTTGCGGTTTAGGGTTTAGGGTTTAGGGTTTAGGGTTTAGGGTTTAGGGTTTGCGGTTTAGGGTTTAGGGTTGAGCGCTTCATGTCCTCTGAACCAATAGGGGATATTTCCCAGAATAATTAGGGGGGGGGGGGGGGGGGCCCCCCCAAATGGAGTATGACTCCCTGTTTATAAGGGCCCCCCAAAAATACGCAACCTAATTTTGGGAAATGCCCGTCTTGGGCAGTTCACTAGATGTGGGTCCCTTTGTGAGCCCCCACCCCCCAACCAGTATACAGAGGCCATATTTAACAGGGTATTCAAATCTAGGGCTCCCCCTCGCACACCTTGAGTCCGTATCACCTGACGTGGGCATTCTGGAGCATTTCCCGTCCCCGCTCTAACAGGAGCCTCCCCCCTCCTCAATTGGGCCATAATTTTGATCAGAACCAACCCACTGAGGCGACCCTCGACCCTATACCACAAGCCCCCAGGCCTAAACCCTAAACCCTAAACCCTAAACCCTAAACCCTAAACCCTAAACCCTAAACTACACAGTGCAGGTGACCCATGGTCTGATCCAAGGGCCTGTTCAGATTCCCAGGCGCTGCTGGAACGCTTCTTGTGCTCTTCAGGATTTAGGGCATTTAGGGACTCAGGGTTCCTATCACTGGCTAGTAAGGGTTTAGGGTTTAGGGTTTAGGGTTTAGGGTTACTTAGTAGGGAATGAGGGAATGAGAGCCTTATATTATATCATCCCTTAAAGGGTATATACGGGGCCCTCATTCCCTCATTGCCTACTAAGCACCAGGGGGATCAGTGAGTCACAGATTGCACACGCAGCTTGTGTTGGGGAAGCAGAAGCCCTAATGAACATCCTGAAGCCTGAACCTAAACCCGAAGGCCACGACTCAAAGCCCCTGGTTTAGGGTTTAGGGTAAAGGGTTTAGGGTTTAGGGCTTAGGGTGTTTAGGGTTTAGGGATGTTTAGGGTTTAGGGTTTAGGGTTTAGGGCTTGGCTCCTTTCAGGGCAGAGCTCAGTTGCCAGGCCCTTTGGGGAGCCCAGCGGTTCGGGCCGGCCGGGCTCTGCGGGCCGCATCGTCCGGCCGACTCAGAGAATGCGACTGTGGTGTTTCGGGTTGCGGGGTTTGGGGTTCAGGGTTTTAGGGATTTGGGGTTTAGGGTTTAGGGTATGCGACTGACTGTGCTGTTTCGGGTTGTGGGGTTTGGGGTTCAGGGTTTTAGGGATTTGGGGTTTAGGGTTTAGGGTTCAGGAGGCAGAGTTCAGGGTTTAGGGTTCAGGGTTTGGGGTTTGGGGTTTGGGGTTTAGGGTTGAGGCTTCAGGGTTGAGGGTTTCGGGGCTTATTGGGGTTGCAGCGTTTTTGAACCTGAGTTCGGGGTTGCAACATCTCTCTTCTACCCAATGCACCCTCCAGTCCTCCTGGGCATTGAGGTCCAGCCACTGGGCACGCTGATGAGGGGTTGAAGGAGTTTAGGTTTTAGTTTTACCCTGAACCCTAGCTAGAGTAACCAGTCCACATGCAGGGGGACACGGGCCTGAAAATATTGGGAATATCACGCCCCCCCCCCCCCCATGGCACCGACACACTCGGCCGGTGAAGTCACGGACACGCAAAGAGGGGGCCGATAGTGGCGATGTGTTATATGGCCAGATGGTCCGGGGAAACCCTGCACCCTAAACCCTAAACCACTTGGCCATCGGGTGCGTCTAAACTGCAGCTAGGGGGGGCATGTGGGTGATGCAAATTTGGTGTGTTATAATATATTCCGGATAGTTTAGGCTGGCCCGACAAACTAAGCCCGAGAACCAACAACCCTAAGCCCTCGTCCCGGAGAAAGCAGATGAACCCCCATCCATTGCCCATCCATGCATCGTAGACAGAAGGCGCAAATGAGCCAAGGTTTAGACTCAGCTGTTGGATTTTGGGCATTCAGGTCCAGGGTTCAAGGGGAGGACCTGCTGCACTGAAGGGTTTTTCACTAAACCCCCCAATCCCTAAACCCTAAACCCTAAACCCTAAACCCGAAACTTTCGGAGAGCCTCACAGGTGCGGCTGCCTGGCGGAGCGCCAAAAACTGGCGACGCAGAGGCGCAGGCGCACTTAAAGGATCTGAAGTGTGGGCCCTGATTTAGGTTTTAGGGACTAGAGTTTAGGGTTTAGGGCTTAGGGTTTAGGGTTTAGGGTTTATATTACTGTTATTGGTGAGTGTACATAAAGTTCCTTCTTAATATTGGTGAGTGTATATATTTGGTGTCCTTTTGGGGGTACAAGAAATAGAAACCCTACTTCATATGGGATATGCAAGGGGTCCGCATTTAACGGGTAGCTACCCTCAGATCGGATTTAGGGCAGGCCTGAGCCCTCAGGGCTAGGTGATGTGCGGTTGTGTGCGCGTGTGCCGGGGAGATTCCCTCTTTGGTTATCGTTCCCAAAGAAACTCCCTGTACAGCCGGCAAACCTCATGAGACCCGTACTTAGCCCAGCAGGCCATGCGAACCCGATCTTCGGGATTGGGGTTTAGGGTTTAGGGTTTAGGGTTTAGGGTTTAGGGTTTAGGGTTTAGGGTTTAGGGTTTAGGGTTTAGGGTTTAGGGTTTAGGGTATAGTACGGTCTGATTGGGAGTTTGGTTCCCCCCATATTTTTTTTGTAGCACTTGGGATCTAGGTGTCTTTGGTACCTCAGCGCTTTAGGGCTTGGCTTCAGGCGTTTTGGTGCTGGACCTTTCCTTTGAGTTTGGGAGTTGTCTGTTATAGGCTTCTAGGGTTGGGGGCCCAAGGTTCTTCTTTTTGATTTATTTCGTTTTCCGTCAACTGCGTAACTCTTTGCAACTGAACTGAGGGGTTGGGAGCCAACAGTTTTCAATGCAGGGGCTGATTTCCCATTGGGCGCTACTTGTAGTTGCAACTGCCTACTGTTGCTACGGTGAGCGCGACTGCAACTGTAAAGTAGGGAATTGGGGAAGTAGATGACCTACACCCCCTATCGAACCGCTATTTTGAGAAACGACTTCCATATCTCTTACGACGAGAGCTAACCAGCTACACCCTAAACCCTGAATCCTAAACCCTAAACCCTACACCCTAAACCGTAAATCCATGCCATGGACGGACGCAATTGCTGGGAGGTCATCTAGGGTCTTCTGCTCATGTCGTGGTTGACTAGGACCCAGAATAAGGTGCCCTAATAAGGGTTCAGGGCTTAGGGCTTAGGGCTTAGGGCTTAGGGCTTAGGGCTTAGGGTTTAGGGTTTAGGGTTTAGGATTTAGGGATAAGCCCCCCTAAACCAAAAAGGGCACCCTTTTTATTCCCAGGTCAATCAGTCAATCATTCGCGTATCATTACTCTTGGGCCTAGTTTAGGTTTGTAGGGCTTAGCAGCGTTAGGGTTGTAGGGCTTGGAGCTTAGGCCTCATCGGATGTACTGATGTTCTACTTGGCCTGTACCCCTGAGCCGTACGCCCCGACCCCAAACAACAACCTCAAGCCCCCAGACCATAGCCCAAACCCGAAGAAATCCCCCTAAACCCTAAACCCTAAACCCCACTCTAACAATCCTACCTGCTATGGCCTGCGAGGGCCCTGGGCGGATCGGTGGCTACATCAGCAGTCATGGCGGAGGCTTTGGAGCCTACAGCAGCGGCTACGGCGGCGCGGAAGCTTGTCCATCATTACTATAAAGTAGGGTTTGGGGTTTAGGGTTTGGGGTTTAGGGTTTAGGGTTTAGGGTTTAGGGTTTAGGGTTTAGGGTTTAGAGGAAACCCTAAACTCTAAACCCTGAGAACCTTAAACGCAAAACCCAAAACCCAAAACCCCAAACCTTAGCTAGGGCTTCGGGGTTTCAGAGGTTAGGGCTTCAGGCTTGGTCAGGGCTCAGGGCTTTAGAGTTACGGGCTGAAGGTTAAACTGCCTGGAGGTTCATGGTACTTAGTAACCCAAATTCTAACTGTGCTTATAGCCCAATTCTAGCCCTGTCAGGGTACTTAAGGGGCTCAGGGGACTTAGTAAGTGGGGTTATAAGAAGGGCAGCTGTACTGCGAATTACTTATCATCTCGATTAAGGTACTTCTATCCCTACTTACTTACTAAGTGCCCCGATCCTCCAAGTAGGGTTTATCTATTTTGAATTCGATTCCTTAGTGAGGTCTGGTTCCTGGAGGACGGGACGCCCCCCACAACCTAAACCCTAATCTAGGGTTTAGGGCTTAGGTTTTAGGGTTTAGGGTCTAGGGTTTAGGGCTTAGGGCTGAGGGTTTAGGGGCCTGAAAAGCCCACGACAAAACCCAAATCTCTGTGCGGAGACAAGGAGGCCAGTCGCCGCCCATCCCTGGCCACCTACACCGGCCGTGAGGCATGTTATAGTTTGTAAGGTTAAGAGCTAGGACGTGCGGATTAGGATTTATGGGGTTTAGGGGCTATGGGACAGTTTTGTTTCAGGTGAAGAATTTGGACTTGCGAGGTAGGGTTTACGGGGTTTAGGGGGTTGAGGGTTTGTAGAGCTTAGGGTTTGAAGTTCACCTTTCTAGGTTGGTTTTTGGGACATTTTGTATTTTCCTTGTTTGGGCTTGCAAGGGACCCTATAAATAAGTACTTCTCACAGGGCTTAAAGGCCAAGCCAGTCTTTGTTGGGGGCCTAGCGTCTTAGAATTGCATTGGACATATTCGCGTGATGGGAGCAGCCGTGGGAGGTACTTGGAGATTCATGGCACTTGTTAACCAGTTATGCCTTATGACTGTACTTACAACCTGCTTATAAGCTCCTTAAGTGCCCTAATATGGCTATAAGTACAGTTACAAGCACAGTTACCCTAAACCCTCAACCCTAAACCCTAAACCCCTTATAAGTACACTTATATTTGGTTAGTAAGTACCATGAACCTCCAAGTAGGGTTTGTCGCGTTCGCGGCTCGGGCTGGAAGCTTGCCAGCTCAAGGAGGTTGACTCAGGATGGGCTTCGTAGGCCTAAACCCTAAACCCTAAACCCTCAACCCTCAACCCTCAAACCCTCAACCCTCAACCCTCAACCTCAACCCTCAACCCTCAACCCTCAACCCTCAACCCTCAACCCTCAACCCTAAACCCTAAACCCTAAACCCTAAACCCTAAACCCTAAACCCTAAACCCTAAACCCTAAACCCTAAACCCTAAACCCTAACCCTAAACCCTAAACCCTAAACCCTAAACCCTACGCGGCTTGGGTGCGGATCCATTTCCTGACTCGGCATCCATACTCTTCTAGGGTCCTTCAGGGAGGCCGGTTCAAGGGGGGTATTTATCGTGGCGGTTGTCCGAGGGAATCCGATCTTCTGGGGCCCTTAAGAGGGGGTTTAGGGTTTAGGGTTTCGGGGTGTAGTGTGTAGGGGTTTTGGGTTCAAGGTATGTAACCCAGCGTTCCCCAAGACTCCCTACCACTCGCTAAGACTCCCTAAGCTTCCCTGAGGCACGTTCCCTAAGACTCCCTACGACTCCCGAACACCCCCTAAGCTTCCCTGAGGCCTTGAGGTACCGAACTTCCATGAACCCTCCTTTCTTAAAGACCCTACAATACTCTAAAATTCGGGTTCAGGGTTTTAGGGTTTAGGGTTTAGGGTTTTTCACGGTGTTGGGGACTCAAAGAGTCCAGAAATCCTCTTCCGAAGGCCCTTGAACATTTAGAGTCCCTAGCCCTGTACACCCTAAACCCTAAACGCCAGGGGTTTAGGGTTTAGGGTTTAGGGTTTAGGGTTTAGGGTTTAGGGTTTAGGGTTTAGGGTTTAGGGTTTAGGGTTTAGGCCTTTCAGCCTTAAATCCTAGCATCAGCCCCAAAGCCCCCTAAACCCGAAACCCTCAGTCCTTCAAAGCCCCCAGATTCAACGACACCTTCTCTGTTCCAGGGTTATAAGAAGGCAGCCCAAGAGGGGACCCTTCATCTTGTTCCCCCTTCTAGCCCCTATATACCCTATCTAGTCCCGATATGCCCACGCTAAACCCTGAACCCGAAACCCTAAACCCTAAAACCTAAAACCTAAAAACCCTAAACCCTAAGCAAATCCCCTAAATAACATTTAGTCCCTTGATCCTGGCAGGATCGAGCGCGTCGAACTAGCAGCCACGATGTGGGGCCCGGCACCCGGCGGACGTTTTCTGGGTTTTGGGTTTATAGGATTCAGGGTTTAGGGTTTGGTTTAGGGTTTAGGGTTCAGGGTTCAGGGTTTAGGGTTTGGGGTTTAGGGCTTAGGGACCAGGATTTTGCGTTTAGGACTTAGGGCTCAGGATTGTTGGGTTTATAGGGTACATATGGGGTTTAGGGTTTAGGGCTTCGGGTTCAGGATTTTGGGTTTTAAAGGGCTTGAAGTCGGGTTGCGCAAGAAATCAGCCAAGCAGGTCACTGGGTTATGATGGAATAAGCCCCTCATGAGGAGCAGTAGGGTTTAGGGTTTAGGGTTTAGGGTTCAGGGTTTAGGGTTTAGGGTTTAGGGTTTAGGGTTTAGGCTCAAAGAGCACACCATCTGAGAAGCTGGGGGTTGAAACAAGCACCGTCTGGAGGAGCGTCATGATGCCCAAGTCAGTGAACAGCATCCGCAGCCAGGCCGATTCGGGGTTTCGGGTTCCGGGTTTCGGGGTTTCCGGAGTCTGTGGTTTAGGGTTTAGGGTTACCCTAAACCCTAGAATTCCGTTCACCTGGGACCTACTCCCCCCGCCCCCCTCCCGAAGTTCTGCACGCTGCACTGCCTCAGTACCCTTAAACCCTGACACTGTTCAGTCCTAAACCCGAAACCCTACACGAAACACTAAACCCTAAACCCCAAGAAAACCCTAAACCCTAAACCCTAGAGGGTCCAAATCACCTTGTCAAGGCAGGTGGGATGAGGCTGCTATGCTGTAGAGTCTAGAAGGCGGTGCAGGAGGGCGGGGTATGTTGACTTACTGCGAGCTTGAGGCTGCTTCGGGTTTGAGCTGCAGGGTCTAGGGTTTAGGGTTTAGTTGGGGTTTAGGGTTTAGTGTTTCGTGTAGGGTTTCGGGTTTAGGACTTGAGCATGTGTATCTCAGAGTTGTTTAATTCGTGTCAGATGCTTGAACACCTTGACGCTAGAGCCTGCATCCCGAATTTCTCGGAGGCTTCACCTCATGTTGCCCCTAAATCATGTTTCCGTCCTGCAGACACGCATCAAAAAAGGGGAAAGTAGGCTTCCAGTGCAATCCAAGCAAAAACAGCCTTTTTTCAGCACACATTAGGGTCGCCGGCTAGGTCCCGACCTTCAGCAATGGGATCAGAAATAATTGAACCCTAAACCTTCACATTTTCAACCCTAAACCCATAAAACCCCGTCGGGGCTAACCAGGCAAAGCCACGAGCCCCCCAAGGAAGCCCCAAAGCAAACACCTCTTCAAGGGTATAACGTTTGGGGTTTGGGGTATCCTATCTTACTTGAGTCAGGCATAAAGGTCGATAAGGGTTTGGGCAGCACCGAAGCTAAAAATTGCCAACCCTAAACCCTAAACCCTAAACCCTAAATCCTAAACCCTAAACCCTAAACCCTGAACCCTAAACCCTAAACCCAAAACCTCCTTCGCCCCGCACGGCTTGTTGGCAGGTTCTGACTACTCGGGCCACTGCGACTCAGCTGAGGGACAACGCGGAAGTATGAGGGAAGCCCTTAGCTCCTAACCCTAAACCCTAAACCCTAAACCCTAAACCCTAAACCCTAAACCCTAAACCCTAAACCCTAAACCCTAAACCCTAAACCTCCGTTGTCGGAAAAGGGTCCCTTTTAAGCGGGTTTTTTGGCCCCCAAGGGCCCCCTGATCCTACAAACCAAACCTTAAACCCTGAACCCTAAGCCCCAGCTCAGGGCTTTGTGCAGGGTTTCGGGCTGCTTGTCGGTCTGAGTTTTTGAGACCTTCGGATGTCATGGGCTTACCCTTAAGCCTGAAGCTTCAGAGTTTTAGGCCTTTAGGGGATTTTGCGGAACCTTGAGCCTTTGAACTACCCTAAGCCTGACAAACCCTCAACCCTGCAATCTCAGGGTACTTACATGGGCCCTTAATATGGCCCTTACCTCCCTTAAAGGGCTCCCAAGTATGGGCCCTTAATTTATATAGGGTCCCCTTTTAAGGGCCCATACTAAGGGACCATGTACCTACCCTTAGATACAACCTCTCAGCCCCTTGTACCGGCGTGGACAAGATCTGAGGGGTGGTGTTTGTTTAGGGCTTCGGGAATCAGGGTTTAGGGTTATGGGAAAATGGGAACTCCGGGTCAGGTAAGCGGAGAGTACAGTTTTTCATGAGGTGATCAGAGGGGTAAGATTCACCTGCATCTACCTGAAGTCGTACTTTGTGAAACCCTGCGCCCCACACGAAGAGAGGCGTTTTCCTGTCTCTTCCAGAGCCCCCGTTCAGGGTGCCGAAGCCCGATAACAACAACGTCTGAGGTGATTTTTGGAAGCTCTTCTAAAAACAAGTAGGGCCAACCAAGATGTTTTCCAGGGTCTGGCAACCCTAACTGAACCCTGAGCCCGAAGCCCTAAACCCTAAACGCTGCACCCTAAACCCTAAACCCTAAACCCCAAACCCCAAACCCCAAACCCTAAACCCTAAACCCTAAACCCTAAACCCTAAACCCCAAACCCTAAACCCTAAACCCTAAACCCTAGCCCTAAACCCTAAACCCTCACTACCTCAAAGCTTACCCAGAGCCCAGGACGCCCCAGCCATGGACAGCGCAGCCATCGCGCGCGCTCGCGGGAGGCGGCCTTCGGTTGTCGAGGCGCCAAGCCTGAGAGTTGAGGGTTTAGGGTTTGGGGTTTAGGGTTTGGGGTTTAGGGTTTAGGGTTTCGGGTTTGGGGTTTAGGGTTTAGGGTTTGGGGTTTGGGGTTTAGGGTTTCGGTTTTGGGGTTTAGGGTTTGGGGTTTGGGGTTTAGGGTTTAGGGTTTGGGGTTTGGGGTTTAGGGTTTAGGGTTTGGGGTTTAGGGTTTTTGGGGTGTAGGTTTTGGGTTTGGGGGTTAGGGTTTAGGGGTTGGGTTTAGGGTGTATTGGGTTAGGGGCCCCAGTTAGCACTCTGCACCCTACACCCAACGTTTCAGGTCCCGGGTTGCTGACGTGTTTTATTTTGGTTTGGACCCTGGGACCTAAACCCGAAAGCTTCAAGGGTTTACGGTTGAGGGTATCTAGGGTTTAGGATTTCGGGTTTATTTAGGGTTTTCAGGGTTTAGGGTTCAGGGTTTAGGGTCTAGGGCTAGGTTTTAGGGTTTCGGGCAGTAGCCCTAAACCCTAAACCTTAAACCCTAAACCCTCAATGTGACTGAGGCCACCTTCCAAAGCGCCAGCTCCTCCCCGTCTACGTCCACCTGCACGCCGGAGTTGACCGGCGAGAGGCGCCCTTGCTTAAGAGCTTTGGGGGTTTAGGGTTTAGGGTTTAGGGTTCAGGGTTTAGAGTTTAGGGTGTAGGGTTTAGGGTTTAGGGGTAAAGAGCTTTTGGGGTTTAGGGGTTTAAGGGTTTTTTTGGGGTTTGGGGCTTAAGAGCTTTTGGGGTTTGGGGGTTTAGTTGCTTAGGGTTCGGGGTTTAGGGTTTGGGTTTAGGGTTTGGGGTCAAGGGTTTTGGGTTGGGGGTGAGGGTTTTGTCTTTGTTTGTTTTATTACAGATGTATATATTTATATATACATATAAATAAATAAATATAAATAAATACATAAATAAATAAATATATAAATAAATAAATATATATATATATATATATATATTGTTCAGGGTTTGGAGTATTGGGGGTTCCAAGGGTTTTGGGCTCGTCGGGTTTCCGGGTTTTGGTTTGAGGATTCTAAGGCTTCGATGCCTCATTGCCAGGCTGCACATGCCCTGAACACATAGGTGGCAGTCTCAGGAAGTTATATGGGCCCTTATTATGGTCCCATAATTCCTGTATAGGGTTCTGAGGTGTGGGCTCTTGGGTTGTATAGGGTACATACGGGGTATTGAAGGGGTCCCTATTAAGGGCCGATACTCTAGCTACCCTAAGATTCGGGAAATTTCGGGTTATCCGGCGGTGCTAGGTGTACACGAAGCACAACCCGAAACTTAAACCCTCGTAGACATTTCACCTAAAGGGGTTTAAGGTTCAGAGAAGTTCAAGAAAGATACAGGGAGGAGGGACCCAAGGGGAGCAAGCAACTCAGTGTTCCCTTTGTGGGGTTCTCAAGGGAGGGGGTTCATGGGTGGTACGTACCCAGGGAACCTTAGGGAAGCTTCGGGAGCCTAAGGGAGTAGTGGGGAGTGTTAGGGAACCTTGGGTTACATACCTCCCCTTGAAAACCCTAGCCCTGAACCCTAGACCCCAAACCCCTTCCCTTAAGTACCTTCTACCCTTAAGAACCTTATAGTCCCCAACTAGCACTGCCCGGCTTGGAGAGCCCAGTGATACCCTTTACCCTTTTTGGGAACAAAGCATCCCTCAACTCTAAACCCTAAACCCTAAACCCTAAACCCTAAACCCTAAACCCTAAACCCTACACCCTAAACCCTAAACCCTAAACCCTAAACCCTAAACCCTAAACCCTGACTGGGCTACCCAGAAGTAGGTAACAAGTGAAGCCCCAAACCCTAAACCCTAATTAGGGACCCTAGTTGGAGGTATCGTGCTTTATATCCCCCACTCAACAGCTGCACTAAGTCCCACCCTCCAAGTGAGGCTCCCTTGTTGCTTATGCTAAACCCTAAACCCCAAACCCTACACCCTCATCCCTAAACCCTTAACCCTAAACCCTTCATTTCTTAAGTCCGGGAGGATCCAGTCCCTTACGTAAGTCTCCTAAACCCTGGAAGGTCCTAGATGCCTAGAGCCCAATCCTTAACAAGGATCCTAAGCCGCAAGCCCTAAACCCTAAACCCTGGGTTCACCAGACCCCAAACCCTAAATCCTAAACCCTAAACCTTAAACATCCTCAACCCTAAACCCTAAACCCTAAACCCTGAACCCTCAAAGGTCCAAAACACTACAGCATCCGAAGCCCGTTGCCCCTGAACCCTTACACAGACCCCTGGGAGGATTCAAAAAGAAGAGCCCCCAAATAGTACCCAACCCTAAATCCTAAACCCTAAACCCCAAAACCCTAAACCTTAAACCCCTAAACCCTAAACCCTGAACCCTACACTACTATTGGGGTCATGGTTAGGACCCCTTTAAGGGGATCCACTTGTCGGATCCTCCCAGGGGTCTGGGTGAAGATCCTCGAGGATCCTACTAGCCCTGTTGGGCCCTACTCCCTAAACCCGACTGGGGCTTCAGTCTTCGGATTTGGGGTTTAGGGTTTAGGGTTTAGGGTTTAGGGTTTAGGGTTTAGGGTTTAGGGTTTAGGGCAATATTTTAGGGGTTCTGCCTTGGACCCTTAACGTTGCACCCTTGGATTTTGGGGTCCCGTTTTAAGGATCTTTCTGGGAAAATAAGGGCCGCATTAGGAGTATACTAAGGAGAAGCTTTAAAGGGGTACAACCCTATAGGGTACGAGTCTTCATCCCTTGAAATATGTCAATAGGCGTCCCAGCCTTCGCAACAGTCCTGTGGCCTGTCGAGTCGCCCTGAGAAGGTGCCTGGAGTAAGACCTACCACAGCTTCTGACCCATGACTGGGAGATCAGAGACTAGGGCTCAGGGATGTGGGCTTCAGGGTTTAGGGATTAGAGGTCTGTTTATATACTTTGAGGTCAAGGCGGTAGAAGATTCTGCGTTGACTGCAGGGTATGCTTGGGAGGAGGCAGATGGAGGTTCAGGGTGTAGAAAGTTTCCGTGACAAGCTTGGACCTACGTTCTAGAACATGTTGTCGTTGTCGTTGTGTGCGTTGGCGACTAGTTTGCGATGGCCTGAGGCCCGAGCGCGATAGGTTTGTTAGTTGTAAGATACGTTTCCTGTCCAATGGTGGCCAACCCTGCACCACTGCAAATTTGGGCTTTAGGGTTTAGGGTTTAGGGTTCAGGGTTTAGGGTCTAGGGTTTAGGGTTTAGGGTTTAGGGTTGGGTTTTGGGTTGGCCTACGCAGGGAGTTTCAGGATTTGGTCGCACGAACTACTGACATGTGGTTGCAAGGACCACCGCGGACAGCCCGATTGCCATTTAAGGCTGCCGGCAGAGAATATCGCTTCCAGCAGCCCTTCCGCCCTTCATGTTGCCGTCGCCCCAAGGCCTAAGCCCAAACGACATCTTGCAATAGCATACGCTACATGCAAATGCAATTGTCGTCAATGCGTCGGCATCTACTGCATGATACGGCTGCTTTAAACCCTAAACACTAAACCCTAAACCCTACACCCTAAACCGTAAACCCTAAACCCAAGCCGAGATTGCAGGAAGGCCATACACATGGGCGCTGGCAACATCTTTATACTGTCCAGTGCGTTCCGGAAACTGGAGGCCACAGTTCAGATGAGTTGGGTAGTTCTCCAAATAAGGGTCACTTTTTGGGGTCCCCTTATATAGTACAGCACCGTTAACATCAGGACCCCAAAAAGTGACCCTAATTTCGAGAACTACCCAGTTGCTTTCGATATACTGTCGAAGAGCTTCGGCATCAGTTGGGGTCGATCGACATTGTGGGTCCTCTTCGGGTCTCTGTTTCACAGGAAACCCCGCAACGAGTTTAGGGTTTAAGTCTGTTTAGGGTGTAGAGATGGGTCCGTATTTTCGATCCGCCCCCATGCAAGTGATCTTAGCCAGGGCCGCAAATGTCCAGTTGCCAGAACAGCATAAAAGCCCCAATCAACCCAACTGCAGAAGCCCAAACCTTGAAGCCTGATGACATCTGGCTTGTCTTTCTACTTCTTGTAGTATAGAAAAGGTACGCAAACCCTGAACACTAAACCCTAAACCCTAAACCCTAAAAACAAGGTCCAAACTGCGGGTTCTACCTAACCAAAACCATGCGCCTCATCTACGATTTGCTGCCCGACCTCGCCGTTTTGCAACGTTTCTCGTCCTTTCTGGGCAACGGATGGGACCATTTTTTGCCTGCGACGACAGCCCATCTGCTTTTGGGACAGATTTTGTCTTGTTGGCCACTATCCCTAAACCCTAACCCCTAAACCCCATTCCGAACCGTACCCTGGTTATTCCCTTTTATGGCTTAAGTTCCCTGATAGCCTCATTCAAGAAGAGCAGCCTCCTGCATGTTGGGTCTTACTTGGCATGTGCCACGGCTAGGTGAGGCTTATGGTAGAGGCTGGTATTAGGGTGTAGGGTTTAGGGGTTAGGTGTCAGGGTTTAGGGTTCAGGGTTTAAGGTTTAGGGTTGTTGGGATCCTCGTGTCTTTCTGTACGTAGCTACCGGTATATAGATGCAATTGATGTGCAAGAAGGCAAGGTCAGGGTCACGTGCCCTAGAGGCCTTAGAACTTCCGAAGCATCCCAATACTTTCTTCCTTTGTTTGTGTTTGCCAGAGCCTACGCAGATGTTGAAAGTATACCCTCGCCTCTCTGCCTGCCTCAGACCTCTCGTTCCGTTGAATCCTCAACCCTGAGGTTTGGAGCTTATAGGTTTTAGGGCTAAACCTTAGACCAAATGAAAACTAAAATTGGAGTCATATACCCTATGCTACTAGAATCCACATGAAGGTATACTTGGTCCCAAAAAAACTACACCCGAACACTGAAGCGAGAAAGCCGATGCCCGCAGCGGATGGGCAATGCAAACATGCGTTGCACGTGCATGCTACCGGGATGAAGAAGCACAGCCTCTGCACATTGCCGCTCATGGGCTCATAGGCTTGGTGTGCGCATGCGCACACATAGCATGCAACAGCGTCACCACGAACGACATCGTTCCAGAAGATGTGGCCATCGTCTGGTGTAGGCGCCAGGAACACACGTCCTGGTAGTCGCTTTCACCATAGAGAGAGGCAGCGTTGTCAGATGTAGTTGTAGCGTTCGCACAGGGAGGAGCAGAGGAGCATTATCTAGCAGGAGTGTAGCCGATTGCCAAGGCATACCAGAAGCAGCTGAACACTGATCTTGTTAGCAGTACATTTTAACATCGAGGTGTTGCCTCAAACACTTTGGGAGCAGCATATGTCGCAGCAGTGAAATCTAAATCTTCGAGGAGTTGCACCCAGAGTTGCACGCAAGAACAAGAGTGGCACTTAGAACCACTTGCGGTACAAAATGCAGAGGACCTTCGGGGGAATTTGTTCGCTTGGTTCTTAGTAGGGAACTAGGGAATGAGGGCCCTATATATGCCCTTTAAAGGATCATATAGGGTAACTCATTCCCTCATTCGCTACTAAGAACCAGCCAGTTGTTCGCATTATGTGGCTTGTACAGCATAGCCTCGATCAATGCGCACGTTAAACCTGCATTCCATCCATGACCGTGTGCCCGGCTCAACCATCCCTAATCCCTAATCCCTAATCCCTAAACCCTAAACCCTAATCCCTAAACCCTAAACCCTAGTCCCTAAGGCTCTAACCCGCAAAATCTCAGTCTCTAATCCGGCTTGGGTCCCTGAATCCGAAATTAGCCCCATAGGTTTCGGGTTTAGGGTTTGGGTTTAGGGTTTCGTTGTTTAGGGTTTAGGGTTTAGGGTTTAGGGTTTAGGCTTTAGAGTTTAGGCTTCAGGGTTTGGGGATATTTCGCACGATAGGCCCTAAACCCGAAACTCTGACTCCCTAACGGGTTCGAGTTGGACACCAGAGTTTGGAGCCTTAGACGACACACGGTCCACCGGGTGTGTGCCTGCCGCTGAAGCCGAAGACGTACCTGTGATAAGTGTTTATTTGAGTTCCTGGTGTGAATAGTGTCTATTTGAGTTTCGGGGTTTACGGGTTTCGGGTTTTATGGGTTTTGGGTAGCACTTAGGCTTTTTGGGTTTTAGGGTTTTTGAGTTTTGGTGTTTTAGGTTCTTAAGGGTTTGGGTTTAAGGGCCTGAGGGTTGGGATGTTCCCCCTTATACTAACAGTCCTTAATAGGGATTATAATGCAGGTATGCAGGTACTATAATCCCTATTAATTAAGGACTGTTAGTAAACGGGAACATCCCAACCCTAAATACTAAATCCTAAACCCTAAACCCCAAACCCTAAACCCTAAACCCCAAACCCTAAACCCCAAACCCTAAACCCTAAACCCCAAACCCTAAACCCTAAACCCTTCAAAAAGACCTTTCAAATCCCAAGTCTTAGGGTTTGGGGTTTTAGGGTTCAGGGTCTCGCATGCCGCAAGCAGGCTTGGGCCCTCCTTGGGAGTTTAGGGTTTTGGGGTTTAGGGTTTAGGGTTGAAGGTTTTAGGGTCTTAGGGTTTTAGGGTTTAGGGTTTAGGGTTTAGGGTTTACCAAGGGTTAAGGTCTGAACTGGAGCTATTTTCATCCGAGGCGTTGTGCTAGTAGGGTTTGAGCCTCTGGTTAAGGGCTCAGGGGCTACTATGTACTGTCGGAGTTCTTGCTCAAGGGCGTTTGGGTTTAGGGTCTTTCTGTTTATTCGGATGCATGATTAATATATATATATATATACACATATACATATATCTATCTTAAATCAGGATGGGGTACAGGATTGTGGGGTTTATGGGGCAGCTAAAGGCGAAAGGTTTTAGGGTTTATACCCTAAACCTTAAACCCTAAGCCCTAAACCCTAACCCCTGAAACCTAAACCCTAAACCCTAAACCCTAAACCCTAAACCCTACTTTAGAGGTAGTTTTCAAGGCTTCTGGGGTGCGCCTTGCACAGTGGGGAGGGGCCCAAAGGGCCGCCACCTCGACCCATTCAGGGTAGAGGGTTTAGGGTCTGGTGAACCCAGGGTTAGGGTTCGGGGTTTAGGGTTTAGGGTTCGGGGTTTAGGGTTTAGGGTTTAGGGTTTATTGTTTAGGGTTTAGGGTTTAGGGTTTATAGGTTTATAGGGTTTAGGGTTTAAGGTTGCAGAGTGTAGAGTTGTAAGGTTCATGGATCAGGGGTTCTGATCTTGATTTACGACTTTCACGGTTTCTGTGTGTCGAAACCTGGTGCTTTCTACCCTGCCTCGGTTGCGCAGCCGCCTTTTTTCTGTTCGCGTGCACACCCTACATGCGTCAGCGGGCAATCAAACAAGTGCCTGCAGCGCGGTCAAGTCGAAGCTTGGGGGGTTTTAGGGGAGCCATGTCGTTCAGGCGTGGTTGGGTCATATAGCAAGTAAACATAAACATCCGTGGTATTCGTACATTCACTGCCTTTTCCTGTTTTGGGGATCAAAAGAGTGCGCCTAAGCCTAAATTTTCGTCTTTGGACATGATATAGCACGGTTTATTGCGACAGAAGCACGATGGCTAATTGTATTGGCTCATACAAGATAGGACCCGGAGGAGGCCCTTACTTCCTTTTTTAGGGTTGGGGTTCCCTTATAATTATATAATCCCCTGAAAACCAACGGGGTTCCCCTTGCATTTCCGAGGTTACTCCTGGGTCTACCAAGTAGCCCAAAGGCCACAACAAACAGCAAACAATGAGCCCCAAACCGTAACAACACGAAACCCCAAACCCTAAACACAAAACCCAAACCCAACACCCCAAACCCTGAGTTGTGAGGAAAGTGCTTCGACGAACTTGCGATACCTGGCTTCAGTGCGGTCGTCCATATCATGTCACAAACAGAGATGCATTCACAAGCCAAGCATCCCTAAACCCTAAACCCTAAGCCCTAAGCCCTAAACCCTAAACCCCCAACCCATCTCCCAAGAAGTCCACCTCAACCACCTTGATTCAAGCTGACCTTGCAACCCTAAACCCTACACCCTCCACCCTACACCCTACACCCTAAACCCTAAACCCTAAACCCTAAACCCTAAACCCTAAACCCTATCCTGCGTGTTCTCTCCTGGCCGGCATCCTGTGGCTGACCACATGCATCGCCGAGGAAATGGCTGTGGACCCAGGGTTTAGAGTTTAGGGTTTAGGGTTCAGGGTTTAGGACTTAATCCTATGCCCCTATATAATATACGCCTTATATACCCCCATATACCGAGGTAGCCCCTAAATAACCGCTAAATAACCCCTAAGGTCTCTCATAAGGGTCCCTCTTTTCGTCCCTTGATAACAACCCCTCCACGCTAAGCTATCCCCTAAACTTGGGATGTTCCCGCTTTTACTAAGAGTCCTTAGTATGAGGGGGAACACCCTAAACCCTAAACCCTAAACCCTAAACCCTAAACCCTAAACCCTAAACCCTAAACCCTAGACCCTAAACCCTAAACCCTAAACCCTAGACCCTGACAAACCCAAAGCTCTAGATCCCGAGGCGTCTTGCCAAGGACCCAGGGTGCATCCGCCAAAAGCCCTTTCATATCCCGTCAGACCTCCCACGGTTTAGGGTTTAGGGTTTAGGGTTTAGGGTTTAGGGTCTAGGGTTTAGGGTTTAGGGTTTAGGGTTTTTGAGGCTCTTTACAGAACCTCCAGGCAAATCCCCCAACTCTAAGCTAACCCCAACCCCTCAAGCGCACACACCGTGAAACCCTCAAACCCACAGTCCCCAACCTTGACCTCTAAACCTCACGCCCCAAACCCTAAAACCCAAACCATAAACCCTAAACCCTAAACCTTAATCCAAGACCAATTATGGTCCCCTTGTATTTATACACCACTATCCCTAAACCCTAAACCCCAAACCCCAAACCCTAAACCCTAAACCCTAAACCCGAAACCCTAAACCCTAAACCCTAAGCCCTATTCTAAGTACTAAGGCCCCTATGGTAGACGCGCTGAAGTTTCCTCAGCCCTTAGGCTCGCGTGCAGACGGAGAGCCTGGAGAGCGCGACAAGATCGGGCATCGGAATAGGCCTGTAGGATCCCTGAGGGAGGTTTTAGGGGTTTAGGGTTTAGGGTTTAGGGTTAGGGGTTTAGGGGTTTAAGGGTTTAAGGGTTTAGGGTTTAGGAGAACTTGGCCTGTGGCCCTCTGTCCTCTGTGGTACCCTCAACCCTTCCCCGTTGACTCCCTAAAGCTGGCATGCCCCACCAGCTACCAAAGGACCTGATTGCTAACCCTAAACCCTAAACCCTAAGCCCTAAACCCTAAACCCTAAACCCTAAACCCTAAACCCTAAACCCTAAACCCTAAACCCTAAACCCTCCCCCAAAACCCTAAAATGTTGAGGGACTTCAGCCGTTTTTTTTGCCCGTATGATAGACAGGCGTGTGCACGGTGTCTTGCTTTAGGTATGGAGTTTACCGTTCAGGGCTCTGCCCCATTCAGGGATTAGGATGCTCCTTCCTGTCTGACCCTTACCCTTACGGAACTTACTTCTTGTTGAAGTAGGTTTCTGATAGGCTTAGGGCTTACAGGATTTAGGGTTGACGGATTAGGGTTTGAAGAGTATAGGGCACAGGGTTTCTTCATTTCGTAAAGAACCGGGCTGCAGGTTTGGACTACCTCCGCCAAGAGGCGGGAGCACCCGCAACCTTGTTTAGGGTTTAGGGTTTGGAGTTAAGGGTTGGGCTTAGGATTCAGGTTTTGGATTTTTAGGGTCGGGTTTGGGGCTTTTGGGTTTATAAGGGTGAGCGTAGACAGGATCGCAGGGTTCTTTCTAAATATCAGGTGAGTGTATGTCATGTGGTGTCCTTTTGGGGGATGCTGCTAAGGAAAACCCTACTTCAAATGCCCCACACCCGAAAAACTGTATGGCATGGACCCCTTCTAGTCGCCGTATTCATCCCTCTTATTTCCTCCAATCCCCAGGCCTGAAACTCTCCGCACCCTTTCTCGCAGAGACCGCCAAGAAGGGACCACTCGGAACTCTCCAAATACCGAGATCCGAAACTCTACATCCCACTTTACGTACCCTCAGGCCTGAACTGCGCTAAGTTGCTGGTCCCGTCCGCTGCATTTCAAAACCCTAAGCCCTAAACCCTAAACTCTAAACCCTAAACCCTAAACCCTAAGCCCTAAACCCTAAACCCTAAACCTCCGAAGGGCTCCGAAGTTTCCAGATCCTGTTTACAGCAGAGTCTTCTCCGCCAGTTCATGGCCACCGTGCAACAAGCGCGGGTGGCGCGGCACGAGGACATGTTCAGGATTAGCTATTTAGGGTTTAGGGTTTAGGGTTTAGGGTTTAGGGTTATTTAGGGTTTATAAGGTTTATAGGGTTTATGGGGTTTATCGAGTTTATTGGGTTTATAGGGTTTATTGGGTTTATAGGGTTGATAGGGTTTGTTGGGTTCATAGGATTTATGGGGTTTATACGGTTTATAGGGTTTATAGGGTTTATAGGGTTTATAGGGTTTAGTGGGTTTAGTGGGTTTATAGGGTTTATAGGGTTTAATTATTGGGTTCATAGGATTTATGGGGTTTATACGGTTTATAGGGTTTATAGGGTTTATAGGGTTTATAGGGTTTATAGGGTTTATAGGGTTTATAAGGTTTATTGGGTTTATAGGGTTTATTGGGTTTATAGGGGTTATTGGGTTTATAGGGTTTATAGGGTTTATTGTGTTTATAGGGTTTATAGGGTTTACAAGGCTTAGGGGTTAGGGTTGAGGGTTTAGGGTTCGAGGCGACAGGCGACAGGGTATTAGGGACAGGGTTTTAGGCTTCAGGTTCGAAATTATCCCCTTGAAGGGAGGGTTTAGGGTTTAGGGTTTAGGGTTTAGGGTGTAGGGTGTAGGGTGTAGGGTTTAGGGGAGTCCGTGTCAGCTTTTGGTGCCCCTGGTTTGCCCGTGACTGCTATGGGAGGACAACTTCATTCCGCATTCGGCGAACACACAGTCACACCCCTAAACCCTAATCCCTAACCCTACACGCCAAACCCTCCAGCCCCCTTGAATCCCAAACCCTAACCCTACACCCCAAACCCTCCAGCCCCCTTGAATCCCAAACCCTAACCCTACACCCCAAACCCTCCAGCCCCTTGAATCCCAAACCCTAACCCTACACCCCCTTGAATCCCAAACCCTGAACCCTAAACTGGACCCCATAGCCAAGCCCACGACACAACCCCAAAGCTCAAGACCCCGTGAAAAAAGCCTTCAACCCTACTTTTTTGTGCATGGGTCGCTGCAGGTAGTGGGTACATGTACCCTAAAGCCTAAAGCCCCAAGCCCTAAACCCTAAACCCTAAGCCCTAAGCCCTAAACCCTACACCCTAAACCCTAAACCCTAAACCCTAAACCCTCAACCCTCAACCCTCAACCCTAAACCCGAACTGACGCGACCTTTATGAGCATGTCTGGGGCCCTGAGCCTCAAGGTGCACACTGAGAGCCCAAAGGACACCTCAATTCAGGTTCGGGGTTTAGGGTTTAGGGTTTAGGGTTTAGGGTTTAGGGTTTAGGGTTGAGGGTTTAGGGTTCAGGGTTGAGGGTTGAGGGTTGATGGTTGAGGGATTAGGGTTTGAAGCAAGTTTCGATGCCGACCCGCCAGTCCTCCACACCACGACATTTATGTTCCCCAACGAAGCTGTGTGTTGCTCCTGAGCACAGACCCTAAACCCGAAACCCGAAACCCTAAACCCTAAACCCTAAGCCCTAAGCCCTAAGCCCTAAGCCCTAAGCCCTAAGCCCTAAGCCCTAAGCCCTAAGCCCTAAGCCCTAAGCCCTGAACCGAAGGACACCCCAAGCATGTCGTCCTGTGGATACGTCGGGGAGGCGTCAGGGTTCAGTTGGCTGCAAAAGGACTGGGGCTTCAGTGTGGGGTTGGGAGATGGGAGGGTTTAGGGTTTAGGGTTTAGGGTTTCGGGTTTAGGGCTTAGGGTTTAGGGTTTAGGGTTTGGGACGGGGGGCGGGGTGGTTGTGGTGCTGAGGGTTCGTACAAGGTTTAGGTTTCGGCAGTTCGCATTCCCCTCAGGCAGTCTTATGCTTGAGGGTTCAGGGCTTGCCCGCAACCCCAACACACCCAGAGTGTACTTCGTAGTCTTGAAAAGCGGGTAGTTCTGTACATTAGGGTCCCTTGCGGGGCCCTTTATTTTGGGCGCCCTACTATAAGGAGGACCCCAAACAGGGAGCCTATGTTCGAGAACCACCCAAGTGACGCAAGGCATGTCTACATTCATTGCGAGCCTAATTAACCCTAAACCCTAAACCCTAAACCCTAAGCCCTTTTTTTCGTGCAATTTGCGGTGCGCGCTTTGGACAGGTCATGCTACCTTCAGGAGCCCTCCCACGTCAGGCTGAGAGCGCCCTTCGGCCAGAACCAGCTCTGGGTTTAGGGTTTAGGGTTTAGGGTTTAGGCTTTAGGGTTTAGGGTTTAGGGTTTAGGGTTTAGGGTGTCGGGTCTGCTTCTACATCTTATCGACTATGGATAGTTGCCTTTTGGAAACGGGTGGTGTAGGAGCCATCGTACATCGAACTGCTCCTTGTACCAAAGTGCAGCAGCAACTCTCGAGCAACCGGTATGAGACAAACATGTTAAGCCCTGTAAAACAAAGGGGGACTTCCCTTTTGGGTGTAACGGGTTTGTGCAACATGTCCGGCTTTTAAAGGGGACCGTGCTCGTTCAATGCACTCTTGAAAACGGCAGCATCCTCTGAATTCTGCAGCCCTAAAACCCAAGTCCCCCCCCCACCCCCGGCCTGTGCACAAAAAACACTAGACGGTAAACGCTTACCCACCCTCCGAGCAAGAAATGCAAAGACACCCACGGAGCCAAAACCTACACCTAAAGTCCTAGATGTGTGTCAAGGACCTTGTGGCCCGACATCTGGTTCCCAAAGGGTGTAAGTTTAGGGTTTAGGGTTTAGGGTTTAGGGTTTAGGGTTTAGGGATTAAGGGTCCCAAGCATGCCCTGAACCCTGCCACAGTCGACCCCAAGACCTCCCCAAACCCTAACTCCGAACCCCGTAAATCAGCACCCGCAACGAAAAGCCGGCCGAATCCCTACCACCCCCGAAACCCCTAAACCCCTTCCGACAGAACCTTCAGACCCTAAACCCTAAACCCTGAACCCTAAACTTACTAAACCCTAAACTTGCTAAATCCTAAACTTACTAAACCCTATACCCTCAACCCTCAACCCTCAACCCTCAACCCTCAACCCTCAACCCTCAACCCTAAACCCTATCCCTAAGCCCTAAACCCTGAACCCTGAACCCTGAACCCTAAACTTACTAAACCCTAAACTTACTAAGCCCTAAACCCTCAACCCTAAACCCTCAACCCTCAACCCTAAACCCTAACCCCTTAGCCCTAAGCCCGAAGCCCTAAACCCTATCCCTAAACCCTAAAACCCTAAAACCCTAAACCCTAAACCCTAAACCCTAAACCCTAAACCCTAAACCCTAAACCCTAAACCCTAAACCCTAAACCCTAAACCCTTCAGGACTTCATGGCCGGCTCGCCCTCCGGACACACCTCCTCAGTGTCGCCGGGGAGCGCCGCCCTCGCCGAGGCCTTGCTGAGACCGGGGGGAGAGAGTTGGGAGGGGGGGGAGGGGGGGTTACGGGGGGTTTAGGGCTTAGGGTTTAGGGGTTAGGGTTTAGGGTTTAGGGTTTAGGGGAGAGTTGGGAGATGAATTTGGTTCTGGTTGGTTTGGGTTGGTTGGCTGGTTTGAGGCTTGGGGCTTACAGGGCTTGAAAAGGTTAGCCCCGAAGTGGATAGAAGTGCCCGAAGACTCAAGAAGGTAAGCCAAAGCCCAAAACCCTCAATTAGGGTTTTGTCGAAATTCGGCATCCCAACTATCTCTGAAGTCTTGAACCCTCAACCCTAAGCACCAAAGCAGCCCAGACTGTATGAAGGGGGGTTTATATTACTGTTTTCGGTGAGTGTATATAAGGTTCCTTTGTAATATTGGTGAGTGTTTTTATGGTTGCGCCCCGGCGGCCCCCCCCCTGTGGGGTGGTTCAGGGTTGGTTTTAGGGTTTTACGGTTTCAGTGGTTTAGGGTTTAGGGTTCAGGGTTCAGGGTTTAGGGTTTAGGGTTTAGCGTGGGGTTGGGGCTTCCCTTTGGGGGGGGGGGGGGGGGGGGGGCGCAGAACGCACAGCGCACAACCATACATGGGGTGTCCTTTTGGGGATACAAGAATATAATCCTACTTAGTATAAAGCTACACATATGTGAATATGTATATTTTGTTGCCCTAACCCCTAAACCCTAAAACCCTGAACCCTAAACCCTAAACCCTAGACCCTTCATTTTGTTGAAGAATCATCGCCCGGTTGCCAAAAGGTTGCGCAGTCTGGCTTGCAGACGGTCATGGCCGAGGTCCTCCGCATGATCTTGGGGGAGTTCGGGTTTAGGGTTTCGGGTTTAGGGTTTGGGGTTTGGGGTTTAGGGTTTAGGGTTTAGGGTCTCAGGTTCAGGGTTTAGAGTTTCAGGCTATTAGGGTTTAGGGTTTAGGGCCTCAGGTTCAGGGTTTAGAGTTTAAGGCTTAGGGGTTTTGAGCTGAAGGGATTGCATAAGGCACTGTGGGCTCCTTCTCTGTAATACTCTTCCCATCCTTCCCTGGCGTTTCGCTTTCGGACATGTCCTAGGACCCAGAGTGGGCCCCTCATTCCCTTCCTTTTAGGGTTTAGGGTTTAGGGTTTAGGGTTTAGGGTTTAGGGTTTAGGGTTTAGGGTTTAGGGTTTAGGGTTTAGGGTTTCGGGTTCCCTAAGCCCCCTTTCAAGCCAAAAGGGCTCCCTGTTGATTCCCAGGTTGCTCTTGGGCCTCGTGTCTCGAAACCTCTAGACGCTAACCCCAGAACCCGCACTCCTGAGTACGTGGGAATCTCACTGTCCCCTGTACGGGAATCAACGCCCCCAAAATATGAACAACGAATGATGTTCCAGAGCAAGGGAAGGTTTAGGGTTTAGGGTTTAGGGTTTAGGGTTTATAGGGTTTATAGGGTTTATAGGGTTTATAGGGTTTATAGGGTTTATAGGGTTTATAGGGTTTATAGGGTTTATAGGGTTTAGGGTTTAGGGTTTAGGCCTGACCCCTAGGGTTTCGGGTCCAGGGTCCAGGGAAGCTGCACCTTACCAGTTTGTAGTTCAGGGCTTTGGGGGGGCGCTAACCCGCTTCAAGCCCCAGCACCCGAAAACACTGAAAGTCCTTAAACGCCTAAAGCCCAAAAAACTCTGAAGCTAGAATACCCCCTCAGACTCTAAAACCCTAAAACCCGAAACTTCGCGCCTGATTTGGGGAGGCCCCTGTCGGACAATTCTGCTTCTGCCTTCTTCCCACAGGTTGCGCTGAAGTTCTCGATACTTTCGGAACCGGAACAAGAACAAAAATCGTCCTAGACCCTAAGCCCTAAACCCGAAACTTTACACCCCAAACCCGAAAACCCCAAACCCTAAACCCTAAACCCTAAACAGGTTGTGGAAGCTGAGGGGTGGGCTGCGCTCGCGCTCAATGTCCAGTGCGAGCAAGCAGCCTCAGCTGCAGACCCTGCCCTGGCAGTGACTTTGGCTGAGCATGGTTTGGCAGTTCTACTGTTTGCTTCAGAGCCCCCCCACTGATCCCCACATGTAATTAGGAAGCATGTTTTTGTTTTTGGGCGGGGGGGGGGGGGAGGATTTCTTGAGCAACTAGTAGATTTGGGCTCATGTAGGGTTACGTCGGGTGGGCTTAGGGTGTTAGGTTTTGGTAATGGCTTTGGTTTGTGCAGAGGTGTGGGCTTAGTTTTTCTTTTTTCTCTGAGGCCTGCTCTTAAATAAATTACAAGTGTTTGTTTGGGGTTTTCCTCAAAAGTTCCTGGTCCTGTGGAGACTCTTGAAAGTTTCAACGGGCCCGCCGATCCCTGTATAGACGTATATAGCTCACAGAAAACAAACATTGCATTGGGACATCCCAGACCTGTGCAGGCTTAGGCCAAAACCCCAAAACTTCAACCTTAAACTCTAAACCCTAAACGTGTTCAGGACCTGAGGTTCTGGGTTGCGCTTTGGGGTTTTGGGCTTAGCAATCTGCGTTCGCAAGCGGTGGAACTTCGGTCTGAGGGTTCATATATGGGGTCTGGGGTTTGGGGTTTAGGGTTTACGGTGTCTGGGATTTCGGGTTTAGGGTGTCTGGGGTCCAGGGCGCAGGGTTTTGCGTTTACGTGAGGCTTGGGGTTAATATTCGGGCTTGGGGTTTGGGGTTTAGGCACCCTCAACCCTAACCCTTAAACCCTAAGCCCGAAACCCTGAACCCTAAACCCTAAACCCTAAATCTCATGCCCAGGTCTCTCGAGTTGACGACGAGCCTCTGCACCTCTCAGACTTGCCCCTGCCGCACTTGCCCCCGCCGCAGGCGCCTTCGGGGGGGGGGGGGGGGGGGGGGGGGGGTCAGCAACCTTAAGCCGTTTAGGGTTTAGGGTTTAGGGTTTAGGGTTTAGGGTTTAGGGTTTAGGGTTTAGGGTTTCAGTGGACCCTATACAACTCTCACCCCCAAGCCACAGAAATTGGTGTTTAGGGTTTGGGGTTAGGGTTTAGGGTTTAGGGTTACACTCCAAATCCCAGAACCTGAGAAATCGGAAGGACTCGCCAGCCGAGCCGCTGCCGGCCAGCACCATCCCCTCGCACAACAGCACTCTTGGAGCGCATGTTCGGAAGTTTGAGGGCAGTAAAAGGGGGACTAAGGATTTAGGGGTTGGTAGCCCTAAACCCTAAACCCTAACCCCCCCCCCCCCCCCCAAAAAAAAAAACAAAAAAACTATATAAGCTCATTGCGGGCTTTGGAGATCTAGGGGGTGAAGCTGGCTCTTTTGCGTTGTGTATCCGACTCCGCGTTCGCGCCCTTTTGCCGGTAAACCGGCAAAGCGCTGACGCTCACCACGAACCAAAGGGGGAAGCGTGGAAAACCTAAACCCGGTTTAGGGTTTGGGGTTAGGGTTTAGGGTTTAGGGTTTGGGGTTTAGGGTTTAGGGCGATCTTGGGGGGTTGAACACGCGCTTTTGGCAAAAGGCACGAGCCTGCTCGCGGAGCTTGCCTCGAAAGACATCGCAGCGGCTGGGCGTATTTTGTGGTTTAGGGTTTAGGTTTAGGGTTTAGGGTTTAGGGTTTAGGGTTTAGGGTTTAGGGTTTAGGGTTTAGGGTTTAGGGTTTAGGGTTTAGGGTTTAGGGACAGTTCAGTACATCAAGCAGTAGGGAATCTTTCCTCTTTGTCATAGAATCAGAGCTCCTATAGTCCTATATGTATACACAGCTTAAGGTAATCAAGGCATAGTACTGAGCTTCCTGGCAAGGCTGTTCTCTAAGGGTAGTTACATGGGCCCTTAATACAGTCCCTTACCTTCTTTCTAGGGTTCTGAAGTACGGGCGGTTCCCTTTTTACAAGCCTATAGTAGTGGACCATGTATCTACCCTAGGATGTTCAGAATGTGCGTCTCCTGTGACCCTCACCCATCCGTATGGGTCCTGGTACTTCGGGCGGGAAAGGGTGAGTTTTTTTGGTTAAGCCTAAATAAGCATTGAACCCCAAAGTCGTTTGATGGTCCGAGGCCTACAAAGTTAAGGCAAGGCTGAATTTGGGGGCTCTAAGGCTCAAGCTATGGCCGAAACACTTATCTAGCATGCTCTCCGAAGCCCAGAACCATGAGAAGAAGTTCTGGGGAGACGTACAGGTAGAGTTTAGGGCTCAGGGTTCAGGGTTCAGGGTTCAGGGTTTAGGGTTTAGGGTTTAGGGTTTAGGGTTTAGGGTTTAACCCTACCAACAAAAACCCCAGAAGCCCCTGAGAGCTGCGAAGGACATACTCTCTGTTACGAGACCCCTAAACCCTAAACCCTAAACCCTAAACCCTAACCGTAAACCCTAAGCCCTAAACCCTAAACCCTAAAAAGCTGCAAAGGACATACTCTCTGTTATGAGACTGGGTCCCGGCTCCTGTGCAAGCAGCGCAGTGTCTGACCAGGCATGTGCTACGATAAGTTCGGGGGTTTGGGGGTTTAGGGTTTAGGGTTTAGGGTTTGGGTTTTGGGTTTAGGGTTTAGGGTTTGGGGTTTAGGGTTAGGGTTTAGGGTTTAGGGTTTAGCATTTAGGGTTTAGGGTTTAGGGTTTAGGGTTTAGGGTTTAGGGTTTAGGGTTTAGGGTTCAGGGCTTCAAAGGGTTGAGGGTTTAGTGTTCAGGGTTTACGGTGTATAGGGTTGATGATTGTGGGCCTCCAAGCCCCAATGTCGCAGTCTGTTTCTGCACAAAAGATTCAGGCATCGAACGCCAACATCCTAACCCTAAAACCCTAGCTCCTGATCGCCCAAGACAGGAACATCTGCGCAGCAATTCTAGCTATCCTCTTTTCACAGGTATACGTGTTGATCCAGAGGCCACATGAAACCCTCAAGCCTTAAACCCTACAACACGGAGACCCTTAAACCCCTTATAGCCCTCCCAACCCTTAAAAGCACTAAAAGCCCTCTAAACCACCCCTAAAACCTTAAGCCCTAGACCCTAACCCTACACCCTAAACACTACACCCGAGTAGCCCTAAACCCTAAACCCTAAAACCCAAACCCTAAACCCCATAAACCCCTAAACCCTAAACCCCCAAACCCTGAGCCCTAAGCCCTAAACCCTAAACCCTGAGCCATCAGCATAGCCAGGTCGCCGACGAAAGCCGGCGGCCGGAAGATGAGTCGCAGCCGGAAGCTCCAACGCTCAGATCCCAGGCAGGGTGAGATCATCTTGGGGCTCTTAGGGTTCAGGGTCAGAGGGTCTAGGGTCTTAGGGTTTAGGATCCCAGGCAGGGTGAGGGTCAGAGGGTTTAGCTCTTAGTGTTTTCTGGGCTTTGGCTGACGGCGCAGAGCAGCTAGGACCAAGATTGGGCCCTTATTCCCTTTTTTGGGGGTTCAGGTTTCCTGAAAAGCACCTTTAAACCTTTTGTTCCTCGGTTGCTCTTGGGTCTAGGAATACAAGAGGTCCATTTTTTTTGGTGTTTTTACAGGGCGTGGAGCATTCGTCGGGGGATTTTGGGGTAATTTAAAGGTTTCGGTCCAAGTTGTGCGAGGCAGACCATTGCGAGCAGCTTTTGGGGATACTTTCTGTCACGCACACATCGATATGCCACTAACAGAGCCACTCTGAACGGTAAACTCTAACTCCTAAGCCCTAAACCCTGCAGACAAAACATAGAGATTTTGTGTGTTTCGACTTTGCTTGTTTCGGGCAATTTGTTGCACCTTCACGTTTTAGAAATTGTATGTGACAAAATGTTCGAATATGTGGCTCAAACACTCTTATCAAACTGACAAGCGCTTGTTCCTTGTTAGAACAAGATCTGAAAAAGACACGTTCCGTTTAAAACATTTCACGCATAACGGAAGCTTCATTCCAAACGCCCAAGAAGGAAAATACAGGCCCGAACACTATTGGTCCCTTCCCCTTATTAAAACACCCCTACTACAAAAACAACCCTAATCCTTGGGGGGTTTATAGTACTAGAGGAAGGGATTACAATGCAACCTAAACCCTAAACCCTAAACCCTAGACCCTAGACCCTAAACGCTAAACCCTAAACCCTAAACCCGGGTTTAGGGTTTAGGGTTTAGGGTTTAGGGTTTAGGGTTTAGGGTTTAGGGTTTAGGGTTCAGGGTTTAGGGTTTAGGGTTTAGTTTAAAACGTTTCGCTTAGCACGTTTGGTTCAACACGTGTCCTTCAAAATCTTCGTTCACAACGCTTCGTTCAAAACGTTTCGTTCAAAAATAGTGCAGTACTCTCATCCCAAGGTTTTTTCGGACCCAAACCCTAAACATCTTCTATCAACCCTAAACCTTCGGATGTCACCCCTTGTACGAACAGTCCTTTATAGGGATTATAGCAGGGGGTACGATCATCCCTATTAAGGACTGCTAGTATAAGGGGGAACATCTCAACTTCGAACCATAGTTCTGAACCCAAAGCAGCTTCTTAACTCCTTCGCCCTGTGTCCCTCCAGGGTTTAGGGCATAGGGTTTCTTGAGCCTCTAAACACAGCGACCTGGAGCAGCCTTGCCATAATTGGTGGGCTTGCTTCCTTCGCTTCAACTGTGGTAGCAGCCCTAAACCCTAAGCCCTAAGCCCTAAACCCTAAATCCTGAACCCTAGCCCTAAACCCTAAACCCTAAGAATCCCTAACCAACAAGACACTGTCGCAGGACCCGCCTCCAGAAGTCCGCCCGGGCCTCCTTCACCCGCAGGCTGCTGGGTGTAGGCTTTATGGTGGTTTAGGGGTTTAGGGTTTAGGGTTTAAGGTTTAGGGTTTAGGGTTAGGGTTTGGGGCAAGAGCTGCTTGTGACATTGATGCTTTCTAGTGTTCAGGTTTAATAGTTTATGGCCCTGGACACTCAAAACCCTAAACCCTAAAGCCCTGAAGCCTAAACCCTAAGCCCTAAACCCTAAACCCTAGACCCTAAACCATAGGCCCTAAACCCTAGGCCCTAAACCCTAAACCCTAAACCCTAACCCTAAACCCTAGCCCTAAACCCTAAGCCCCAAGCCCCTACCCCCAAGCCCTAAACCCTAAACCCTACAAACATGCGGGATGCCTACATAGGAACGGAAGAAGGTTTTTCACATAGTAGTCATCGGCACCGACAAGGATCACCCAACTCTTCATTCTGTGGGTGGGCGAAGCAAGTCCGCGGGTTTAGGGTTTAGGGTTTAGGGTTTAGGGTTAGGGTTTAGGGTTTAGGGTTTAGGGTTTAGGGTTTAGGGTTTACGAAGGCGGCAGCCTGGCCCGTCTGGGGGAAACCCCTCGCCTGCAGCAGGGCAACAGCAGCGATGAAAAGCCAGGCCAAGTGGGAGCAATGCAGACCCGAGACCCCTTCTTGGAGTGGAGGAGTGATGAGCCCCGACGATGCGAGGGCAATACGGCTTTGCCCGACCTTAAAGGTCCTACGTGGGTGCCTCGCAGAGGATCAGATTCCAGAATGGTCCCGACGGCCTGGCCTGAAGAAGGCCAAACTGGGCCACCCTAAACCCTAAACCCCTAAACCCTAAACCCGGCTGCTTGGCGAAGAGCCAGTCGGGAAGCGGTATGCCTTCCCGTGGAGATTTCTGCGAACCTGCGATTGCACCGGGCGAGTATGTCTTTAGGGCTAGGGTTTAAGGTTTAGGGGCTAGGGTTTAGGGTTTAGGGTTTGGGGCTAGGGTTTAGGGTTTAGGGTTTAGGGTTTAGGGTTTAGGGTTTAGGGTTTAGGGTTTAGGGTTTAGGGTTGACAGCTTTAGGGTTTAGGCCTTCGGGTGGCTTTAGAGTCATCGGGTGCCTGCGGGATCTTGGTCCAGGGTTCAGTGTTCAATGGGTACCCCCCAACCCTAAACCCTCAACCCTCAACCCTCAACCCTCAACCCTCAACCCTCAACCCTCAACCCTCAACCCTAGCCCTAAACCCTAAACCCTAAACCCTAAACCCTAAACCCTCCATGTACTTTTAGCCTTTCCATTCCTACCCCTTGCTATTCCTTCTTGCTTTTTTTTCATTTGTGGTTCAAAATCCAACTTTTCGATTTTTGGCTAGTCTTTTTCTGAATGAAAACTTAATCTTTTTACCCATGGGTATTTGGGAAGGGTTCTGCAGAATGGACCCTAAGAGGCGCCCTGAGCCCTCACCGGTTTAGGGTTAGGTTTTAGGGTTTAGGGCTTAGGAAACCCTAAACCTTATTCTCCCCCCCGCCCCCCCCCCCAAAAAAAATCCTCAAAAGCCCTAGAAACCCTAAACTTTGTCCCCCGAATTCTCTCGCAACCCTGGCGTCCTGCACGCGGCTCAGGCGTTGGCTGACGAGAAAGAAAAAGGCTGCCGGGCAGTGTCGGGCGAGCTCCTGAATGGTTGGGCTCCATGGCAGGATTCAGGATCAGGCCAGTTCTCTTCGTCAAGGTCCTGTGATATTAAACTATATATAGTTTAGGGCTTAGGGTTTAGGGTTTAGGGTTTAGGGCTCCCTAAACCCCTGCGACCCTTTTAGAAGGATGCCTGGAACGGCTTCACGACGCCGCAGCCTTACGCGCGGCCGAAGTCCGCGCCCGCAAAGCCACGTGGCGACCAAGGCTGGGCTTAGGGTTTAGGGTTTAGGGTTTAGGGTTTAGGGTTTAGGGTTTAGGGTTTAGGGTTTAGGGTTTAGGGTTTCGGGTTTAGGGTTTAGGGTTTAGGGTTTAGGGTTTTAGGGTTTTAGGGTTTTAGGGTTTAGGGTTTAGGCTTCAGGGGATTACGAAACCCCATAAACCATAATTTTTGCAGGCTCGGTGGGGTCCTTTGAACAAAGGGAAGCGTTCCTTAATCCGTTGGTGGGTATACCATTCCTGAAATCCCAGACCCTTTGTGGGTCGAATCTTATTCGGACCCCTGAGCTTGTACCCCGAAAGGCTTCTCTTAACATACTCCGAATATTGGCCTTAATTACATACTAACCTACGGATGTTTAAAAAGGTTCCTCCAAAACCCAACCTTAAGGCTCCAAGTTGCTAAAACCCCTAACCCTAATTTCACCCCCAACCCTCAACCCTCAACCCTAAACCCTAAACCCTAAACCCTAAACCCTAAACCCTAAAGGTCCAAGGTACAAGCCCTAGAGAATGCGTGTGCGCAAGGCCATGCTGCTGCTGGCCAGAGCGAGCCCAGCTTCATCGTGTCTCACCGCCCCCCAGCCCTTGTTACATTTGGTCCTGAGGAGTTGAGGGTTTAGGGCTTAGGGTTTTAGAGTATAGGGTTTAGGGTTTAGGGTTTAGGGTTTAGGGGTATAAAGGCTGAAGTGGTTTTTGGGTTTGCGCACTTTTGTTTTAGTGTTGAGGACTGAAGAGGCCTTTACACCCATCAAGGGCCCTAAGTCTGCGCATGCCGTGCATCCTACCGTCCCGAGGATGCTCCAAACCCTACACCCTAAGGCCTCAATACCCAAAACTCCTGAGCCCTAACCCTAAACCGTAAACCGTAAACCCTAAACCCTAAACCCTAAACCCTAAACCCTAAACCCTAAACCCTAAACCCTAACCCCTAACCCCTAACCCCCCCCCCCCCCCAGGCATCCAGCAGCAGCAGATTCAACGTGGCCAGCTGTGGATCGAGGAGATGCGCCGTGAGCGCGTGGAGGGCGAACGGAAGGCTAGCTTGGCCAAGGAGCCCAGTGGGTTTAGGGTTTAGGGTTTAGGGTTTAGGGTTTAGGGTCTGGGGTTCATAGGGTTCTAGGGCTCATAGGGAGGTTTATAAGGGGTTTATAGGGTTTATAGGGCTTTAGGGTTTGTTTACAGGGCTTGCAGGGCTTACAGGGTCCTGGGTTCCACCCAGGAAAAAAGTATATACTTTCTAGGTATAAGTAGCTATACTGGGAACCCAAAACCAAAAAAGTATGAAAGTATAGTACTCCAAAGCCCAGTTGTAAGGATTTGGGGTTTAGAGGGCTTTGGGTTTATAATTTATAGGGTTCGGAGGGTTGATGGGGAAGGTTTATAGGGTCTATATGTTGATAGGGTTTTGACCTTCCCCTATCGCCCGGCCCACATGCACTCTACACCCACCCTAACCCTAAACCCTAAACCCTAAACCCTAAACCCTAAACCCTAAACCCTAAACCCTAAACCCTAAACCCTAAACCCTAAACAAACCCAGCTATCCCAAATCCCCCTAAACCCTAAACCCTAAACCCTAGAGCCGTAAATCCTAAACCCTAAAACCGTATATCCCTAAACCCTATAGACCCTACACACACCCTACACACCCTACAAACCCTAAACTCTAAACCCTAAACCCTAAACCCTAAACCCTAAGCCCTGTAATCCCTACAAAGCCTATAGAAAGCCCTTCAAGGAGAAGGCGCAGCAGGAGGCGCACCAGGCTGCACACCGCGAGGTGCGCCGGGCACTGGCGCAGGCCCAGCAGCGGCAGGAGCGGCGGTGTTTGTGGGGGCGGAGTTTAAGGCTTTTATGGCGCTTTAAGGGTTTTTAGAGGGTTTAGGGTTTGGGGTTTGGGGTTTGGGGATTGGGGTTTGGGGATTGGGGTTTGGGGTTTAGTCCGAGCACCTGCTTAATTGGGCCCCCCTCCGCCAGAATAAGAAAGGCAGGGCGCCGCAAGAATAAGACCATGGCAATGTATTGATTCTCTTTTACAAACAATAGGCTGCAGATCCCTGAGGTGCTGTAGCTTCGCAGCTCAGCAAGCAAAACAAGAAGCCTGCCGAACCCCACCGGAAAATTCTTTAAATGTGGTGGTATTGGCCCATACGAAAACCCCCGTAATGGAAAGTAGTCTTCCGGCGATGTGGGGGTAGCAATTGAATAGGTGCTCGGATTAGGGTTTAGGGATACTACACTTAAGGGCACCCCTGAAGAGGAGCCGGAGCATGCGGAGGGCCTTCGGCGCAAGAGCGTCTCTTAGCAGCTGAGTGAGTACCCTAAACCCTAAGCCCTAAGCCCTAAGCCCTAAACCCTAAACCCTAAACCCAACTAAGGTCTCCTTTGGGAGGGACCTCCCCGAGCCCTCCGCGGAGACTGTCGAGGAGGCGCCGAAGCGGCGACCCAGCATCCTCAAGTCCAGCTCCTTGGGTTTTTTTGAGGGGTTTAGGGTTAGGGTTTAGGGTTTAATTAGGGTTTAGGGTTTAGGGTTTAGGGTTTAGGGTTTAGGGTTTAGGGTTTAGGGTTTATGGAATTTGTGTTTTTTCAGATTTTCCCTTTTTGGGTTTAAGAGGATCATATGTGTTTTTGTCATTTTCGGGGACAGCCTAGGCTCCTTCTGCAGCCAAACTGCCAGCTACGAGGAGTGGGGGGGCGGGGGTGGCATGACCCTCGAAACCTTGGCTCAACCCTAAGCTCCGAAGCTCTCTTCAGCCAAAACCCTGAACCCTATCCCTAAACCCTAAACCCTAAACCCTACACCCTAAACCCTAAACCCTAAACCCTGAAGAGGAGAGGCTCTTGGATGCCCGGACGACAGCTGCACGCACCGACCGACGGCACAGTACAGAGAGCTGCCTCCGTTTTCAAGGCAGGGTTTGGGGTTCAGGGTTCAGGGTTCAGAGTTCAGGGTTCAGGGTTCAGGGTTCAGGAAACAGGTTTAGGGTTTAGGGTTCAGGGTTCAGGGTTTAGGGTTATGGTTTGGGTTTCTCTCAGGGTTCAGTTGGCAGCGGCGCTTCCCCTTAACTTGCGGGTGCGGCAGCCAGGAGCCTGTCGGGCTTGTGGGTTTACAGGGTTTCTGGGGTTTATCGGGGGTTTAGGGTTTAGGGTTTAGGGTTTAGGGTTTAGGGTTTAGGGCTTGTGGGTGTACAGGGTTTCTGGGGTTTATAGGGTTTACAGGGCCAGCATGGCATGTGCTGAAGCTCGGACAGTCTTTATCTCAAGGCTCGCAAGGCTAGTTGCAGGAAGAAGCAGCTTGGCTGGTTTAGACCGTGAAAAGCCTCAACCCTTGGGGTCTACACATAACATAAATATAAATATATATATATATATATGTATATCAGAATATATCATACCATAGCAGACACACGCGCACGCATATCTATGTATATATATATATATATATGCACATAGCATATACCACTCGACAGCAGAGAGCACAATACATAAACTACGCATGTGACGAGAGGTGCGGCGCGGCTGTCCTGCGACACGCAAGGTGGCCCGGCTGTTTTTCTCAGATGAACGGCTTGGGAATCTTCCAGGGTACAGTTGGGGGGGGCCCCGGAACCCCCCATGGACGAAAACCCAACCCGACCCCCCCAAACTCCCCTGGCTGCTTCCTCTACACCGGGGGGGTCCAATAAAAAAACAACACAATCCCAAAGAGCCCAGTATCCCTCAACTAAAGAATATACCTTAAATGATATTCAGGATCCCTGTATACTTTCAGGGTATACTCCTTAATTAGGTGATAAATTGTGCTCTCTAGGTTGGACCCTAAACCCTAAACCCTATACCCTATACCCTAAACCCTAAACCCTAAACCCCCCAAGACAACTCGCAGGTGGCGACTCGCCGCTCAGCCTCACGGCTCTCCGCACCGTGCGGAAGGATGACGAAGCCATGGCGAAAGCTGCTCAGGAGGCGAGCTTCCAAGGGGGTTTAGGGTTTAGGGTTTAGGGTTTAGGGTTTAGGGTTTGGGGTTTAGGGTTTAGGGGCTAAATGAGCCCGATATTGGGGTTCAGGGTCCACATATGCTGGTAGGTCATCCTGGGATGCATGTGACTTCCTTGAGGGCACCTCAGGGTGCTTCGTGGTTGCTCTTCTCTTGCCGGCATGTGTGCAAACCCTAAATCCCATACCCCAAACCCCCCAACCCCGCCAAGCGCCGCAAACGATGAACCCCTCAGGATCCGCAGGCTTGAAGACATCCACTAGCCCCAGAGTTGCAAGCGCCCTAAACCCTGAACCCTAAACCCTAAGCCTAAACCCTAAACCCTAAACCCTAAACCCTAAGCCCTAAACCCTAAACCCTAAACCCTAAACCCTAAACCCTAGACCCTAAACCCTAAACCCTAAACCCTAAACCCTAAACCCTAAACCCTAAACCCTAAACCCTAAACCCTAGACCAGAACTACAAGTGCCCTCAACCCATGACAGTCCAAGGCCCAGAGAGCCCCCAAAACAGCTCCAACCGGTTTAGGGTTTGGGGTTTGGGGTTTAGGGTTTAGGGTTTAGGGTTTAGGGTTTCGGTTTCAGGTGTAGGGTTGTTAGGGCGTTACGTCCTAATCTGGAGTCGGGGTTGAGGGTTGAGGGTTTCGGGTTTAGGGTTTAGGGTTTAGGGCAGAGTGCTACCCAATGACAACCCCGCGAGGCGCACGAGCGAGCAGCAGAAGCAAAGCAGCTTAGATCTGCATCCATTTTTTTTTGGGCTTAGGGTTTAGGGTTTAGGGTTTAGGGTTTAGGGTTTAGGGTTTAGGGTTTAGGGCGGGGGTGACGCTTCATCATAGGATCCCCAGTATCTGGGCTCCCAAAGCCTTCCCTCATAACTAAGCCTATTTGGATGTGGGAACCCCCAAACCCTAAACCCTAAACCCTAAACCCTAAACCCTAAACCCTAAACCCTAAACCCTAAACCCTAAACCTTATTTGTATCTATGAAGTAGGGGTTACAAACCAGGACAGCCCAATCGCGGTCCCTTTTCAGGGCACTTAGAGCTCCACTTTGTACGTACTTACTATAAGTCTCCCAGATTAGGGTTTAGGGTTTAGGGTTTAGGGTTTAGGGTGGTGACACCGTTTTAACCCCTTTGCCTAGCCGAAGACTGAGCCCAGCTGCACTCTTCGCGCCCAGGAAGGAGAAGGCCATTCAGGAGGCGCAGTGCTACAACCGCGGATCTGAGGGGCTTGATAGCCCGGCGGTACCCTCTTGCCCTGTTTGGGTTTTGGGTTTCACCACCGAAAAGAGTGTGGGGGGGGGGGGGGGGGGGGGGGGGGGAGGCTTCAGGCTGAAATGGTTGAAGGTTTTTTATTTGGAGGGAAGGTCAGGCAACCATAGACGCCATGTCGTCGGGAAGGCGGTCGAGGAGGCGAAGCGCGCCCAAGAGGAACGGGAGCGAGCCCACCAGGCATTGTTCGTGAAGCGTTGGGGTCAGGAGATTCTGGAGCTTGGAGTTTCGGGGCTTCAATGCCGCTTGGGGGTTTAAGGGTATGGAATTCGTGCTTATACGGCTGGCGCATCTTTTTGGGTTTAGGGTTCTTTTGACTCAAAGAAGCCGCCAATGGTGCCCTCATTGCAGACACGGAGACGGGAACAGCGACATACGGTTTAGTGTGCAGGGGTTTAGAAAGCTTATAGGGCTCAGGGGCTTAGGGGCCCTTAGGGGAGATTTCGGTGCTTTAGAAGCGCGGAGGCTCGAGGGCGAGGGCTTAGGCTTTAGAGACCTGGGGTTTAGGGTTTAGGGTTTAGGGTTTGGGGTTTCGCTTCTTGCTGCCTCTCTTGAAACTTGGTGTTCATCATGGGGCTCCTGGGCTCCCCCAGTCCTCCAAACGAGGTTCCAACCAACAAACTAAGCATAAACGTAGGGAGTGGAGCCCTCATCCCTGGGGGTACCTATGCCTATGTCGGGGCATCCCTACCCAAATGGCATCAAGGCCTGACACGGGCTATCAGGTCGTGGGCTTTGACTTGCGGGGGTGGGGCCGGGGGGCGGTGGGCGGGCCTCTGGGGAGTAGGGTGGGGTGGCTAGGGAAGGTCAGGCCCCTAGATGCCAAAACGTCGGGGAGGCGGCCGCGGCGGCGAGGCGAGCCCAAGAGGAGCGGGAGCGAGCCCACCAGGCCTTCTTTTCATCCTGAAGACTCGGGGTCAGGAGATTTTGGAGATTGTGGAGTTCAGGGGCTTGAAGGGCTGCCCTTCTAAGGGTTTTTGGTGGTTGGGTTTAAAGGGTTCCTTTGACTCAAAGTAGCCGCCCAAACTGATACCCCCCCCTCGCCCAGATAGCCCACCCCCTCTCAGGCCCTCATGCCCTTTGGGTAGGGACGCCCCCGCCCCCCCCGACATAGGTTGAGGGCTTCACTCCCTACTTTTCTGCTGAACACCCGCCGCACTCCTAAAGCTCCGAAACCTCCCCTAATGCCCTTTCCGCCTATAAGCTCTATAAGCCCCGGCAACCTCAACCTGGCGTCTCTGTGTCTGTGCCTGTGCCTGTGCCTGGGTGTGTGTGTGTGTGTGTGCTTTAGGGGCTGAAGGGTTTGGGCTTTAGGGACGTAAATGCGAACCACGCTTCTGTCTGCCTGATCTCTTGGCGTTCATGATTGGGCTCTTCCACACCTCCAAACGCGGCTCCCACCAACAAACAAAGCATAAACGTAGGGAGTGGAGCCCTCATCCCTGGGGGTACCTATGCCTATGTCGGGGCATCCCTACCCAAATGGCATCAAGGCCTGACACGGGCTATCAGGTGGCTTTGATTTGTGATTCGGTGTGGGGGGCAGGGAGCCCACCTCGGAGTCAGGAAATTTTGGAGATTGTGGAGTTCAGGGGCTTCAACGCCTTTTTTGGGGTTTAAGGATATGAATTTCGGGCTTAGGCCTTAGGGCTTTCCTTCTCCTACAGACTTATCAGGGACCTTAGGGGCTACTTAGGGGTTATGATTTAGGGGCTTCTTGCGAATAAAGGGACTATATAAGGTATATGTAGGGGTCACAGGGGGTAAGATTAAGGGTCCCTTCTAGGACTTCCTCCTTATACAACTTAACCTGGGGGGCGTGAGAGCCGGCGGTGGTACCTTTTTGCCCTTTTTTTGGGTGCCGGGTTCATATCTCTAAGACTCTAAGTAGCCACCCCCGAAAAGGGTGCCCTCATTGAGGGCCGTCTCCGCCTCCGTCAAGGTGTGGGTGTGGAAGGGGAGGGGGAGGCTTCATGCTTAGGAGGGTTTGATGGCTTGCAATGGGCGGAAATTTCAGGCCCCTACTTGGAGGTTCATGGTACTTCTTAGTCAATTCTAACTGTCCCCCTTAAGTGCCCTAATATGGTTATAAGTACAGTTATGATAAGTACAGTGGTAACTGGTGAAAAAAAACTACCATGAACCTCCGAGTAGATGCCAAATCGTCGGGGAGGCGGCTGTGGCGGCGAGGCGAGCCCAAGAGGAGCGGGAGCGAGCCCACCAGGCCTTGTTTCATCCTGAAGACTCGGGGTCAGGAGATTTTGGAGATTGTGGAGTTCAGGGGCTTCAAGGCCTCTCTGGGGGCTTAAGGATAGGGAAGTATAGGGCTTAGGGCTTCGGGCTTAGGGCCTAGGGCTTAGGGCTCTTTTTGGGTTATTCCTCTGACTCAAAGAAGCCGCCAAGCATGGTGCCCTCATCACAGGCACAGAGACACGCGGATTCGGGTGCAGGGGTTTAGAGCCCTACATGGCCCCAAACCTCCAAACCAGGCTCCCACCAAGAACCTAAACATAAAAGTAGGGAGTGGAGCCCTTCACCCTGAAACACCTATGCCGGGAGGGCATCCCTAATCAAGGCCCGAGGTGGGCTATTTGGTCGTGGCTTTGGTTTGGTGGGGTGGGGCTGGGGCCGGGGGGTGGGGGGGGCCTAGAAAGGAGGGGGGGGGGGGGGGTCAGGGTGCACTGTGTAAGTTTTGGGTTTAGGGTATGGGGTCTAGGGTCTATAGGGTCTATAGGGTCTATAGGGTCTATAGGGTCTATAGGGTCTATAGGGTCTATAGGGTCTATAGGGTCTATGGGGTCTGTAGGGTCTGTAGGGTCTGTAGGGTCTGTAGGATCTGTAGGGTCTGTAGGGTGTGGTGGGTCTGTAGGGTGGCCAGGCCCCTATTTGTGCCCCATTGTCGGGGGAGGCCGCGGAGGCGGCGAGGCGCGCAGAAGAGGAGCGGGAGCGAGCCCGCCAAGCCCACGAGGCCAAACTTCATCTTGAAGACTCTTAGGGTTTAGGGTTTAGGGTTTAGGGTTTAGGGTTTAGGGTTTATTGAAATTATTAAGGAAACAGGTCCGGGGAAGTTTCGGGGAGTTTCGAGGTGTTTCTGTTTAGGATTTTTTGGAATAATTTCAAGTTACAGGGGCTTGAGGGTTTAGGGTTTCAAGTTACAGGGGCTTGAGGGTTTAGGGTTTAGGGTTTAGGGTACCCTGTACCCTTTTTTTGGTTCAAGGTTCCCTTACAAAGTAGCCAAACCAAAAAGAAAAGGGTGCCCTTATTTATAATATGGTTACTGGGCTACCAAGAAGGCTCGTGGTCAGGAGCTTAGGGGCTTCAAGGCCTCTTGGGGGCTTGAGGATATGGAAATCGGGCTTTGGCCTCACATCAATATTATTCTATTTTTACTGATTCTAATTATTTTTCCCTTAAACCTAGAAACAGGTATTATAAACTACCTCAGCTCTCCTTCCAAGAATTTTGTTTTTTGGGTGCAGGGTTCCTTTGACTCCACGTAGCCGCTCAAAATGATACCCCCCCCCTGTAATCCCAGCCCAGATAGCCCACCCCCTCTCCGGCCCCCACGCCCTTTGAGTAGGGATGCTGCGACATCGGGACCTCTCCAGGATGCTGAACACCCTCTTCACTCCGAAAGCACCGAAACCTCCCCTGCTGCCCTGCCAGCCTGTATAAGCTCTACTCCCCTGCAACCGTGTGTCTCTGTGTCTGTGCCTGTAGGGTTGAGGGTTTCTGAGGAGGGAGGGAACCCTAAACCCTAAAACCCTAAACCCTAAAACCCTAAGCCCTTAAATCCCCAATGGGCAGGCGGCCGAGGCGGCGAAGCGCGCCCAAGAGGAGCGGGAGAGAGCCCACCAGGCCTTTTGCATCGTGAAGACTCGAAGTCAGGAGATTTCCGAGTTTAGGGGCTTCAACGCCACTTGGGGGTTTACGGGTCTGGAATTCGTGCTTATAGGGCTTGGGGCTCTTTTTGGGTTTAGGGTTCCTTTGGCTCAAAGTAGCCGCCAAAAATGGTGTGTGATTTCGGTGCTTTAGGAGCGCGGAGGCTGCAGGGCGAAGGGCTTAGGCTTTAGGCTTTAGGCTTTAGGCTTTAGGCTTTAGGCTTTAGGCTTTAGGCTTTAGGCTTTAGGCTTTAGGCTTTAGGCTTTAGGCTTTAGGCTTTAGGCTTTAGGCTTTAGGGTTTAGGGTTTACGGTTTACGGTTTACGGTTTACGGTTTAGGGTACCTCTCTTCTTGCTGTCCTCAAAGTGGAGTGAAGCCCTCAACCCGGGGGCTGCCTATGTCGGGTGGCGGGGGGGTGGGGGGGAGGCGGGGATCTAGAGGGGAGAGGGTTGAGGACTCGTAATTGGAGGGAAGGTCAGGCCCCCCTAGAGGAGCGGGAGCGAGCCCACCAGGCCTTCTTTCATCTTGAAGACTCGAGGTCAGGCGTTTGTCTCTGTGTCTGTGTTTGGGTGGGGGTTGGGGGAGGGGGGGCTTCTTGCTTCTGGGGTTTACATCTGGGTTGAGGGTTTTGAGGGGGAAGGGAACCCTAAACCCTAAACCCTAAACCCTAAACCCTAAACCCTAACCCCTAACCCCTAAACCCAAGCCCTAAACCCTAAACCCTCAACCCTAAACCCTAAACCAAAGTCGCGGAGGCGGCCGAGGCGGCCGAGGCGGCGAAGCGCGCCCAAGAGGAGCGGGAGCGCGCCCACCAGGCCTGTTCATCTTCAAGACTCGCAGTCCGGAGGTTTCGGAGAGTGGAGTTTAGGGTTTAGGGTTTAGGGTTTAGGGTTTAGGGTTTAGGGTTTAGGGTTTAGGGTTTAGGGTTTCCACCCTGAACCCTAGGGCCTTGAAATTTTGGGTGCGGTTGTAGGAGATCATCATGGGATTCGACCTTGGACCCCTAAGGTTGTACTCTTGGGTGTGGGGGCCCTTGTTTCAAGATCCTCCTATATAAGGGGCCATATATTAAAAGTATGTCAATATTAGGAGTATATCAAGGGGAAACCTCTTAGGGGCACGTCCTTAGGGGGGTCCGAGTATGACTTTAGGGGTTTAGGGCCCCTAAACCCTAAACCCTAAACCCTAAACCCTAAACCCTAAACCCTAAACCCTCCTGGATTGGACTTCAGAGTCGGACTTGGTCCTTGGTTTAGGGTTTAGGGTTCAGGGTGACGGGAGTGTATGTGTTTAGTGTCCTTTAGGGCTCCTAAAAGAACTGAGCCCGACTGCATGTGCTGCCAAAGAAGAGGCAAAAAACAAACACGGCAGCGTGGAATGTTTGACTGATGCTGCCCTTTTCCCCTTTTGGGGGGTTCAAGGTTTCATAATAAAGCAACCCCAAAAAGGGTACCCTTGTCATACTATGGTTACTGGGCTAGTAAGGGAATCTAGGACCTCATCATACCAGAGAATGCTCAAAGGAGCGCAGGTCGTGCATGGTATTAGCAAGGAGTAATGCAGTCACTGTTTGAAAGTGGTGGTCTGCCTCGTAGTAGCATGAGCAGATCCTAAGCAAAATGCAACCAGAAGTCAGCGCCAGAGCACGGCCAAAACACACATGACATCCTTGCAAGGGTACCGGGGGCTGCTTAGTTTTTGGAGTCAGTCCCTTGCGACTCTCTACTTGGAGGATCGGGGGGCACGTAGTAAGCAGGATATAAGTACGGGTGTTCTATGTAACTATAAGTATAGTTAGCCTCATTTACTAAGTTCCCTGGTCAGTAGAAACTGCCGCCTCGGAGGAGAAGCACAGGAAGGAGGCGGTGGCAGCCGGCGAGAAGGTCAATGAGACGACCATCGAGGAGAGCTTCCCCCATCCCTCCACACTCCAGGAACCATCTCCTGAGGAGCCAGTTCCTCTTCAGGGTACGGCGTGGCCTCACTCGTCGCTGGCGAAGCTGCATGCAGTGAGCCTTGGGGAGGAGATTTCCTGGAACAGAGCTGGCATGGCGGGTGCAGCGGGTGCGGCGCCGAAGGTCAAGGCGGATCCGGCCCCTCCTCCAGCCACTCGGGCCCTTCGCACGCCGCTCCAGATTTCCAAATCCACCGACAAAAGGCCGCCACACCCTGTCCCTCCAAGCAGCACCTCCTCTCAAGAGTCTGGGCCCAGGGGAGGTGTGGACGCCTTAGAGGCCGAGGACGATGGCTTGGGAGCTGCTCATTTCTGCATCCGGGGTTCTGCAGACTCCGCGCAGCCGGTTGAGCTTGCCAAGGCGGTCAGTCAAACTTTGTAGTCTACTCCGCTGAAATTACCTACACACACGACCCCGCAGAAGAACCCACCAGAAGTCATAGGCTCCCTCTTCTGTCAGCAGAGCCGTCAGCAAATCTAAACACCGAACGACCGAATGCAAATCCCCACAACTGCCCCTCATCCAACAATACTGCGACGGAGGCAGTGGCTGCGAAGAACCAAGCGTCCGAGGTGGCACAGCCCAGGTTCTTCACTGAGGGCTCTGTGGAGCTGTCCCCTTCGAAGGGCCAGAGCCAGAGCACGGCGCGGAGCGGAAAGGATTCTTGGCAGGACCCGGACCTCCCGGAAGCTCCGGGCGTCCAGCCGCTGCCAACATCGCCGCCGCAGCGCGGGAAGCAACCGTGTGGTGCAGGCCCTCCGAAGGAGTGCGGCCACCCGCCCGCGAGCAAGACGCCGCAGGCACGGCAGATGTTGTCAGTTTGATGATTTTGTATTGACAGTTTTCAGCCATTTGCAAATGCTTGCATGCACCGCCTCGGCAGCCGGGCGGGCCCAACGAGGGGTGTACCGTGCGAATTGCAGACGAAGGAAGGCCAAAGTCCTATGTCGCTTGGTGCAGGCTGGGGCGTCAGGGGTAAGGCCTCATCGGAGGATTCCCAGAAGCCAGGAGGCAAGGTCAGGCGGGGTCCCAGGAGGGTCGTAGGAAGGCATTGGCTGCAAGTAGGGGACGGAAGCGACGCCAGTTGCAGCAAAAAAGCACGAAGCGCTGACACAGTCGTTGCAGAGTGGCACGTCTTTAAGCCTGCAGCGTCGGACAGGTTGGGTCTCGGTAGAGTTTCAGGGGCGGATCCCACAGAAAAGGGTGTGGTGACCGTGTGGTGGGCTGGGGATGATGGAGACTTTCTGCTTGTTCCACACACCTCTTGGCCGGAGGCCGAAGCGAATGTTCGGAGTTCTGAGACCTAGCCTTGTAAGTCCTAATTCAACCCTCTGATCGAGCATGCGAAGGCTGTCAGTGAAACTTTTTATGATATACATAATCTCCCTCAGAGAAACTACCTACACAGACGACCCCACAGATGAAGCCAAGAGATATCATAAGCTCCCTATGTCAGATGAGCCGTCAGCATTTCTTAGCAACTACTGCAAATCCCCGCAACTTCCCATCATCCCTCATCGTACGGCTGAGGCAGTGGCTGCAAAGAACCAAGCACCTGAGTCTGAAGTGGCGCAGCCCACGTTCTTCACTGAGGGCTCTGTGGAGCTGTCCCCTTCGAAGGGCCAGAGCACGGCGCGGAGCAGGAAGGATTCCTGGCAAGAACCAGACCTCCCGGAAGCTCCGGGCGTCCAGCCTCTGCCAACATCGCCGCCGCAGCACGGGAAGCAACCGCGAGGTGCAGGCCCTCCGAAGGAGTGCAGCCACCCGCCGACGAGCAGGACGCGACAGGCGCGGCAGAATGTTGTCAGCTTTGCATTGACACAGCTAATGTTCTGAGACTCTGCCCTATGAACCTTACTTGTAAACCCTAATCCTGGCTCGAATTTATTAATCCTTAACCCGCATAACAGTTTAGTGGCTTTGGGGAAAGCATCGACCAGGAGGTATACAGGGCTTGTATACGGTATATACCTGGGCCTTGCAATACAGGGGGTTCCCACATCGTAGCTCTGAAGGGCCCAAGTGCATGTATACTATATCCGGACCCTCGCGGCTGCAGCCGAAATCACCAAAGAAGCGCTGAGAGCTGACAGTGATCTACAACGAACAGCCTACAGCCACACCTAGACCAATCGTACTTCTTCGGGTTTAGGGTTTAGGGTTTAGGGTTTAGGGTTTAGGGTTAGGGTTTAGGGTGTAGGGTTTAGGGTGTAGGGTTTAGGGTCTAGGGTTCAGGGTGTAGGGTTTAGGGTCTAGGGTTTAGGGCCTAAATTCCTCAAAAGAGTCCATCCCTTAAGTGAGGAATATGCCTTCAATCAGTTTAAAATTTAAGGTAAATACCTTAATTAAGGGGTTATACGACTCTCTGGGTTCCTTTTGGAAGTATATCATAAGTTTGGCGCTGAGAAAATTGAGCGCGCGCAGGTCCGAGAAGAACTCGCCCGGGAGGTGCAGGAAGGATTTCAGGGTGTGATGCCAGACGTCGACCCACAGAGACCTGGCAGAAGGGGGTTTATGGTTTAGGGTTCAGGGTTTGGGGTTTAGGGTTTCGGGTTTAGGGGTCTTAGTTGGATCTGGGTCAGGATCACACCCCAAGCCGCAAACCACGAACCCTGAACCATCGACTGTAAAGACACAAGGTTCCATGTAAATACACCGGAAGGAGCTATTGTACCCTAACCCCTTCCGAACTCCTAAGCCCTGAACCCCTAAACCCAATCCCCAAACCCCCAAACCCTGAACCAACAGTACCCTAAACTATAACCCTCACCCCTGATGAATCCTTCAACGTGACCCCTCAACCCTGGCCCCCAACTCCAATTAAGCCTTACAAGCCAAAACAATTGCGGCCTTACAGATCTTGAACGCTACGCCCCGAAATCACTGAAGCCCCACAAATTCCGACCGATCTCCCCAAACGCCCCAAAACACACCAAACTCCCTGTTGGAGATCCCCAAGAAGAACCGCGCACCGCAAACCCTAAACCCTAAACCCTAGGCCCTAAACCCTAAACCCTAAACCCTAAACCCCAAACCCTAAACCCTAAACCCTAAACCCTAAACCCCAATCCCTAAACCCTAAACCCTAAACCCTAAACCCCAAAGTCCTAAAAAAGCAGAAACCAGGTCGTCAGGGTCCCCTCGCATCTGGGAGAGCCATGCAGCTGATAGGGCGACGGGCGAAGCTCGCCCGGAATGGGGTTTAGGGTTTAGGGTTTAGGGTTTAAGGTTTAGGGTTTGGGGTTTGGGGTTTGGGGTTTAGGGGTTAGGCTTGTTCGGGTTTAGGTGTGTTCGGGTTTAGAGCTTTTATGGGTGTAGGGCGCTTTAGGGTTTAGGGCGTTTAAGGGTTTAGGGCACTTAGTCTTTAGGGATTATGGGGGTTTAGGTTTTTTTTTGCAACGTTTTCAGGTTTGTGTGCTTTTAAGGGTGTTGACAAGGATTTGGTCCGTTTGAGGGGGGTTCAGGGTTTAGGGTTCTTGCTTTGGTTTCAGAACGGGGGCTAATGGGGTTGTTTGTGCTTAGGTGGTTTTAAGTGTTTACAACGTTACAACGTTTCGCGTTAAGATTTCGAAAAGGAGTTGGTCCATTTGACGGTTGTCTGTTTCGGGTATCGGGGAATATCGACCCTGAAGCCCTAACATCCCCTAGCCCTGAATTTCCAAACCCTACCATCTTGAATGCTACTGGCATTCCTCAGTTTAGGCTTATGGCTGAGGGCTTGGGCCTAGGACTTAGGGCTAGGGCTTAGGGCTTATCGGGCTTAGGGCTTAGGATTCTACAAAAGCCCCGGTCTCAAGATCATCTCAGCAGGCGACGAAAACTACACCTTATGAACGGGGTAAGTGGGGATGATGGAGCATCTTCCCTCTCAGCAAGCCCAAAAAAGTCCACTAGCCCCTGAACCTTTAAAACCCTTCAGCCCTCAAACCCCAAACCCCTAAACCCTAAACCCTAAACCCTAAACCCTAAATTCAAAACCCTAAACCTAAACCCTACAAAGAGCACCCAAAAGCAGCAGCGAAGGCGTGCACGGTCTGCTCGCGAGCGCTTCGAGTCCTATTCACAGAGCGCTGCGGGTGTTCGTAGGGTTCAGGGCTTAGGGTTTAGGGCTTAGGGTTTAGGGCTAGGGTTTAGGGTTTAGGGTGTAATTACGGTTTAGAGTGTAGGGTTTAGGTTTAGGGTTTAGGGTTTAGGCCTTAGGGTGTACAGTCTCCAGAAACTTTCAACATGGTTTAAGGGTGATTGGAGCTGGGATTCCCTTGAGTATACCTTTCGGTGTATGGGGATAAGGATGTTCCAACTTTTTGGAAACTTTCGTGTTTAGGGCTTAGGGTTTCGGGTTACGTAGGATTCTATAGGGCTGGGGGTTGGGGGGTTCAGGCAGGTAGAAGCAGAAAGGATCCACCTCAAACCCTTAACCCCAAGAGCATGTCCCAAGTAAGCAACTACGGGAGGGAACCTCGTAAGAGGACGCCAGAAGTCACACGAACACTCTTTTGGGGCTATGTCGGTGCTATATTGGGGCTTCTTAGGTGCTAGGGGATGAGATTTTGGGGTTCGGATTTAAAGTTTCGGGTTGCTGGAAAGCTCCATAACTTCCGAGGCAGAATTCCTGGGGCTTTTGAGGGCAGAAGCGAGCCTTAGAGCAAGGGAGACCTGCCAAAATCCCCCAAAACCCCTTAAAGCTCAACCCTGAAGCGCTAAAACCCTCAAAGCCTCAAACCCTAAAGCCCCCAAACCCTCAAACCCTAAAACCCCCCAAAAGCCCCCAAAACCCTACAACCGCATCCCGGGGTCATGCTTAAAACCAGGTATGAGCTGTAGGTGCTGGGAACTAAGACTCCTGTGTAGCCCAGCGGTACCCTTTCGCCATTTTTTGTCTAGGTTCCCCTGATACAGTAAGCAACCGCAAATAGGGAACCATATCTTTTATATGGTTACTGGGCTACGAAGACTCTATCAACACCCTTCGCAGCAAAGGGCCTAGGGGGCGTCAGCACTTTTTAGGGTTTTTGTGTATTGAAAACCTTCTACCGTTTGCCTGGACCCTAAGCCCCAAGCCACAAATTGCAATGGGACTATAGTTGGGCTTTAAAAGGAGCTCCCCTGCACCTCAAAAGTATTACTCTGAGCCCCCATGGGCTGCTACTAAGGTCTTCTGCGCACTGGCAGGTGGCAAAGCCACCGAGGCCCACCCAAGCTCCCTGCCGCTTGCGTTTAGGGTTTTTGGGTTGATGTGTTTATGGTTTTAGGGTTCAGGGTTTAGCGTTTAGGGTTTAGGGAAGCTCCCTGCCCCTGCTTCTGAACGAGTTTCCGAAACTTCTTGGGTTTTTGTTTCGGGGTCTTGGGTTTGCGGTTGGGGTTTAGGGGCCCCAAAGGTCGACCTTCATAGAACGAACGCCGTCATGGTCTAGGGTTGCAGATGCAAAGAAGGAGTCTGGGATTTGGGATGTACTTCAGCTTCAGGGGGGTTGGGGTCGCGGGTTTTGGGCTGTGCGGTTAAGGGCTATATAGGGTTGTAGGGTTAACGGCTTTCGGGAAGTGGTTAAGTATCATAAGGCCCCTACGGAGTCTATAGCGTCGTTGAGGGCTAAATAGACCTTACTTCGCGCGACAGTATCAGTAACCCCAATCCACAAACCCATAAACCCCGAAACTCCTGAACCCTAAGCCCCGGAGGTCCACGTGTGGAGCGACAGCGACGAGGAGTCGTTGAAAGACTGCGGAGGGGGCCCTCCGGCAGGAGCTGAGTTGTGGGGGGGGGGGGGGGGGACGGGGTGCAGGGGGTCAGACTTGGTAGGGCCCCTATAAATCAGGAAAGCTTCGTGTTGATCTTGGTAGCCCAGTGGTTTCCTTTTCCCTTCTTTTGGTTCAAGTTTCGCTGATAAAGCAACCAACCCAAAAAAGGGTGCCCTTATCTTAATATGGTTGCTGGGCTACCAGGTGGTCGCGACGCAACCTGAAAGATGCGCATCTTAGAGAGCATCGGTGGAGCTTAGGGCTCAGCCTAGGACAGTTTCAGGTAGGTTTGAAGGAAGGAGGCGTATTCCGTATGCAAAGCCCAAGCTGCTTGTAAGAGGCTTTAATCACGTAAAACTGTCCTTGGTATTCAGGCTCACTCAAGCATTGAGGCTGCAGGGAAGGGCCTCTCAAACCGTACTCCTACTGTATATAGCCCCTATGCACCTAAGGAGCCATATAAAAGCATGCAACTCCATAGGCTGTGAGAGATGCCCCAAAGTGCCCGAGACCCTTTTACAATGTCCCTAAAACGCTAAACCCTAAACCTAAACCCTACCGATTAGCCCCTGAACCCTGAACCCCAAATCCTCAACCCTAAACTCTAAACCCTAAACCCTGTACCTGCATCGCAAGCTGTGGCAGGAGTCCGGCGACAGATTGAAGAGGCAGAGGGTGCTCCGCCGCTGATCTCAGACCATGGGAGCCTAAGCACCGGTGTAGGGTTTAGGCCTTTAGGGTTTAGGGTTGGGGTTTAGGGTTTAGGGTTTAGGGTTTAGGGTTTAGGATTTAGGGTTTAGGGTTTAGGGTTTAGGGTTTAGGGTTTAGGGTTTAGGGTTTAGGGTTTAGGGTTTAGGGTTTAGGGTTTAGGGTTTAGGGTTTCAGGTTTAGGGACTGAACGCTGCTTTAGATTTGCCCAAAAAAGGCGTCCCTATTATTGGTGTCCCTGTGATATCTGATACCCAAAATGTATTCTGTACCCCAGCTTAGGTGGTTTAGGGTTTGTACCTCTATATTCCCCCTATACAGACAACTCGCCACAGTACCTACTGCAACTGTATAGATCCTAAAGCTTATAACTCCTAAACATTGAAACGGTGCACCTTCATCCACAACGTGAGTCTGAGGTCTGGGGTCGCACCCTCATCCAGCCCTGAAACCCTAAGCCCTAAACCCTAAGCCCTAAGCCCTACTTTGAGAGTCCCCCAAGCTGCCCAAATTTTCAAACCCCCCCAACACAGGGGAAAGAATCCTAAACCCTAAACCGTACACGCTAAACCCTAAACCCAAACCCCAAACCCTAAACCCTAAACCCTGAACGCTACACCCTAAACCCTAAACCCTAAACCCTAAACCCCCTGAAGCTGCACTTTAAGACCCCCGCAAGGGGGAACAAAATCTCCGAGGTGCTCCGTGGCAGCGGGCTGGCCAGACGCCTGGGCCGCAGTGGCATCGACCTGGGCCTCGACGAGGAGCGCACCCAACACCTTGAGCCCTACTGAACCCTAAAGCCTTGGGGTCTGGGGGTTAGGGTTTAGGGTTTGGGGTTTAGTTTAGGGTTTGGGGTTTAGGGTTAGGGTTTAGGGTTTAGGGTTTAGGGTTTAGGGTTTAGGGTTTAGGGTTTAGGGTTTAGGGTTTAGGGTTTAGGGTTTAGGGTTTAGGGTTTAGGGTTTAGGGTTTAGGGTTTAGGGTTTAGGGGTGAGGGTTTAGGGTTTAGGGTTTAGGGTTTAGGGTTTAGGGTTTAGGGTTTAGGGTTTAGGGTTTAGGGTTTAGGGTTTAGGGTTTAGGGTTTAGGGTTGGGATTTAGGAATTTGAGGGTTTTAGGGCTTTGGGGGTTTGGGGGGTTTTAGGGGCGTTAGTGGTTCTAGGGCTTCTAGGGGTTTAGGGATTGAGGGTTTTGGGGTCTAGGCTTTGGTTTTTTTGGGTTTAGGAGTTTTGGGGTTTTGGGTTTGGGGGTTTGGGGGTTTGGGGGGTTTGGGGGTTTGGGGTTGAGGGTTTCTGCCTGGAAAGGGTCATCCCATCCAGCCCAATGCAAAGTTCCCTCAGACCTATGCCCGACTCCTTACCCCAAACCCTAAACCCCAAACCCCAAACTCCAAACTCCAAGCCCCAAACCCCAAACCCTAAACCCTAAAAACCCAAACCCTACACCCCAAACCCTAAACCCTCAACCCTAAACCCTAAACCCCAAACCCTAAACCCCAAGATCAAGCCATGGCCCCCTATAGCCCTGTGGAAGGACCTCTTTGCTCTCCCTGGCGGAGACCGTGTCACCGCCAGGTCAGGGTCCTCAGGGGTTTTGGGGGCCGGGGGGGTTGAAGGGGGTTAGGGTTTAGGGTTTGGGGTTAGGGGTTTGGGGGTTTAGGGTTTAGGGTTTAGGGTTTAGGGTTTAGGGTTTAGGGGGTGCTGTAGGGTTTGTTGAGGCGTTTAGGGGTTCAGGTGCCCTGGGGATTGTAGAGCGATGGGGATGCTGCGTACTTCCGAAAGGTCCGGAGCTTTCAACTCTCATGGCATTCTGCCTTAGGGATTCTTCTGTAATTCCCAAGAAACAGCTAAACTTATAAGTGTTGCGGGGGTTGCAAGTTCATTAAAGCTGCCAGGACTGCAGGGTCTAGGGGTTATATGGCTTGGGGTCTTCAACTTTCAAGGCCCTGAGCCCTTACCATCAGATCCCCCCCCCCCCCCCCGCAAGAAAGCTGCCATGTATATAGAACGACCGCCCACACCTGCAATTCTAAATGTCAACCGTTCCCCAAAACCCTAAACCCTAAACCCCAAACCTCCATTTTGGATTGGCAGGAAAGAAGCGTCTACAGGAACATCTCAAGTCCGACTACGTTTTCCAGGACGAGGACCTCTGCCGCCCACCCCCCCCTCCGCAACCCCGCTAAACCCCAAGGCCTAAGCCCTAAACCCTAAACCCTAAACCCCTAAACCCCTAAACCCCTAAACGCCTAAACCCCTAAACCCCCAAACCCTTAAACCCCTAAACCCCTAAACCCCTAAACCCTAAACCCTAAACCCTAAACCCTAAACCCTCCCCCCCCCCCCCCCAGTGCCGATCTCCGGTGGGCTCGGGTTGCACAAGCGCGAGCGTTAGATCATTGCAAGGGGCAATTACACGTGCGAAATATTGGAGTCAGAATAAGTACTAGATCAGTTTTCCGTTAGGGGGTTCAGATACCTTCACAGGCTTTATAGCAGTATAGGGTATATGGGTTTATGGTTCATTTCCGTCATAGGGTTTATAGCAGTATAGGGAAAACATGACCCTAACACAGGTTTTATGGTTCATTTTCCGTCATAGGGTTGATAGTAGTATAGGGTAAGATGACCCTGAATGGGTTTATGGTTCAGATACCTTAATAGGGTTTATAGTAGTATAGGGTATATGAACCCAATGTTAGGGTTCATTTGGTCCCCACGGATGTAGCAGTGGCGTCCCGTCCTCCAGTTTCTTCGGCTTGGTGCCCGACTATGAGGGTGCAGTGTGTAGGGTTTAGGCTTTAGGGATTAGGGTTTAGGGTTTAGGGGATCCCATTTTGCGAGCCAGCGCCCCGGCCCAGCTCTGACAGGCATGAGAATTCTTCGCACGCTACGTAGCAAGCAGGTAATCCCCTAAACCCCAAACCCTAAACCCTAAACCCTAAACCCTAAACCCCAAACCCTAAACCCTAAACCCCAAACCCCAAACCCTAAACCCTAAACCCCAAACCCTAAACCCTAAACCCCAAACCCTAAACCCTAAAACTGGTTCACAGCAACATGGAGGTGTTGGGGAGTTGGGACTCGGGCCTAGAGCTCTTCTGGTTAACGGGGTGACTTGAACAGTGTGTGGTTTAGTTTAAGTATAGGATTTGGCGGATTTGGAGATTCTAAACCCTAAACCCTCAACCCTAAACCCTAAACCCTAAACCCGTGTCTAGGCATTTCTTGAGCGCACTCTGCAACAGGAGCAGGCTGTCAAGGGGAAGGTGTTGGAGGCGTCCCTGGCCGGTGTCCAGGACGTGCGTTGCCTTGCCCTTCTTGGTAGCCCAGTGGTATCCTTTACCTTTCGATTCTTTTTTTTTTTTTTTTTTTTGGGGGGGGGGGGTTCTGGGCTCCCTAGACCCTAAACCCTAAACCCTAAACCCTAAACCCAAAAAGAGTGCCCTTACCATAGTATGGTTTCTGGTCTACCAAGCCTTCTACCCGCACACGCAGACCCGGCAGACTCCAAGCCTGAATCCTTCGGTTTTATGGTCTAGCCCTAAACCCTCAACCCTAAACTCAACCCTAAACCCTAAACCCTAAACCCCCAAGGGTTTCGAGCATACAAGGGTTTAGGTTAGTGCCCCCCCGAGCGAGATTCAGTGAATTGCAAGTCGTTTCGGAGCCCTCTTCGGATGTTGGAGTTTAGGGTTTAGGGTTTAGGGTTTAGGGTTTATTAGGGTTTAGGGCTTAATTACAGGGTTTAGGATACGTCCAGAAAATAGTGAACCCTTTTTCCCCCGCCTAATAACCCGGAGCTTCCATGTAACTGCATGAGTCTTCGGGGATATTCGCTGTGTTGCATTTAGGGTTGCGGGCTTAGGGTTTGGGGTTTAGGGCTTAGGGTCAAAGATAAACCGGTCCCCGTGTCAGGAGTTTGGAAGGGCGCTTGAGGCATCACTGGCCGACGAGGACCTTGCTCGTACCGAGGGTGTAGTTTTTAGGGCTTAGGGTTTAGGGTTTAGGGTTTAGGGTTTAGGGTTTAGGGAATTCAGGGAATTCAAGCACTTGCGCCCTCGCAAAGTCTTAGCCCAACACGGTCCTAAACCCTAAAACCCTCAACCCGCCCTGTGACCCCTGATTAAAATGCGGCTACTGGGCTACCAAGAAGGAGGTTGAACGTGAAGACCTCAACCCTGAACTCATGATTGGGGACCCCAGTTGGGGTTATCGCCCTTATATCCCCCACTTAGCAGCTTAACCCTAGACCCTAGACCCTAAACCCTAAACCCCTAAACCTCTAAACCCTAAACCCTAAACCCTACCCCAAAGCGAAAGGACCTCGCCCAGCTGGCCGAGAATCAGCGGCACCGGGAGCTCCTCCCCAGACCGAGGCGCGTTGCGTTTCGGGGCTTTGAGGGGTTTAGGGTTTGGGGTTTTTGGGGTTTGGGGTTTAGGGTTTCCTTCATAATCGTATTCGGGGAACCCTAAACCCTAAACCCTACTCGGAGGTTCATGGTACTTATTAATCAGTCATAATTGTACTTATAGCGCACTCATTATAAGTACAGTTATAGTTTGTTAAGAAGCACCATGAACCTCCAAGTAGGTCCACACCCTGGACCGCCGTGTTTTGGCCCATGACTCTAACTGGTTCACACCATTATTCCAAGGTCGATTACCTTGTGTAGCCTCTTAGTGACCTCTGTTTCCAAGCCACTACGAACCCCACCCTCGGGACCCCAACAGCAGCCTCTTTGAGTCGTACATGTCCCCGTCATCAATGAACTAGATTTTTGTGCGAAAGGCGTGAATGAAAGAGCTTGCGAAGGAATGAGCACAGTGAACACCATAAAGCCCCCAAAAGCAAAACGCAAGTTGCAAGGTTGTTTGTGCGCGCGACATGATACTACTTAATGGGGTCCCTTGTTTCATGCGCCCATACAGTATCTAAGAAGGGCGCCACTAAACTAAGACATAAGGCCCGAATTTTCCCCAGTAAGCAAGAGATGTCTGCTGGAGAAATCCTCAATCATAGGCTGTGTCCTGGTGCTCGCTAAATTGGACTTCAATTTTCTTTGCTAGTGCTAGCAAGGATGCCTCCCCAGATGACCGAAATCCCTATAAATCAACCCCTTCACTCCCTCGCCCCCTAAATCCTCCAGACCCTCCAAACCAAGAGGCAGACCGTAAACCCTAAACCCTGCAACCCCAAACCCTTGACCTTAAACCCTCAACCCTAAACGCTAGACCTAGACCCTAAACCCTAAACCCTAAACCCTAAACCCTAAACCCTAAACCCTAAACCCTAAACCCTAAACCCTCCAAACCAGAGGCACTTTCCACCTGGCGCCTCGAGGCTGCCCAGACCAGGCCTGGCTGGGCTTTGGGTGGTTTGAGGTTTAGGGTTTAGGGTTTAGGGTTTAGGGTTTAGGGTTTAGGGTTTAGGGTTTAGGGTTTAGGGTTTAGGAGGGGTTTGGGAGGGGTTTGGGTTTAGGGTGTTTACGGCTTTAGGCTTCAGGGAAGGGTTTGTTGAGTTTCGGGCTTTAGGGCTTTAGGGTTGTAGGGGTTAGGGCTTCAAGGGGCTTTAAGGCTTTAGGTGTTTAGGGTTTAGGACTTTAGGGTTTAGGGTCTCAGGGCTTTAGGGTTTAGGGCTTACGGCTTTAGGGTTTAGAGGCTTTAGGGCTTTGAGGGCTTCAGGGGTTTCGGGTTGAGTGCTAAGGTTTAGGGTTTTAGCGCTTTTGCAGTTTTACACTTTTAGGGTTCATGGAATACAACCATTGTGCCACAATACTCCTATTCGACCTCACCTTGCCACGCACGCCAAAGCCTGAGTACGTACACGCCGCAACACTAAAACCCAAAGCTCTTGGCCTATTCAACCATTTTAATCCCCAAACCCTAAACCCTGTAAAAACTTGTAAGTCCTGCAGCTGTACCCTATACCCAAAACCTTAAAACCTAGGCCTAGACCAAGGAAGACCACCCCCACACCCAGAATAAGTGGTCCTTTGGCTCATGGTGCCTCTCCTCATCCCTACACCCCCAAACCCGAAACCCCAAACCTATAAGCCCACAAGCCTTCTAGGCCCTTTGTAGCATGGTTCCCCCTTTATACTACCAGTCCTCAGTAGGGATTCTAGTACCCCCAGTATGAGGGGGAACATCCCAAATGGGAACCCTCAAAACCCACAAACCATCAAAAACCCTCCTTGCAAACCCAAAAAGTCCTGAACAGCCTAAGCGGCCCTCCAAAACCCTCTAAACCCTACAAGCCCTGAAAACCCTAAACCCATGAAAACCCTAAACCCCTGAACCCCAGACCTCTAACCCCTACAAATCCTAAACCTAAACCTCAAACCCCAAACCCCAAAGACCCTAAACCCTAAACCACCAAATCCTAAACCCCAAACCCTACAACCCTCAACCCCAAACCCTAAACCCCAAACCCTCAACCCTCAACCCTCAACCCTAAGCCCCCCTAACCCCGAAGCCTTAAGCAGGTGCTCTCGAGTTGAGCCGGGGGTCGAGCCCCAGCCGGAGCAAAGCGAAGCCTAGCAAGAGAAGGGTTTAGGGTTGTGGGTTGTGGGTTGTAGGTTGTAGGTTGTGGGTTTAGGGTTTTTGTTTTTTGAGGGGGGTTGGGGTTTGGGGGTTTGGGGTTTTGGGGTGTCGGGTTTAGGGCTTAGGAGCAAGCAGCTCTCAAGGGGATTCAACTTAGGGCGGTTTGGGGGTCTTGGGGGGGTGTAGGGTTTAGGTTTTAGGGTTGCTGTTTTGGGGGTTAGGGGTTCAGGGTTTTGAGAGTGTACAGGCTTAACAGGGTTTTGAAAGTTTCTAGGCCTTTAAGTTAAGGTTTTTGGGTGTGTAGAGTGAGGCGGTTTGAGGGCTTAGGGAGGTTTAGGCATTTGGGTGGCTTCGGACAGTTTAGGAGGGAGGTTAGGAGTTTAGGGTTGAGGATTTTAGGCCTTTTGGTGGTTTCGGTTCACGGTTTAGGTTTTAGGGTTCAGGTTTTTGGAAGCCACTACCCTTACTTTGGGGCTTAGGGTCTTGCGGTCTAGGAAGGATTCCTTAGTTTGGGTTTTGGGCTGGGGGCTTCTTGTGTTTAGGAAGCACAGGCTTTTGGTATTTTGAACTTCAAAGTTTTAATGTTGGGGCTTGGGACTTGTACAGGTTAACATTTGGGGCTTGGAGAACCGTTTGGGGGGCTTAAGGCTCTGATTTAGGGCGATTTAGGTTTAGGGTTTAGGAACATCCTAAACCCTAAGCCCCAAAACCCTAAAACCCTAAAACCCTAAAACCCTAAAACCCTAAAACCCTAAAACCCTAAACCCTAAACCGAGAGGTCTACTTTGCGGGTGCTCTTAGAAATGCTTGCTGTATTTTCGTTGGGACAGCAGACTTTAGAACTTTAGATGTCCGCCCCGCGATCCCGGACGAACATCCCTAAACCCTAAACCCTAAACTCTCCCTAGACCGTAAACCTAAACCCTAAACCCTAAACCCTAAACCCTAAACCCTAAACCCTAAACCCTAAACCCTAACCCTGAACCGCTACCCTCCTTAAGAGACACTAAGAGGTGACAGAAACCCAAAGTGCAGAGCAATACGAAGCCACCAGACACCAGTCTGGAACACCTTAGCTCTAAAACAGAATGAGGGTTTAGCGTTTAGGGTTTAGGGTTTAGGGGCACACCAAGCAAGGAATTCCCCAAGCAGACCACCCCGCGCGGCTTCCCCGGGTGCTGCCAAAGCCATGTGCGCAACCCCGGCGCTGATGGGTTCGGGGTGCAGGGCTTCGGGTATTTTGTGGGTTTAGGGTTTGTTTAAGGGTTTAGGGTTTAGGATTTTGGGTTTAGGGTCTAGGTTTTCGGGTTTTAGGGGGCGTCGTGTTTAGGGGTTGAAGGTTCGGGGTGGTGGGGGCGGGGTTGGAGATACAGGCTTACTGTCGGACCCCGAACCTGTGTACTATGTACCCTCAAAATGGAAAATTTCACTGAGGATATGTGAATTGCTACAGACAAGCATGAAGATGCCTTCGCCCGAAACCCTAAAGCCAATTTCATGGCAAGTTTCGATCCCTTACAAGCCATGTGAAGCCCTGTGAGCCCTGTAAAGCCTTTCCCCATAAACCAAAAAAAACCTAAACCCTGTAAATCCCCGTGACACCCTTTTAACAACCCTCCGAGCCCTCTGAACCCATAAAGGCCTACGAAAAGCCAATTGAGCCCCAAGCCCTAAGCCCTTCAAATCCTGTACAACCCTACAAGACCGTATAAACTCTGTGGAATCCCGAAAAATCCTTATGCACCCCATAAAATCCCTATAGATTCCTTGTGAAACCCTTCAAAATCCTACAGACGCTTTACTGAGGTTCGACATTGCCCACGAGCAAGTCGCACTCGCGCTGGAGGCAATGGAGCTTTTACGGTGTTTTTTTGGGGCTTAGGGTTTACCTGGGACTCTCTTTATCTACAGTTTCTATGGGTTGTACCTACAGCTTGAGGTTTACCTGGGACTCTCTTTACCTACAGCTTAGTAGCAACTACCGCTGAACTAGTAGTTTATACCTACTGATTCAGGGTCAGTTGCTACTCAGCTGTAGGAAAACAGAGCCCCAGGCAGGGTTCGCTTCAGCCCCCCAGTGTGGCAACTTGGAACACGAGCTTCGGGCCTTCATAAGACTGCACAGCGCTTAAACCCTTCAGTAGGGTTCAGGGTTGGCGGTTTAGGGGATGTTTTGGGAAACCCTAAACCTTAAACCCTAAACCCTAAACCTTAAACCCTTTAAACTTTAAACCCTAAACCCTCAACCCTGGGGGCCTCTTCCCTCCTACTGTGACCTCCCTTCCCGGTCCCCGTCATCACGTGGCGCCTTGCACTTCGAGTAGACTCCTCACCGAAAGAGGCTTGCAGCGTCCATCACAGGCCTAAAGCCTTTACGAGGCTTGGGCGTTAGAGTGCCCCCGCGCTGAAAAAACGAACGACCGCTGCTTTAAACCTGCCCCCTCCCCCTCCCCCCCCCTCCCCCCGCCCTCCCCCCCTTGCGTTGAACCCCCAATCCCTGAACCCTAAACCCGAAACCCTAAACCCATTCTCCAAGCCGCAGAAAGTCGCCTCAAAGCTCAAACCACCTAAGACCTACTGTACCCTGCCATAAACCCGAGAAACCCTTATAGCCCCACGCAGAACCCTAAACCCTAAACCCTAAACCCTAAACCCTAAACCCTAAACCCTAAACCCTAAACCCTAAACCCTAAACCCTAAGCCAATCTTGCGAAATCGGGCAGGAAGCCATCTCCCCAGCCTCGCATCAGACAGTGAGATCCAGGCCCCCCCTTTTGGTGAGATGGAGGGTTTAGGGTTTAGTGTTTAGGGTTTAGGGTTTAGGGTTTAGGGTTCAGGGTTCAGGGTTTAGGGTTTAGGGTTTGCGTTTTAGGGGTTAGGGTTGAGGCGATTACGGCTCGCTATTGTCTTTGCTAGCCGCCTATCCAGGCCCGCATAGCGAACGACCTTTTGCAGAAAGCTGTCTGACCTTCGCATGGCCATAGAGGACCAGAAGACACAAACCCTGCATGCCCTCAACTGCCCTTAAACGCCTCTACCAGGCCTCGCACCCGAAAGCGTATAATCATCAAGTGAACCCAGGAGCCCACAGCCCAGCCAGGTTCGGTTAGGGTTTTTGGGCTTTCAGTTTTGGGAGCTCGGTGGCGCAACCCTAAACCCCAAATACACTCCAAACCCTGAACCCCTATCTAACCCCTAAACCCTAAAACCTAAACCCTTACCCCTACACCTTATCCTAAACACTGGAGGCCAACCTCGCCGGCTGCAACGATGTTCGCAGGGCTGCAGGCACAGGGAATGCCCCCAGAAACCCCCAGCCGCACCTCGGTGACTGTGTAGGGTTTCTGGAAGCCAGAGTAGGGCCTCTTTCCTTTTTACTTTGTTTATTCTTGTTGTGATTATTGTTATTCTTGTTCTCCTATTATTATTATTATGAGAAAATTATGTTTTTTTTTTTTTTTTGGGGGGGGGGGTGGGTGGGATGTGGGCCCCGGACCCCTAAGCCCCAAACCCGAAACCCCAAAACCCTGAACCCCAAACCCTAAACCCCAAACCCTAAACCCCAAACCCGAAACCCCAAACCCTGGACCCCAAACCCCAAACCCCAAAACCCGAAACCCCAAACCCTAAACCCCAAACCCTAAACCCCAAACCCTAAACCCCAAACCCTAAACCCTAAACCCCCTGAACCTTTGTGGGCTGGTCGACTCTCTGCAGGACCCGGAGTTGCCCACGATGTGGGCCGAGTCGTGCAGCTCCCTGGCCGCACATCGCTTTGGGGTTCAGGGTTCAGGGTTCAGGGTTTGGGGTTTGGGGTTTGGGGTTTAGGGTTTAGGGTTTAGGGGTTCAGGGTTTAGGGGTTTAGGGGTTTAGGGGTTTAGGGGTTTAGGGGTTTAGGGGTTGAGGGTTTAGGGGTTTGGGGTTTGGGGTTGGGGTTTTTCAGGTTTACGGTTTTCGGGTTTAGGGTTTGGGGTTTAGGGTCTAGCGTTCAGGGTTCAGGGTTCAGGGTTCAGGGTTTGGGGTTCAGGGTGTGGGGTTTAGGGTTTTGGGTGACCTTAGGGTCACGATCCGACCCTGTTGGGTGCCGACGACCCTCGAGTCCTCGACACGAAACGCAAAATCCCAATGCTTGAAGCTTCATGGGCAGTTCTGTGTGGTACCCTAAACCCTAAACCCTAAACCCTAAACCCTAAACCCTAATCCCTCAGCCAAAAACCCTGAGTGCCACAAGTTGGATGAACCTTCAAGTTCTATAACCCCAAAGCCTAGAAGCTATGTCAGGTTGCGGGCTTAGAGATCCCGGAGTAGATCTACCTTGAAGCCGGAACCCCAAGCAAGTACCACAAGGACCCGGAGTAGGCCCTTGTTTTCGCTTTGTTCGGGGTTTAGGGCCCCTTGTAATCCCCCTAAACCCTAAACCCTAAACCCTAAACCCTAAACCCTAAACCCTTTTTGCTCCCTGAGCTACTCTTGGGTCTAGACTACCTGATCGTATGAGCTACCCTAATCCCCAAACCTCTCAAGCCCACAAAAGCCTGAGGTCCGAAAACGCTGACCCTAAACCCTAAACCCTAAACCCTAAACCCTAAACCCTAAACCCTACAAGCCAGTGGGTCAAGGCCAGGCGTTCGCTTCGCCAGACCTGTCGGTGGCCGAGTGAGTCGGGTTCAGGGTCCAGGTTTCAGGGGGGTTTAAGGTTTAGGGTTTAGGGTTCAGGGTTTTAGGGTTTTAGGGTTACAGGGTTTAGGGTTGAGGGTTTGGGTTAGGGTTATGCAAAGCTATTGCGTGCTTGTATTTCGACTCGCATCCTTCTGAGGGCAGTGGGAGGCATTGAACCCGTTGCTTGGACAGGAAGGCTCAGGGGTTAGGTCGCCTTGGGCTCTCACAGTGCTGCTGTCCGCTGCTCGGAGTCATGGCCGCCGACTTGCCATTGCCAGCAGGGCTGTCTTGGCAACCCTTCTCCGATGGCAGAGTGCCAGTGAATGCCGTCAAGGGAGGTTGGTCATCTGACACGAATGAGCCCTTCTACGTCGGGCGCAGCGGCCACAAGGGCGACATCACTCCAGGAAAGGTCCATCCTGGCCATGGCTGCCTGTACTTGCCTTCAGGGGCGGAGGAACACAAGCACAAGAGCTACGAGGTCTTGCAAGCCGATCCTGCGGTAAACTTGCACTGGCTGAGATACAGCGGGGGTGGTGGCCTTAGATCCTCAAGTCAGGACTTGCAGCTGAATCTTGCCTTTAGGGTTTAGGGCTCTTAGGGTTTAGGGTTTGGGGGTTAGGAAACCCGAAACCCTAAACCCTAAACCCTTTCTCAGGTCATGTGCCTCCTGGAGCAGTTCCAGGGGGAGTTGACCATGACGCCGGGGGTCCATCCTACATTGGTCGGACCGTCAACAAGCACAAAGGCGACACTGTACCGGGCAAGATCGTTCCGAAGCTCTGCGGCCTCTACTTTGCTTCCGGTGGGAAGGAATATTTCAGGTCAGAGTACGAGGTCTTGGTCGTTGATGACCCAGATGAGTACGAGCTTAGTGATGTCAAGTTCGACATCGCCGGGGCAAAATCGAGGAAGGACCCCAATCAGGTGGTGGTTTCCGAAATTGTGGTACCTTATTGAGGTCCGTATAAGTGATAAACCCTAAACCCTAAACCCTATACCCTATACTCTATACCCTAAACCCTAAATCCTAAACCCTAAACCTATTTGGGGTCCATCTCAGACGTCCCCTTATTTTCGTAAAACCCTCAGGTGAGCATCGGCAAGGAGACCTTCACAAATCGGAGTCCGCTTGAGCAGAGTAGTACCCTCTGCATCGACTTCCAGGACACGAAGACGGAGAACTGGGGCCATCAGGTGGGCATCAAGATCCTCGGCTTTCTTCCGGCTGGCTGACTTTCTTCAACCTTTTTGGGGCTTTTGTAGAAGCTACGACAGGGAGCCGATAAGTTAAGCATTCAGGAGGGGCCCTAAACCCAAACCCAAAACCCTCAGAAGTCAAGCAAGGTTAGGGGTGAAGACCAGCTTCAAGACCGGAATCCCTTGCATCGTGGAAGGGAAGGTTGAGGTCAGCGGCGAGTTCAGCTACCAGCACTCCTGGGGCAGCGTCCGCTCCACCTCTTCCAAGCAGGCTGCGCAGGTGAACGTGAAAGCAGGTCCCAATTCCCAAGTCGTTGCCGAAATGAGAGCCACAAAGTACCAAATCGATGTCAATTATTCCGCGACCTTGAAACATCTCAAGGACGGTAAGATCACCAAGACGGAGCAGATCAGCGGCACTTATAAGGGTGCTCAATTCGCAGACTTCGACGTCACCGTTTCGAAGCCCACCCCTCTGTAGGCCACTGTGCACAGCGCACACCAGTACAGAACGCAGCAGGGAAGGCCAAAACTGGTGGTGGAGCTGACATTCCTGGGTAGGGTTGAGGTTGCTTATGGGGTTTAGGTTTTAGGTTGAGGGTTGAGGGTTTAGGGTTTAGGGTTTGGGGTAGTTTTTTTCCATATATGCGGGGGTGACTCCCCAGGCTGCAAGGTTGAAGGCAGATGGATTCGTCTTCCTCATGGCTCCGTCCGTATTTCTTAAGCCCCAGGGGGCCTTCAAACCCTCATCTCCCAAACCCCTGAAAGCCCCACAAAGCCCTATAACCGTAAGACCCCAAACCCCTCTGCAATCCCCAAACCCGAAGACCCTAAACCCTGAACCCCTGAAATCCCCTAAACCCTCTTCAAGCCCCAAACAGAACTGAGAGTTTACGCAAATAAGGGACCCTCAATATTGACCCCCAAATAGAAGGATTCCCTTATGATAAGGACCCCAATAAGGTACCCCCAAACCCTAAACCCTAAACCCTAAACCGCGGAAACTCCCAACTGAGGGCGCTTGCCTCCACTTCCGCGCCGAGGTCTGCGGCGACGAGTCGGGAGAACTCGCCGACCCGTCCTTGCGAGGAGGGAATCCCAGAACCGGGGTGTGGGGTTGAGGTTTAGGGTTTAGGGTTAGGGGTTAGGGTTTAGGGTTTAAGGTCTAGAGGGCTTGGGGGGGCTTGCACTTAAGGGCTAAGGCTCCACCCCTCCACCCCTAAACCCTAACCCTCGGTTCCGGGCCCAGTTGCCATCTTGAGGATAATTAAGAAGGGTTTTCGGGGTCTACGGTCTCAGGGTAGTTATATGGTCCCTGAATTTGGTCCCTTACCTGCTGTAACCGGTTGTGAAGTATGGGCCCTTGGGTTCATGGGGTATTTCAGGGGTATGTAAGGGATCCCCTTCTAGGGGCCCAGATTAAGGGACCATGTAACTACGTACCCTAAACCCTAAAACCCTAATGGGTTTAGGGTTGAGGACCCTCGATATGGTCTCCAGGTTTGGCACGTTTAGGGTTTAGGGTTTAGGGTTTAGGGTTTAGGGTTTAGGATTTAGGGGAATGCCTATGAAGGAATGGTAGCGTAGCTGTGGAGCAGGTCTCCGGACATGGAACCCTAAACCCTCATCCGGTACATTGGGCTTGAGGGTGTATTTAGACTTTTCAATATTCATGATTGAAAGAAAGAAGTGTATATATATATATACAGATATATATATATATATAGATATTTTTTTATATTGTTATTATTTTTGTTATTGTTCAATTTGTTTTAGTTTTGCTTTTGGGGGGGAGGGGGGGTGGTGGTGCACTAGCAGGGACCCCGATGTTGAACAATTATGAGGTAGGGTTGTATTACGTACTGTTCTTGGTGTGTGTATGTATCTGGCCCGTTATGATCATTTGTGAGTGTATGTCTGTGAGTGTCCTGTTGGGAATTCGAATAAGCATGCTACAGAATAGAGTTCAGGATCCCTACATCCAAAACTCCCGAAATCCTGAGACCATTAAGAACTTCAAGAAATCATTACCTGTTTTGTAGTCTTTTGGCAAGTGGGATTATTGGGTCCTCTCAAGGAAGAGAAGTGCTTGGCATGCTAAGTAGGTCCTTCTGATTTGGCTAAGCCTCAAACCCGAAACCCCAAAGCGTACGTAGGGAAAGTAACCCTGCCCTGGGCGGCCCCAAAACCCCACTAGAATGCGCTGACGTGCCCTTGTCACTTCGGTTTTAGGGTTTCGGCTTTAGGGCTTCGGGTTTAGGGTACTGCAGTACTTAGGGTTTTAGGGTTTATTAAGATGTAGGATGTCTCATAGTTCTAAAGCCCAACTGACCCCCCCCTAAAAGAGGGTACCCTTTTGATTCGGTTTCGGGTTTAGGGTTTAGGAATTGGGGTTTAGGAATGAGGGTTTAGGGTTTCCCTAAACCCTAAACCCTAAACCCTAAACCCTAAACCCTAAACCCTAAGAAGCATCGGAGAGATCGCGCAAGGCAGGCTGCAGGAAGCCAGGGCAAAGGGGAGGCCGCGCGCTTTTTGGGCTTCGGGTTTCAGTTGGGATGTTCCCTGTCACACCAAGAGTCCTTAATAAATAGGGATTAAAGTACCCTCATTATCCGTTATTCATATTGTGACGATTATTGTTGATTGTATTGGTACTACTAGTATTGTTATAATTAGTATTACTACCGCTACTACACCTACTACTACTACTACTACTACTACTACTACTACTACTACTACTACTACTACTACTACTACTACTACTACTACTACCACTACTACTACCACTACTGCTACGACGACTACTACTACTACTACTACTACTACTACCACTACTGCTACGACTACTACTACTACTACTACTACTACTACTACTACTACTACTACTACTACTACTACTACTACTACTACTACTACTACTACTACTACTACTACTACTACTACTACTACTACTACTACTACTACTACTACTACTACTACTACTACTACTACTACTACTACTACTACTACTACGACTACGACTACGACTACGACTACGACTACGACTACGACTACTACTACGACTACGACTACGACCACGACCACGACCACGACCACGACGACGACGACGACGACGTCGACGACGACGACGACGACGACTGCTACTACTGTTATGATATTGCTTGTTATTACTATTATCATCATCATCATTCTTATTAAATTTCCATTATCAGTTACTCTTCGTATTGTTACGATTAATGGTATTGATACTATTATTGTTATTATTATTCCTACAATCACTATTACCATTGTGCTTGTTGTCACTGGTACTCGACCATCATCGCGGTCAGTGTTGTTGTGGCTGTTTCTTGTGTGATAGTGGCTTTTACCGCGGTAGGGCTTTGGACTAAGTTAAGGTTTCTTTTGGTAGGTTTACTCTTGGGCAGTTTTGGTTTTAGGGCGAAGATTCTGCAACGGGGCTTGACGGGACCATGTAAGGAAAGCGGGCCTAACGGGGCCTAACAGGGGCTTGTGAGACTGTATTGTGGGGTTGTCTAGATGAGTGACTGTCTTATCCGTAAGGGGTTTCCCGACAATCAAAGAACTAAAGATGTGGATGCCCTGGCCTGTCCTGTTGGTAACTTGCTTGTTTTGTTGACTTACTTTCTGGGTGGTGATGGCCAGGACTATGATTATGGCTATCGGATAATCATTGTAGATTTGTTAAGCACTCTCTATTCTTCTCATCGCAGTTTTTGTATTGACTATTCAGTTTTTGACCTGGCCGTTTTCAGGATTAGGGTGTTGGAAGTATTTCCGACAGGTTCTACCTTTCCAGCGTTGGGGTTTCAGTACTATAGTACTCCTTGTAACACCCAGTAAGGCAGAAACCGCACACATCTCAATGGGACACCCTTGGGGCTGCAACCGTGACCCTCATTTCTTGACGGGCTGAAATCTCCCCGAGGTCTCGAATCCAGAATCTCCTGAGTTGCGCATGGTAGAGCCCCAAGCTTGACACCGATGCAATGGCCGAAGTCCACGGGAGAGAGGCCCTGCTCCGGGCTGGTGTGTCTCCGACCCAAGTGGGGGATGCTATCCAGAACCTGCAGTTGCAGCAGTTGGTTCCGGCCCCGGCGGCTCCGGCGCCGAATTTGCAGAGGTTTAGCACGGGTCTCTGGCAGCTTCCACATGCCTCGGCGTTGAGGCAAAAGCAACTTGAGGAGATGAGGGGAGTCTGCAGCCTGTCGGAACGCGATTTCGATTCCCTTAGCGACATCGTGAAAAGGGGCTCCCGACTCCCGAGCTTGATTTTTGGCGCGATGATGGCATGTCTTGTCGTCTGTCTGCTCTCGCTTCTCTTCTTCTTTCTGTCAGGAGATGTCTTTGACAAGAGCCATGACCCCCCTCCATACTACATGGTGGGCCAAGCATCTCCGTTGATCTGCTTCTGCCTGGTCCCGGCGTATTTGTGCGCACTTCCCCGAGCAAATCGTCAGATCACACGCGATCTCAACCAACACTTCCGGTTGCATGCACGCAACTTCAGCTTCCAGCTCGTCGTCACAAAAAAAGATATATGCTGCATGGAGACTGACTGGCGACTGGTGGTGAGCTTTGAATCCAGGGCTGATGGAAGCGTCTGATTCTGTGAGCTCTCGGCGATCTTCGTTTGGCGCAGCTCGGGGCGTGCTCGAGCTTGCTTTAGCCAACTTGCCTGCGCCCCGAGGGAAGCAGCGACGTTGAACAAATGGTTTCATCCCAATCAAGCTGACCACTTCTTGGTTCGAGGTGATGTTGTGTGGGCCTGTGCTCCCTCATACGCTTGAAAGCACATCCCCACCCTTTTACTAGCCCTTTTCGTTGCCCTTATATAGATTTATAGTACCCATTCATACCCTCATATCTAGTACGTAAACCCTACACCCGAAACCCTAAACCCTAACTCCTGAGATTCAGGGTGTTGTTCCTGGGCCTCCGACAGACTCGGCCTGAACGTTGGGGTGAGTTTTCGCTTTATCCCTCAGCCCTTGTGAGCCCTGATATAATCCTTTTTAAGGAATTAGGGTTTAGGGTTTAGGGTTTAGGGTTTAGATTTCGTCTTTCATATTTCCTGGGGCTGCTCTCGGGTTTTATGGTTGAGGTTTTGCCCCTAAACCCTAAACCCTAAACCCTACACCCTAAACCCTAAACCCTAAGGGTAGCTACAAGTGGGAAGCAGGAAACTATGTTACTTGTGAACCTTCAGGTAGGGTTTGAGCTGTGTCCTTTCCTAGGACCTTGGACCCCAAAACTCTAAGCCCTGAGCCCGAAGCCCTGCTCCCGTAGAAGGCTGCAGAAATAGGGCAGCCCCACTCTCTTATGATGATCCCGGTTCAACGGGGATTTCGGAGGTAGGAGTTGAGAGTCTAGGGCATCAGGTTCGGGATGTTGGCAATTGGGGTTGAGAATTTAGGGGGTCTGGGCCTATGCAAGGTCTTAGAGGGGTCTTGGAGGCAGTTTCTGGACTGCTTGTTGTGACAGAAGGAGCGTTGAAGCCTGGGCCCCACCTGGGAGTAAGTTGAAGGGAATCCTTTACTTAGAAGCTCTTTTGACTTAGTAAGTCTACTTAGTATCCCTAAGAATTGGAAGCCCTCTTAGAATCCCCATAGCCCACCTTACTAACCCTAAACCCTAAACCCTAAACCCTAAACCCTAAACCCTACTAAGTCAAAAGGGCTTCCAAGTAGGGGCCTTAGGGTATCGAGGGCAGAATTACTTTTCAAGGGAAGGTTGCCCCATTGCACCCTAGATCCTTTGGGTTGAGTGCTTGAGCTCAAGGCGCAAAGTTGTGGAAGGTTTTTGGAGGCTTTGGTTTAGGGTTTAGGGTTTAGGGTTTAGGGTTTAGGCTTTAGGGTTTAGGGTTTAGGGTTTAGGGTTTAGGGTTTAGGGTTTAGGATGTAGGGCTTGAGATTCCTAATCTCCCTTTTGAAGCAGAGTAGAACTCGCAATGCTGCTCCAGGTCGCGGTGTGCCAGGCAGGAAGAATTGGCGCCATGGCAAGGCGTGGTCTCCGAAACACGATTAAGGGTTCAGGGTTCAGGGTTTAGGGTTTAGGGTTTAGGGCTAGGCTCGTACCCCTCATCCATCTGCCAGTATCTGTGTTTTCTGGCCAGGTTTAAAGGCTTGACCTCTCGTCTAAGCCCCAAATTCTGAACCCCAAGGCCCTAAGGCCCTGGCGAAAGAGAGCCTTTGAATCTCCCTAAACCCTAAACCCTAAACCCTAAACCCTAACCCCTAACCCCTAAACCCTAAACCCTAAACCCTAAACCCTGACCAAAGCTTGTGAAGGTGAAGCCACTGGGCGCGCTGGAGGCCTCTGAGACCGACGAGGCCGGCTTGGATGCCAGAAAAAGGGCTCTGGGTGTAACCCTAAACCCTAAACCCTAAACCCCAAACCCTAAACCCTAATTAAACCCTAAACCCTGAACCCTAAATTAGGAGCGTCTGAGTTTGGGAGTTCGAGCTTAGGACCTGGGACTCTGTTTTGCCGAGGCTTTGTACTGAGGTCTCCCTAAACCCTAAACCCTACACCCTATGTTTAGGGTTTGGGGCTAAGGCCTTTAAGACCCAGGTTTCATTTCAGGGTTTAGGGTTTTGGCTTGCTGGCCCATGTTCAACCCGTGCCCTACTCTAAAGCTGCCGCGGACCAAACCAGCCCAAACACTGAACACATACATATATCCATTTATTGTTTACAGTGGCATTCAAACATAGACATGTATGTATGTACATATGTCATGTTCAAGCCATACCCCCCCCCCCCCCACGGTACAAAAGGAAAAAACCCTTCTTCCAGTTCCCGGGCTCAAAGCCCCACCTTCGAACGCCGGCCGCAAGCCTCGCGCTGTGCAGAAGGCTGTGGTGGGTTTAGGGTTTGGGGTTTGGGGTTTAGGGTTTCGAGTTTGGGGGTTTAGGATTTGGGGTTCAGGGTTCAGGCTGTAGCGTTCAGGATTTGCTCATATGGGCCTTGGGTTTGTGGCTTAGGGGTCACGAGGCTTTCAGGCTTGAGGTAAAAGGACGTGCTGCTTTAGGACTTCAGGGCTTTAGATGCTCACTTCTGCCCAAGTGGGAGAGCGTACGGTTTAGGGAATAGGAAACGACATGGTAGTACGGACTGTACCTTAGTCACGTCTCAGTCCTCCTTAAGCTCCGGCCGACTTCCTTGTTGCAGGACTGAATAGTGTTCAGGGTTTTAGCGTTAAGGGGTCGGGGTTTACGGTTTTAGTAGAGCTTGCGTTTCGGTGTTTATAGTCTAGAGATTATAAACCCTAAACCCTAAACCCCAACCCCAAAGCCCAAATTACATGCGACCGCAAGAAATTGTCGAATCACGTGCTTTAGTCCAGAAGTGTGTCTCAGCTGCACCAAGAGGTTCCCCTTTTCAGGACCACGCTGGAGTTCGGGGCATGGCTCCTGGGATTCGGGTTTAGGGTTTAGGTTTAGGGGGTTGAGGGCCAGGGGTTAGGGACCACCCCCCCCCCCCCCCCCCAGAAAAAAAAAGATAATAATAAAACCATGATCGTACTCTAAGCTCCATAGGCAAAGAGCAGCTTACCATAGTCCTTCGTGTCTAGGCTCCTTGGGATCCTGTGACGTAGCCCTAAAGCCTAAACCCTAAACCCTAAACTCTAAACCCGAAGCCCTAAACCCTAAACCCTAAACCCTAAACCCTATGAAGAACAAGTAGGTTAAACACAACGTCAGGTTACCAAGATGCCCTACCGACGGCCGGAGTGGCCTGATCTCGGCGCCCCGTCGCAAAGTTGTGAGTCGGGTTTAGGGTTTAGGGTTTAGGGTTTAGGGTTTAGGGTTTAGGGTGTAGGGTGTTCGGGTTTAGGGTTTAGGGTTTAGGGTTTAAGGTTTGGGTCGGGATGTTCCCCCTTCTACTAACAGAACTTAGCACGGATTCGAATCGAGGGCACCATGATCCCGATCAAGGGCTGTTTTGATAAGGCGGAACATCCCAACCCATAGGGCTTATGGAAGTTTCTTCCGCAACGCGGGGGCCTCTCTTTTTTTTTGTCTTTTTTTGCGGGAGTTGGCAGAACCTTGTCAAAGGGAATCCCTGAGCAAGTGACCTGCAAAGGTGGCCTTACTGTCAAACAACTTCCACATGAGCGTGTGGAGTCTGGAGTTGTTCGGTTGTGCTCTTCCCTTCGTCACTTAGGCCCTTACACCCCAGGCACCCCAAACCCCAAACCCCAAAGTCCTAGAACTGAAAACCCTAAAGCCCTCCCTCTAAACCCTAAAGCCCTAAAATCCTAAACCCTGAACCCCAACCCCTACACCCTAAACCCTAAACACAACCCTGAAAACCCTAAACCCAACTGCCTGCCAGGTATCGTCTCCTGCGCGCCGGGCGTTGATGGCCATCCAGCCTTTTGCCTCTGCTACCTGGCCTCTAACACTAATACCACCAGGGTTTGAGGGTTTAGGGTTTAGGGTTTAGGTTTAGGGTTTAGGGTTTAGGGTTTACACAGCCCTAAACCATAAACCCTACACCCTAAACCCGAAACCCTAAACCGATTTAGGGCCTTTAGGGTTCTACGCGTTTGGGTTTCATCCCAAGGATCCCCTGAGCCCAGAGGACGCGGGACATAGGGCTGTCGGGTTAGGCCTCATATCCCCCATCTACCCCTCAAGCCCTGGGTTTAGGGTTTAGGGTGCAGGAAGAGCCTGTTTAGCTGCCCTTATGCGTATAGTTGTACTGGTACAACTACCCTAGCATCCATTCTGATGAAATGGGACCTGTATCCAAAGCCCTAAACGAGAGTCCAGTCGAATCAACCCTAAACCCTACACCCTAAACCCTAAACCCTAAACCCTGAAAACTAAACCGGGGTCCTCAGGCTGGGGGGCAAGTGAGCCTTCGAAACACTCCACGGTCACACGCCTCGCCCTGAGTAAGGGTGCCTAGGCCTAGTATGCTGGTGGGGCTTCCAGGGTTTTGTTTTTTAGGTCTGATGTGCTTGTATGGTTTGAGTGTGGGGGATAGGCCTACTATGGCTTGTGGGGGCTTTTGGTTTTAGGTCTGATGTGTTTGTAGGGTTTGGGTATGGTGGCTTGGGGTTTGGATTGGGGATTAAGGGCTAAGGAGCTGTTGTTTTGGAGTTCGGGGCGTCAGGGCTATAAAAAACCCCGACCAGAACCTTGCGAAAGCCAATCCGCCCCAATACCCTAAAATTCCAGAAGAGGCCAAATAAACCCTAAAACCCCCGAAAATCACACTAAATCCTCAATGCTCCCATGTCAACTAAGCATTCTACATCCTAAGCTTGGGATGTTCCCCCTAATAGGGATTATAGCACCCCCTATTATAATCCCTATTAAGGACTGTTAGTATGAGATGTTCCCCAACCCTAAACCCTAAACCCTAAATCGCCAGGGCTTGAGCTGCAGTGCATTCCACTCGGCAAGGAGGAGGTGGCAGTTGCCATGGGCTTGGCGACATCAGACAGATAAACCCTAAACCCTAAACCCTAAACCCTAAACCCTAAACCCTAAACCCTAAACCCTAAACCCAGGTTTAGGGTTTAGGGTTTGTGGATATACCTACCTCTTTATTTTGGGAATCAGGAGTATGGGCCCTGTTAAGTATACTGAAAATGAGCGTTATATCACACCTGACCCCCAATTGTTTAGACCCTCTTGGGGACTGGGTGCGGTTTCAAAGTTTAAGCGTAACCCTTGCTTGGCAGGGTTTCGGGATGTTTTTTCTACTTTCTTCATTGAACTCAGAGAAATCTTCTTGGGAAGCTTTGTCAGGGTTCTAGGGGTCAACCGAGTCTCCCTGAGAACTCCGCCATCCCGAAATGCCCAACCTAATCCTCACTGTTTGCTGTGTTCAGATACTTAGCCTTAGCCAGTACTTAAACTGAAGTGTTCTGGGTTTCCTTATTTTGCTTAGTATGTTCATGACACCATGTCCACACCCCGTTGTTATTTGCACTGTACAGCTTGGTGGTTGTTTCCTTTTTTGGGTTGGGGGAGGGCGGGAGTGGTGGTGGGGCGGGGCTCAGCTCCGCGAGCTTGGCGTTTTAGTTCAAGCCCTAAATCCTAAACCGTAATCTCTAAACGGCCCCAAACCCCAAACCCTGAACCCTAAACCCTAAACCCTCTAAACCCTAAACCCCCCAAGAGGTTGGACTTTGAGGCTTTGCCTTTTGTTGATCAGCGGCTCCCAAGGCGGCAGACAGAATCTTGTAGCGGTCTGAGTGCTCAACATAATACGGCACCAAGGACCCTCAATGGCACCCTAACTTTGAGAGCTACCCATATGTGAGTAGTAAGACCCCCAAAGCATCCATGAAACCCCTAAAGCCTTAGTAGCTGAGTGAGTACACTTTACACTTTTTTTGGGATGCTAGAACCCCCTGTTCAACTGAAAGTGTACACTTTTTGGTGGCTTATGAACTCAGCAACAAAGAAGCTCGCAAGCCTTTCCTACCATCGGCTCCCAGGCGAAGTGTGACCTTGGGCCCTGGGATTCGGTGGTCACCTGCAGCACCGTGGGGAAGGCTGCCTGGGTTTAGGGTTTAGGGTTTAGGGCTTAGGGTTTAGGGTTTAGGGTTCAGGGTTTAGGTTAGGGTTTAGGGTTTAGGATTTAGGGCGGAACCCCGAAACACCCAAGGGGTGCGCTTTGCAGGTTTCAGGGTTTTTGGGGCTTAGGCTGCTATGGCAAAAGCGTCGTGTCCAGGGGCTCAGGGCCCAATTTAGGTTGAGTTTCGATCTTCTCCGCGCGAGTTCGGGGACGTTGGCTTTAAGGTTGAGATTCCTTTCAGCCCTAAGCCTGCGACTCTCTAGATCTTGAACCCGAAACGCTGGCCTTGCCCTGTAGCGAAGAGATGGCCTGGCTTTTATGCCACGGGCAGCCTTTTTTTGCACAGGCGCTCTTCGCTGAACCCCCATAAAGTTTAGGGGGGGGGGGGGGGGGTTATGGGATTTTATAGCGTTTTGTAGGGTCGTATAGGGGCTTTGTAGAGTTTTACAACAGGGTTTTATAGGGTTTTATGTGGTTTTCATAGGGGTGTATATGATTGATTTAGTTGATGGGGTCTTACAAGGTTTTGTAGGGTTCATAGGGTCGAGACGGGGCAATGCAGGTCCTGTACGCGAGTGGCCCACCCTCGATTCTCGCGAAGCCGGAGCGCTGCGCTGGAAGCTCAGCATCCGGTATGGGAGGCTCTACCCTAAAGTCCCTGCAACAGGCCAAAGTTCGAGGTCCCAAACGAGAGCGGGAGAGAGATAAAGGGAGAGGAGGAAACCCCCCAAAAAAGACACCGGAGAGAGTGAGGGAGAGAAAGAAACAAGCATAAGAAAAAACGGAAGAGCTCTTTCCCGTGGAGAAGAACAGGATGAGAGAGAGCGAGAGAGCAACAGGGAGGGAGGGCGCGCGAGAGAGAGAGAGGAAGACTGACCGTAGCAGTAAGTTCTGTTGGTGGTTGGGTTTAGTTGTAGGCTTTTGCAAGGCGTCGGGCGGTGCATGTCTCCTTAGCCTGGCATGTGCACATGATAATCTGCTATTTGCTTCAGAAACCCCCCCAAAAGAATAAAAAGAATAATCCCTGTATTACCCTTAATAAGGAAGAATATTTTTTGGGGGTTCTTATTAGCAATTGACTACCCCACGCCCGAGAAACCCTAAGCCCGCAACTAGGGGTGATGTGTGGAGGCTTAGGGCTATAGGTTTAGGGTTGAGGGTTTAGGGTTTAGGGTTGTGAGGGTTTACTTGCGCAACAAGGTCCAACGCTTCTCCGCACATGTGGGGAGTGGGAAGCAGCCTGCTCGCGCCCCTCGTTCATCATCTGGCTTCTGGGCAGGGTCGTTGGGTGTAGGATAGCGATTATATCCTAAACCCTAAGCCCCAATCCGTAACGTTTAGGGGTTCAGGGTTTAATATAGGGGCTGGAATAATTACTTATAATGGTCCGTCCCTTTGTAGTTATACGATAGTAATCCCCAACGCCCTATTCTAATTCTTCAGGCCCCCATACTCGGCTTTAGCCTTTCGCAGGTTTTGATATTTCAGGATGAGATTCGGTTCACTTGGGCTTCAGGGCAGAGAAATCCGGGCCAGAAATATAGGGCCCTGACTCTAAACAATCCCTTAAAAGGGCATATATAGGGCCCTGATTCTATATGATCCCATACAATCCCTTAAAGGGTATATACTCGTAGGGTCCTAAAGACCACCGAAAGCTTTCAGGCGCCTTGCATCTTCTTGTGTTTTGGTGTGAGGGCTTCCATGCCCCGATCTGTTTAGGGTTTAGGGTTTAGGGTTTAGGGTTTAGGGTTTGCTTGAGCTTTGGGTTTCAGTGTTTCAGCTCCACTTGCTGTCTCATCGCAGGGTTGCTTTGTGCCCTGCAAGTACCTCAGCCCAATACAGATCAAGTGGGATCCCGTCTGGGCGCTGCATGACTTGCACAGGATTCTTGTTTTGATGGTAACGCTGCATTTTGAGAACATCCCACTTTGGTTGTTTAGGGTTTGGGTTCATGGTTCAGGGTGTGAGGCTTATCGTCCTAAACAGGAAACGCACATGTTGGAACCCGTTTCTTTAGAAACTCCAAAAACGTTCGTCAATATGATCCTCTTGAAGCCAACCAGGGACATGAACAACACCTGAGTAGGGATAAGGGTTTAGGGGGTTTAGGTACATAGGGTCGAAGTCACGATCCCTGCTCTGAGTCCCTGTCATCAAATGCCCTCATTGTAGAGTTGCCCACAAACGGGACCATCATGCGAAACATGAGACAAAACCCAAACCTCCGTATCTCTTACGCTCGAAATGGCCCAAACAATACCCTAAGCCCTAAACCCTAAACCCTAATAGGGGTCCTTGGAGTCTGTAACCTTATAAACCCTCTGCGTCTTCGTGTCACTCCAGAGCTTTATTTAGGGCCCGGGTTTAGGGTTTCGGGTTTAGGGTTGAAGTGATGAATGGTTTTGGGAATTATTACAGTGTATAATTATAAACGGCACCAGAAGGGAATACCATCAGTATACCCGAGAACCCGAAACCCTAGATCATGGCAGTCTTCCGGTCTTCAGAAACCTCTTGCTGTGCGGGGCCTGACCTAGGTTTCTCTTACTAACCCAAAACCCAAAACCCTAAGCCCAAGCCCTAAGCGTAGACCCGAAGCCATCCTTCTTCTCAGGTCTACTTTACCGGGCCTCGCCGTGGCGACGCCATGGCGATCAGGCGCAAGGGAGCTGCCGTCTGTCAGATTCGAGCATTCGAGCATCGGAGAAAATGTCTGGAAGAGGTAGTCATGATCAGAGGAGTCCTATGGAATTGACAAGTCTCCGACCCTAAACCGATACCCAACTCCAGAGAGAATTCCCGCAGAACCGATAGGGGACCGACCCTACCATTCCACGCGATAGAAACCCTAAACCCTAAACCCTAAACCCTAAACCGCAGCCTACCTCCCAACAAAGCCCCTGTGGCGACATCGTCCCCTCGAGGGTAAGAGAAAAGCCTGCAACCCTCAAGCCCGGAGGATGCCCCTACCCCCGCCCTAAACCCCCAAACCTTAAACCCCAAACCCTGAACCCAAAATAAGGCCCTAAACCCTAAACCCTAAACCCTAAACCCTAAACCCTAAACCCACAAACCTTAAACCCTAACCCCCCCCCACACCTTATAAATCCTAAACCCCCTCATGGCAAGACTCCGGAGGCTTCGCGCTTGGTCGCGGAAGGAGGCGTCGTGGACACCCTTCGGCAGCGCCAGGGCCCCGTTGGGCCGGTGGCTGTCCTTTCCGGAATTGGATTTAGGGTTTATAGGGTTATAGGGTTATAGGGTTTAGGGTTTAGGGTTTAGGGTTTAGGGTTTTAAGCCTAGACCCTAGGCCGTAAACCCTATGCGCGGAGGTCCTGAGGTGTGCCAAACACCGTCCAAGCCCCCAAGGCATCCTAAATCCCATAAGCCTCATGAGTTTAGGGTTTAGGGTGTAGGGTTTAGGGTTTAGGGTTTAGTGCCTAAACTACCCTGAACCCTCATCCCCAACCCTAAAAAAGCCCCAAGTCTTAACGCCACTGAGTAGGAGGAAGTCAAGCTTGATTGCATCAATCATCAATCGTCCACTGATCGTAATACTAGAGCACAAAGACTAGTCTCTTGGTTTGGGATTTAGAGGTCAGGGTTTGGGCCTTAGAGTTTATAGGGTTTATTGGTTCTAGCCCCTTGAGGGTTTTGGGTCCCTTAAAACCCCCTGGAAAGCAAAAAGGGCACCCTCTTTATTTTGTTAGGGAGTTTACGGTTTAGGCTCAGGGTCTTGACGCGAGATCGCGGGTTTGGGATGTCTTGGGCACCTCCATTCGAAACCCTCTGACCAGCTTTGAGGGGTTTAGGGTATAGGGTTCAGGGTTCAGGTTTGAGGGTTTAGGGTTTAGGGTTTAGGCCAGTACTCACTTGCAAGGCGGTGGGGATTTCCGATGCCCTCAACCTTAAGCCCTGAACGCTCAACCTGAGACCCCAAAACCTTGACCCCAAACCTTAAGCCTTAAACACCCACCCTAGACCCTGGACCCTAAACCCTCAACCCTCAACCCTAAACCCTAAACCCTAAACCCTAAGAACCCTAATCAAACCCAAAACCCTAAACCCCCTAAGCAGCATCCAGGTCATGGTCCTGGCTCTGGCTGACGCGGGCAGCACGGGTCCCCGGCACATGGGGTTTCAACCATTGTTCGGCCGCCTAAGGTTTAGGGTTTAGGGTTTAGGGTTTAGGGTTTAGGGTTTAGGGTTTAGGGTTTAGGGTTTAGGGTTTCGGGTTTCGGGTTTAGGGTTTGGGGAGGGTTTAGGGTTTAGGGTTTGGGTTTTGGGGAGGGTTTAGGGTTCAGGGTTTAGGCCTTATAGGGTTTAGGGCAAGGCTCGGGATGCATTCTGGGATTCTCGGATATTTCGGTCTGCGGTGTTGGGATTCGGGTACCATTTGCTGGCCGTGAAGCCTACTGGAGGTCCATGTGAATGTGTAGTTGCATCGTATGCAGGGAGTTGCTGTAGCTGCAACCTCAAGTCAGGTAAGGTACATGAATCCCACCGTTAAGTAAGGTACGTCACTGCCAGTATGAACCTTCAGAGAAGTATGTGGGTGCCGTGTTGCCAACTTCTCATAGGTAGCTTAACCTAAAACCTAAAACCCTAAACCCTAAAACCCTAAAACCCTAAAACCCGAGCACCCGACAACCTTAAACCCTAGACCCCAAACCCGAGGGCTCAACAAACTCGTTTAAGCCCTATCCTTGAACCCTAAACCCCAAACCCTGAACCCTAAACCCCAAACGTGAGGACCCCGGGGCTGCTCAACAGAACTCCCTAAACTCTAGACCCTAAACCCTAAACCCCAAACCCTAAACCCTAAACCCTAAACCCTAAACCCTTGAGGCGATGGCAGCCCTTGCGGAATTGCCACGTCGCCGCAACTCTTGGCCAACATCCGGGCCATGCGCTGAGAATCCGCAAAGATCACCAAGTAGGGGCATCTAGGGTTTGGGGTTTGGGATTTGGGGTTTAGGGTTTGGGGTTTAGGGTTTGGGGTTTAGGGTTTAGGGTTTCGGGCTCGGGTAGTTTCATGGTCCCTTAGTATGGTCCCTTACCCTATGTCAAGGGTTCAGAAGTGCCGCAGTACGTGCCTTGGGTTTCATATAGGGTATATACGGGGTATATTTACATATATATATATATGTATATGATACCAGGGGTTCCCATGTAAGAGCCACATTAAGGGACCATGAAGATATTCTGAGAGAGCTTAGGCCTGACAGAAGTTTTTTTTTTTTTTTTTTTTGGGGGGGGGGGTCGGGGCGAGGGGTTTCTTAAGCAAATGGTAGCTTGTGGTGTTTGTCTTTGTGGCGGATTGGTGCTCTTACTTGGGCGAAGGCCACTGCCCATCCCGGCGAGTGAGTGGAAGGCATGCTTCCGAAAGGGGCTGGGCTGAGGGAACCTGGACGGGTTTGGGCCTTAGGTTCTGGGGGAGTGTGTGACTTTTTTCTTCCACAGACCCTAAACCCTAAACCCTACACGGCCCTACACCCTAAACCCTAAGCCCTAAACCCTAAACCCTAAATGAATGTCTTCCGATCTCCCCCGCAGCCTCGACGTGCGAGACTATGAAGGCGTTTGGGAGCTCTCCAATCTCCGGTCCCTTTGTGGGGTTCCTGGTTTGATGTGGAGCCTCATATCTTTCAAAAAGGGCCATACCTTGGGTTTAGGGTAAGGTTAGTTTTGGGTGTAGGGTTTAAGGTTTAGCGACCATAGTTGGAGAAGCCCTCCCCATTTTGAATTCTTGTTGAGCAACATGTGCATCCAATTCGGGGGAGACCCTAGTCAAGCTGCGTAAAGATTCACAAGGAACCAGGAGGGGTGTAAGGGAGGATTTAGGGTTTAGGGTTTAGGGTTTAGGGTTTGGGGTTTCTTACACCGCCCCTGGTTCCTTCTGATGAATTGAACAAGGCCCAGGCATTGCTGAAATGGCATATTGCTTGGAGGCCCCTTTTGAGCCGACAAAGACTTGGCACCAAAGTTGGGGGCCTGTTCTAAACTAGGGGTGTCCCGTCTACTTCAAGATAAACCCTACTCCCCTTACAGCAGCACAAAAGCGAATATCCCTCAACCCGTTAAACCCTAAACCCTAAACCCTTACAAAGCACAAAAGTGAATATAGCTCAACTTCAACCCCCAACCCCAACTTTCTCATAAGGTTTGGGGGGGGGGGGGGGGGTGTCCACCAGATTTCAACCCCCAGGGCAAAGGGGAGCGCTACTTTTCTACTTGAAGCTAAACCCTCACCCTAAACCCTAAACCCTAAACCCTAAACCCTAAACCCTAAACCCCATGTCAGAACACCCCCAAGTATTCGTGGCGGCCATCGTGCCCTCTGGCTCCCAAGGGCAAGAGCTCCCTCGGTTTCCCAAAAGGGAATTTCCGGTGGGTCCAAGAACCGAAGTCGGTTTAGGGTTTAGGGTTTAGGGTTTAGGGTTTAGGGTTTAGGGTTTAGTGTTTAGGGTTTAGGGCTAGGGTTTGCAACCCTAAAGACCCCACAGCCTATTTCAGACCATACTGGCCAGATATGGCCAGATCCCAAGGGTACCTTTATCCTCATGTATGCCAGCGTAGACCCTAAACCCGCTTCCTAAACCCTAAACCCTAAACGCTAAACCCTAAACAGACCCCAAACATCCCCAAACTCAAACTCTCAGAGACCATAAAGGACTACGCTTCCGAAGGCAGCATTGCGAGAGGAGAAATTCACGCGCACTTCTATAGACCCTAAACCCTAAACCCTAAACCCTAAACCCTAAACCCTAAACCCTAAACCCTAAACCCTAAACCCTAAACCCTAAACCCTAAACCCTAAACCCTAAACCCTAAACCCTAAACCCTAAAACTAAACCCTAAACCCTAAACCCTAAACCCTAAACCCTAAACCCTAAACCCTAAACCCTAAACCCTAAACCCTAAACCCTAAACCCTAAACCCTACCATCCGGCCCAGAGTCGGTTGGTGTGACTTCGTCGCCAGCAGGCGGCAGCCGGATGAGATGAGTCAGGAACCAGAAGTGGTCATGGTAGGCTTAACTAACCTTAAATAGCCTTGCTTGTGGGGAACCTAGGGGGGGGTGTAGTATAAAGGGGGGTAGGAGAGCAACCCATGAAGTGGTGACAGATTCGTCACTTCGCGAGGCCAGATGCCCAAAAGCGGGGACAGTTTTGCATTTCGCGAGCCCCAGAAGTCCAAAAGCGTCGACCGTTCGATGCGAGCAGGCCCCCCAGAGAAGTCCATCGACCGCAGCGGGCGCTCCGCGCGATGTTGCCGATCTACTCCCTCCTATTTTTGGAACCCTTTAGTGTTCTGACACTGTTTGGGGAATTAAGCTTCTGACACAAAACTCTAAGTCCTTAATCTTTCAACTTCAACCCTCAACAAATGTTTGGAACTCCTAGTGTTAAGAACTTGGACCCTTAGGGAATCTTGGAGCTGTGGTGCAGTTGGCGGCGTGCCTCTAGTGTGTTTTGAGGGTTTCGGGTGAAGCGCTGGTCTTCGGCGGCCGCTTGGCAGACTCAGCGACGAAACGAAGTGCAGGCTGGGGGTAGGGCTTAGGGCCCTGGAGTTGCCTAAGGCCTGCACCCTTCACAAAGCCTAAACCCTAAACCCAAATTAAACCCTAAACCCAAAATAGGGTTTAGGGTCAGGCCAAAGCCCCAGAGGTTGGCACCCAAACCCTGTGACGAAAGAGAACGTCAAGATTTCCCATCCCCATGATCCCTGAATTTGCTTGAGAACCCTAAGCCCTAAGGGGTTTAGGGTTTAGGGTTTAGGGTTCAGGGTCCAGGGTACAGGGTTCAGGCTTCAGGCTTCAGGGTTCAGGGTTTAAGGTTTCGGGTTTAGGGCTTCCTAAACCTCACGTCCTTTCTTCCCACAGCCGAACATAGGGTCAAGGGTTTAGGGTTTACTGCTTTGGCTTTACGACTCTGGGGCTTGGGAACTTTAAGAACTTAAGGTTTGGAAGGTTGCGGGGGGGGGGGGGGGGGGAAGATGATTGCGTAGAGTTATAGGGCTCAAGTAGGGCTTACTTGTCAGATGAGGGCTAGGGTTCAAGATTTAGGGTTTAGGGTTTCGGGTCATGGCCTTCGGGCACATAAGGTGGTTCGACAGGTGCTGGGTTTGTTTTGCGGGTGGGCCCGATATCCTGTGTCCGCGCTGTGGAACTTAAGGGTGGTTTAGCAGGTTTGGGGTTTGGGGTTTGGGGTTTGGGGTTTGGGGTTTGGGGTTTGGGGTTTGGGGTTTGGGTTTTGGGGTTTGGGGTTTGGGGTTTGGGGTTTGGGGTTTGGGGTTTGGGGTTTGGGGTTGGGTTCGGGGTTAAGTTCAGTTCACAATAGGCATGAGTAGGAGGTACTGCAGGATCTTGCTGGTAGCTTGGCTTTGTTCAGACTCCTACACAAGAACCCTGTCCTGTCTTCGGGATCATTACAAGAAGTCGGTTTTTATTTCCCTGTGGGTATTCCCTGTCAAAAAGGACCTCCCCTCCTCCCACATGCACACACACACACAAACACCTTTTTTTCATATGGGAAGCATATATACACTCACCATTTTTCATAAGGAGCCTTGTCTTCACACCCCTAAACCCCACAAACTAACATAAGCTCACCAAGGACGGCAGCACAGCAGTCTTAGTCTAAGCTCTACCTCGCTCAGGGATTTGAAAGAGTCTCCAAACCCATCCCGTGTGCGCAAGCTTTGGAGGGAGAAATATAAATAGGGTTTAGGGTTCCGGGTTCATGGTTTTAGAGCTTAGGGTTTTAGGGTTTAGGGTTCAGGGTTTTAGGGTTTTAGGGTTTTAGGGTTTTAGGGTTTAGGGTTTGGGGTTTAGGTTTATGGGACGCTCCCTAATTAAAGGGTTTAGGGTTTAGTGGACGAGGTTCTCTTTGAACAAAATCCCTGAGCCCTAAACCCTGAAATGCAAAACCCGAACTATACCCTTAAACCCTAGCATCTCAACCCTAAACCCTAAAACCCTGAACCCTAAACTTTTCCGAAGCTACAAGCTGCCAAAACAAAGGGTAGCAGGGTGCGGCGAAGGGTGGCCAGCCAGAAGGCAGCTGCAGTGCGAGCCTGAGCTTGACAGCCCCCTTTTTTTGTTGACCACGCGCTGTGCAGCTAGGGTTTAGGGTTTAGGGTTTAGGGTTTAGGGTCTAGTGTTTAGGGTTTAGGGTTTAGGGTTTAGGGTTTACGGTTTAGGGAGTTTAGGGTTCAGGGCTTACAGTTTCTAGTGCTTTTCGGTTGCTGAGCATGTGCGGCGCACACCGCTGGCCTTGAGGAACAGCAGCAACGATGGACCCGATCACGTTGCACTTCAATGTCTTCCAGGCCGTTGACGCGAAACCCCTATACATACATATACGAGTATAGAGTATATATTTTTTTATACATACATATATATATATATTTTATATTTATATGTGTACACAGAGCTCTTTTCAGTATTACATATGTCTATAGGGTGCCAGCTTCCCTCATTCCCTACCAAGAACCAGTAGGAAACGAGTACCTTGCTTTGGGCTTTCTGAGTCTGTTGGGGTTGAAGGTTTGGGGTGTTGGGGTTCAGGGATTGGGAATGGAGGTTGTAAGTTTGTGGTTGTGGACTGAGTAGGTTTCAGGGATTGGGGTTGGGAGGGTTTGTGCTTCAGGGTTCAAGGCTTTTGAATGTATCTTTTGTGTATGGTGTGAGGCGTGAAGGTCTAGTCTGGAAGCCCTAACCCTAAACCCTAAACCCTAAACCCTCACATACACCCTATATCCTACATAAACCCCGTTCATCGTCATTCCCTGCCCAACTGCCCGATCTCATCACCAGACCGCCTTCCCCACCCCCTCAGATCAACTCTTCAGACTCCTGATGCCTTGAACCCTTTAAGATTTCGGGGGTTTAGGGGTTCAGGGGTTTAGGGTTTAGGGTTTAGGATTTAGGGTTTAGGGTTTAGGGTTTAGGGGGTGGAGGGGGTGCAGGGGTTTAGGGTTGAGGGTTTAGGGGTTGGAGGTTGAAGGCTCAAGGTTTAGGGTTTAGGGGATAGAGCCTATTGGGTTTCGGGTTCACCCAATGGAGGTGTTCTGGGGTTCAGGTCTCAAGCCTACAGTGTTTAGCATTAGGTAAGCCTGAGACCCTAACCCTAAACCCGGAACCCTCAACCGTAAACCCTAGTTCCTAGACTGGAAAACTCGAAACCATACACCCCAAACCCTAAGCCCTAGTTCTTAGACTGGAAAACCTCGCCTTTCCCACCTCTCCATAGGCTGGCAACTCACAGCACGGGCGCACCTCGGCGGGCACAGGGTTTGCGGGTTTAGGGTTTAGGGTTTAGGGTTTAGGGTTTAGGGTTTAGGGTTTGGGGATTGGGGTTTGGGGTTTAGGGTTTAGGGTTAGGGTTTAGGGTGTAAAGGTTTAGGTCCATATAGGGTTGAGGGTTTAGGGTTAGGGTTTGGGGTTTAGGGTTTGGGGTTTAGGGTTTGGGGTTGAGGGTTTAAGGTTGAGGGTTTAGGGTTAGGGTTTGGGGTTTAGGGTTTAGGGTTTAGGGTTGAGGATTTGGGGGTTTGGGGTTTAGGGTTTAGGGATTAGGGTTTAGGGTTTGGGGTTAAGGGTTTTCGGGTTAGGGTTTAGGGTTTAGGGTCTAGGGTTTCAGAGTTTATGTGTCAACAACCCCCTCCTACACCCCAAACCTTAACCTCAAACCCACAGACCAAAAAAATGCACAACCACGCAACAAGCCCCTGAAACCTAAAGTCTGTAGAGCCATGAAGCCCCGAACAAAATGGAACAAAGCCCACCCTGCACACCGACACCCTGACCCCCAATCAACCCCTAACCCTGATGAAAACTCCTAAACACCTAAACTCCTAAACCCTACATCCCTACCTACATCCCTTAAACCCTTAGATCCCCCGAAGCCCCCCCCAAAGCCTTAAACCTGAATCCAAACCTTCTAACCCCCCAAGACCCTACTCCCCAAACCCCAAATTTAAGAGCCTCCGGCTCAAGCCGCCGACCCCGCTGGAGCATAGTTGAGAGGTCTAAGCCCGCTCACATGGTTCGAGCCTGCTCGGCAGAGTTCTGTGAAACGTTTGGGGCGGGGGCACCAAGACAAGCTCAAGCCGGTGGGTGGGGGGGGGGGGGGGGGGGGGAGGCGGGGGGGGGGAGGGGGGGTGGGGGGTGGGGGGCAGCGGGGGGGGTGGGGGGGGGGGGGGGTGGGGGGGGGGGGGGGGTGGGGTGGGGGGGGGTGGGTGGCGTTTACGCGGGTGGGGTGGCGCGTCCCTCCACGAAAAAATTGTGCAGGGAGGTTTTCACCTCCTTTTCCCATCCAACACGCCGCCAGGGTCAGCGGACCCCAAACCCCCCCGAACCCCGAACCCCCAAACCCCCCCGAACCCCAAACCCCCCGAACCCCAAACCCCAAACCCCCCCGAACCCCGAACCCCGAACCCCAAACCCCAAACCCCAAACCCTCAACCCTCAACCCTCAACCCTCAACCCTCAACCCTCAACCCTCAACCCTCAACCCTAAACCCTAACCTAGCTCCCCAAAAGCCCTCCACCCCAAGCCCTTCTGTTCAAAGGCCCTCCTAGGCTGTTAAAGACCCTAAGCCGTAACTTCCCAAAAGCCCTCAACCCCTACTGGGGCAACATAAGTATCTTCTTTGGGGCTATATGTAAGTCTAAGTATAGCTACCTTACTTACAACCCCACTTGCTAAGTCCCTTGATCCTTGAAGTACGCCCCTTCCCCTAAACCCTAAACCCTAAACCCTAATACCTAAACCCTAAACCCTAAACCCTGAACCCTAAACCCTAAACCCTAAACCCTAAACCCTAAACCCTAAACCCTAAACCCTTCCTGTCTTAGGCCAGAGCCTCCAAGTGGCGGATCCGCGCCGGCAAACAGTTGGCGCGCTGAAGAATCAGCTCTTCCGGGATGCCTTGGAGGCCCCTAGAGTTGGGCTTTGGGTTTGTTCAGGGGAGTAAGGTTTAGGGTTTAGGGTTTAGGGTTTAGGGTTTAGGGTTAGGGTTTAGGGTTTAGGGTTTAGGGGTCGTGTGTTTAGGGTTTCGGGTTTCGGGGTTTGTGTGTTTAGGGTTCAGGGTTTAGGGGTCGTGTGTTTAGGGTCTAGGGTTCAGGGTTTAAGGATTTAGGGGCGGGAGGGTCATGTTCAGTTATCAACAGTGACAGATGTAGGTTAGCAGGGCCCGTAGCCACGTTTATCCCCACGGGTGTTTCGTTGAAGGCGGTTTAAGGTATAAGGCTTATAGGGTTCTTAAGTTGAGAATCAAGGACTTAGACGGGCAGAAGGCTTAGGGGGACTGCATTTAGGCGTAAAGGCTTCAGAGTACCTGAGATGTCACGGTTACTGCTCAGGACTTTGGTGGTTTTAGAGCGCTGGGTGTTTTGGAGGGGGCGCCTGCCTCATACTGCAACCGTGGCTTTCATCATGCGTGGCAACCGAAACCGTTGCGGACAAAGCAAACCCTCCATAGCCCCGGAAAGATTCCATACCCACAGCCTTAAACCTAACCCTAGCCCTAAACCCTGAACTCTAAGCCCGAAACCCGAAACCCTTAACCCGGTCCAGGCTCAAAGGTCAGTTCGCTTCATCGCCAGCGGCAAGGTCTTAGAGGAGCTCGGATGAGGGTTTAGGGCTTCGGGTTCAGGGTTTAGGGGTTAGAGCTTCAGAAAGGATGGCTGTGCGTGTGTGTTTTTCTCTTGGTTGTGGCTCGGCTGCGTGTTTGTCTGTGTGTTCGTTTTGTTGTGGCTACCTGTTCTTGTCTGCTCTTTGTGTGTGCTTGCTTTTTTTCGTACTGCATTTATATGTCAGCTGGGATAAGGTTTAGGAGTAGGGTTTGATAAGCATTAAACGAAAAAGCCTCAGGCACAGGCACCGGGTTCAGCAAGTAAGGGTTAAGAATCGATCTAAGCCCAAGAGTCCATACCCCTCCCCCTCTCCCATCTCCCGCAACCTCGCCCTGCGCAGGTGCATGGTTTAGGAATCTGGACCAGATAGACCTACTTGTCTGGCACAACATCCTAAAATGTTAAAGGAATAGGTTTAGGAACACGGTATGTGTGTCCCTAAACCTTAAACAAGTATGTACAAATCTTGAAATAGGTCTGACCCTAAGCCTTAATATCGAAAAAGGTGTTTAGAAATCTAAATCTTAAACACGTAGGGTTTATGAGTTGATTACTTGTGATTCTTGAGGATAGTTTATGTATGACAGCTTTAAATGTTAAAGGAATAGGTTAGGAATAAGATATGTGTGTCCCTAAAACTTAAACAAGTATGCATAGGTCGTGAAATAGGGTCTGGCCCTAAGCCTTTATCGAATATGGTGTTTAGAAATCCAAACCTTAAACGCGTAGGGTGTATGAGTGGCATACTTATGATTCTTGAGGATAGTTTGCGTGTGAGTCTTATCCTTCAGAAACGAGTACTCCTTTGGAGACCCTTTGAGAAACATTGAGATGAAAACCCACATACTTGCGAGTGGGTCGGGCTTTTGGGCAGGCGCAGAACATAGTGAAAGGATATCTGCTCACAGTATGCCCTCAATTACTTCCTAGTCTTTATGGTTTGAGGATTGCGGCCCTTTCCTCTCCATGTTTTCCATTTGATATACAATGCACACACCTTAGATACATTCACGATGTGGGCAGTTATTCTACATGCTCTTTGCACGAAGGTTTGGCCCTAAATCTTCGACGAATAAGGGGCCAGGTTTATGAATAGGGGTTGGCTCAAGTATTAAGCGAATATACTTCAGGCATAAGGTTCAGCGAGTGAAGTGTAAGGCTTGAGACGAAACCTGAAACGAATAAGGTTTAGGAGTAGGGTTCTACAATGTTCCCCCGCTTGGCATGTGGACTCCTGTTCATTCAACACTTTGGTTCACGAAACAATCCCACTCAGCATGTGTAGCTGGCTTCAACCAAAAGCTTTACTCACAATAACATCGTCGACATGGGGTACTTCGACAAAATGATGGCGACTTGAATGCATACTCACACAAAGCACACCAACAGACACACACGCACAACCATCCCCTCCCCAGAGTTTAGGGTTCGGGTTTAGGGTTTAGGGTTTAGTTTAGGGTTTAGGGTTTAGGGTTTAGGGTTTAGGGTTTAGGGTTTAGGGTTTAGGGCTTAGGGCTTAGGGCTTAGGGCTTAGGGCTTAGGGCTTAGGGCTTAGGGCTTAGGCTTAGGTCTTAGGGTTTAGGGCAGCTCTATAGCTTGCGATTTAGGGTTTTGGGGTCAGTGTTTGGGGTTTAAGGGGTTTAGGCTCCACTGTTTAGGGTTTAGTGTGTAGGGGTTTGCGACTTAAGGTTAAGGGCTTAGGGTTTACGGTTTCGAGGCCTTCAGGGTTAGCGCTTCGGATTTTGATTGCGGATGGCTGCACGAGGCGAGTTATGTTACTCCCTGCAATAGGGCGTGTGTATAAGGGTGCGCAGGGTTGTTCAGGAACCGTAGATGTACAGGCCGAAACCCTAAACCCCAAACCCTGAACCTTAAACCCTACACCCTCAACCCTCAACCCTCAACCCTACCCAAGACTACCCATGTGCCGCCTGAATCTTCTAAGGTTGGAACCATGGGCCCTTAGGTGTGGTCCCAGTACCCTTGTTTATAGGGATCTTAAGTTTGGTTTAGGGGTTGGGGCTTGGGGTTTAGGGTTTAGGGTTTAGGGTTTAGGGTTTAGGGTTTAGGGTTTAGGGTTTAGGGTTTAGGGTTTAGGGTTTAGGGTTTCCTCCTGGCGCTTAGTAGGGAATGAGGGAATGAGGGCCCCATATATACCCTGAAAGGATCATGTGGAGCCCTCATTCCTTCATTCTCTACTAGAACCAGGCTGTTTTTTCTTGTAGAGTATATACGGTTATATACCAAGGGACCCAAATTAAGGGCCCACATTTGGAACCCTAGGAAAATGTCCTGGGTTCGTCAAACTTAGGCTAAACCCTAAACCCTAAACCCTAAACCCTAAACCCTGAACCCTCATCAATCAGGACGCCTCACCCCAGACCCCATAAGCCATAACTTGGGACGTTCCCCTTTTATACTAACAGTCCTTGATGAAAAACTACTAGGGGGGACGATAATAAATCCTTTCAAGGACTGTTAGTATAAGGGGGAACATCTCAAACCGGAAGCCCTACCAGAAAGAAACACCACACATGCATAAAAACTACGCCCAAACCATGTCGAAAATCTGGACTAAGCCAAGCACGTAAACCCTAAACCCTAAACCCTAAGCCCTAAATTCCCCATCCCCCGAAGTCCAAACCCCATGTGTGAGCCCGAACACCCCAACGCCGCGTACCCCTTGAAGCCCTGAAATCTCAAAACCTACAACTTGTAAGCCCTTGTTGACTTAGTAAGAAGGGTTAGGGGGTTAGGGTTTCGGGTTTAGGGCTTATTGGAGGCCCATTTTGACTTTAGTAAGGTCGGTGACGGGGAATTTTGGTAGGGTGCAAGCCCCGAAGAGGCCCCAATGACGTGAGCTGTAGGGGGCCACGATTCCAGCACCTCCCGAGTGATTTAGGGTTGTTCGGTTTGCTCAACACCCCTAAACTCTAAGCCCTAACCCCTAGAGCCTAAGCCCTAAGGCCTAAGACCCCTAGTTAAGTCAAGCCTTCAAACCCAAAACCCTAACCCCTAAATCACGCCCAAAGCCCTAAAACCTAAACCCCTAAGCAGCCAGCAACCCCAAACCCCTAAATCAAACCCAAAGCCCTAAAACCTAAACCCTAAACCCCTAAGCACCCAGCAAGCGAAAGGACTCGGTATCCCTGGACACCTACAAGTTGGGCCTCCTCCTTAGCGGGTTTAGGGTTTAGGGTTTAGGGTTTAGGGTTTAGGGTTTAGGGTTTAGGGTTTAGGGTTTAGGGTTTAGGAAGTGGGGGAGAGGTTCTAAATGCGGCTTTAGGATTGGGATAAACATAGGTACCCTTTCAGGGGTTACCCAGCAACAAGGGACCCTAACCTAGCAAGCCTTTGCCCCCTCGAGGGGGGGTGGGGGGAGTTTTGGGGGTCAAGAAACAGCAGGATGTGGCTCCTCACACCCTAAACCCTAAACCCTAAACCCTAAACCCTAAACCCTAAAGGGTACAAACCCACAGACAGAGATCCTGGAGCTTCGGCATGAGCTATGCCCAAGTGCTCATCAACCTTGCTGGCATGTTCCTTGTCAGCTGCCAGCGATCACTTTGGATAGATGTCCGACCCCCAACTAAGAAGATCCCAAAGGTGTGCACAGAAAGTGGCAACAAAGCCATCCTTGCACTTCAGAAGCGAGACCTTTGAACCCAACAGAACACTTGGCAAGGTGGCTCCACATGGATGGAGCTGTCACAGGGGTTTTGCCCAAATCTCGCCGCCCTATTTCCCCGCGCCTCAGCAGCGACCTCTGGCTACCAGGCTGCGGAATCAGTGGTAGGAGCAGGAATACTAGCAGGAGGCAAACACCCCAAACCCGAACCCCGCCACACCCCCAAAAGCCCGAAATCCCCAAACCCTTCATCCTTAACCCCAGTTTCCCCCCCAAAAAAAATGTAAAATACACTCTCCCAAACCCCCTGTCCCAACCCCCACCCCCAACGCTCTGACCAGGCCCTGAAACCCACATTTGTGTGTCAATCAGCGACCGCACGCTGGGCCCCCGGCTTTGCTTCCATGTTTATTTTCTTCGGCAAAACATCCCGCGCAGAGAATATCGCAGGGTAGCCCTGGAGTGCACCCCCAAGAGTGCCCACCACCAGATATCCCGGCACCGTATCCCACAATCTATCCCTGGAGTTCTCAGTCCCAGATGATCCCTGCAATGCCTGGGTTTAAGGCTTAGTTGTGGGCGGGGATGTTTGAAGTAAGTACTCCTAGAGTCCTGGGGTCCCGCTCCTGCGCGAAGATTCTAACCGCAGACTTGGGATGTTCCGCCCTCAGAAGGGTAATTCACCGGGCCGTTAATACAGTATGTTCCTGATATGACATGGCTGTCACTACAACAGGGGGGGACTGCCCTAAATTCTGAAACCCTACACACTGAAGCCTAAGCCGTCATGTAGGGTTTCGATTTTCAGGTTGAGGGGTGCGTTATGTACATATAGCATTCAGGGTCATCTAGGCATTTAGGGTTTGACGCATGGCTCGATATAGGGTTTGGGGTCTAAGCATCCTTAAGCATTACCCACGCCTCCTCCCTCACGCGGTTCTGGTGGTTAGTGTTGAGCATTTCAAGCCTGCATTAGATCCCAGGTAGTGCTACACTTAAGAGATCTCAGCAGCCAAGCACGCAACGTCTCTGAATTGGGTCAGTATCATCCCATTGAAGAGCCGTTGCTTCCCCCCAATAAACTGGACTGTTTCGGGTTTTAGGCTTGGGGTTTAGGGAAACCACAATAGGATTCCAAAAATGGGGGGGTCCCATTCCCAACGACGCCTTTTTGGGATTTCCATCCCGACGGCTTCCCATTGTTGAGGTCGCTTTGAAAGCCCAAGAACCGAAACCTTCAATGACCCAAACCCTGAACCCTGAACCCGAAACCCCACAGCCCTCTAGAAAGCCTGTGAACTTTAAAAAAGGCTCAACCCCATACCCTAAACTCTAAATTCGCCCTGGGTAAACTTTTCACATGGAGCAGGAGCGAAGCCAGCAGTGCGACACAGAGACCGGTCCAGGTACGGCTTCTTAGCAGGCTGTTTTCTTTCTGTGGTTGGGGGTTTTTTGGGGGGCTAGGGTTGATGTTTTCTTTTTTTTTGGGGCGGGGGGGGGGGGGGGAGGGGGGTTGGGATGTTCCCCCTTTTCTAAGTCCGGAAAAGGGATTATACTAGGGGGTTCTAGAATCTAGAATCCCCATTAAGGACTGTTAGGGTGGATCCGCCACGTGTAGTGCTTCATGAGGTCCTTGGCTGGGCCTGAAGGTTTTATCGGTTGAAGGGTTTAGGAGGGTGCAGGGTTTTAGGGTTTTTAGGGTTTTAGTTTTTAGGGTTTAGGTTCTGAGTTTAGGGTTTAGGGTGTGGAAGGGACACAGAATGGAACCGAATGTAGCGTCAGATGGCCAGGTAGGAGTCCTCTTGTGCAAGTCGCATGTGCACACAGAAGCTCCACGTTGCTTCGCTGATGTGTGGAAGAAGACGGGGTGGGGAGGTTGCTTGACCCAGTTCGACAACATGCGGCTGCACATGTGCCGTGTCTGCGATGCACGTCTGCGATGCGGCGATGGTGCTGCGCTCCAGGTTTCGTGGATCGTTCTGTTTGGTGTGTGTGCACCATATAAAACAGGTTTGCAGCTGCAGCTACCCTACTCAAGACCACACATGCTGTTGTTTCACAAAGCAACAAATAAACCTTCAAGCAACAGCGCAATCGAGCCCCGCGACCCGCCATCTCAACCCTACACGCTGAACCCCGAACCCCAGAGCCTCCTGAACCTCCAAACTCGAAGGTGAGCCGCGAGCGAGCTGAAAACACGCCCGCTCCGCAGGCGCGAGGGTTTCGGGGTGAGGAGGGGGTGGGGGGGGTCAGGCTCAGAGGCCGTGAGCTCGCAGTTGGAGAAACCACAGCAGAGAGAGAGGGAGAGACTGATAGTTTCAGGCTTGCCTGCTACAGAGGAAGCTTGCCTTTCCTTACAGCAACTGATCTCAAGTGTTTGAGGTATACGACCTTAAGCCCTAAACCCTAAACCCTAAACCCTAAACCCTAAACCCAAATTTCTCCGGGTTCCTCGTGCAGGAAGTGGCTGCCTGGAGAAGGTTCGCTGGGGCGCTCGCAGTCGCAGGCCCGGTTTAGGGTTTTGGGTTTAGGGTTTGGGGCTTAGGGTTTAGGGTTTAGGGTTTAGGGTTTAGGGTTTAGGGTTTAGGGTTTAGGGTTTAGGGTGTGTCAGGGGAGGGCGCGCGCTCGGGTGTGAAACACCCCGGGCCGCGCGCTCGCGTTGCCCGTCAACCCACCCCGGCCACCCAAACTATACTCTATTAGGGTTTAGGGTTTATGGAATTTACTTTCTTGTGCTCTGATGCTTGCTTTGATGTTTTTAAAGTTGCGCTGTTAGGGTTTAAGCTGGGGTTGGGGGTAGCCTCGGCCCTTTTCGGGCCTTCGGCGTGTCAGGGCCCGTAGAGGCCCTTATTTATTTGAAGGTCAGGGAAACCCTTTGTGTCTGCTCCTGGATTCCCCTTCTTTAAGGGCCTCAATTAAGCATCGATTTCACTACCAAAAAATCGCATTTTTCATTGCGGGTACGGGCATCCTGGGGTCCCCCTTCTTTTAGGGGGCCTTTTTGAAGCCTTTTGAAGCATTTTGGTGGCTCTTGGGGTCTCTCGGGGCCTTGTTCGGACCTTCGGCGTGTCAGAGGTTTTGTTCATTTGAAGGTCAGGGAACCCAATCGCTAGGGTTTAAGCTGGGGTTCGGGGTAGCCTCGGCCCTTTTCGGGCCTTCGGCAAGTTAGGGCCCGTAGAGGCCCTTATTTGCTTGAAGGCCTTCGCAGGGTTTTGCGGTGTTCGGGTTTAAGCTGGGGTTCGGGGTAGCCTCGGCCCTTTTCGGGCCTTCGGCACGTTAGGGCCCGGAGAGGCCCTTATTTACTTGAAGGCCGTCGTAGGGTTTTGCGGTGTTAGGGTTTCGGTTGGGGTTCGGGGTAGCCTCGGTCCTTTCCGGGCCTTCGGCACGTCAGGGCCCGTAGAGGTCCTTGCTGATTTGGGGGAGCCATCGATTTCAGTACTAAAAAAGAACATTTTTCTTATGGGCAGGGGGGCGTAAAACCATCGTTTTCAATATTCAGAAATCGCATTTTTCATTGTGGGCACGGACAAATCTTATGGTCCCCCTTCTTTTAGTGGGCCTTTTGAAGCTTTGCTTGGGTCGGTCGGGCCCTTGCTATCCCTGGCCGGGAAAGGCTTCCGGCGAGGGGCCCCTTGACCCGCGGGGCCCTTGCCGCCCTTGGCCCGGAGGGTTGGCCCTTGGCTCGGGGGCCCTTGGCCCGGGGCCCCTGGCCTTGGCCCGAAAACCCTTGGCCCGGGGGGGGGCCCTTGGCCCGGATAGCCGCCCTTGGCCCGGGCGCCCGGGGGGCCCTTGGCTTGGGGCGCCCTTGGTTCGGGGCCCTGAGGGCCCTTGGACCGGGGGGCCCTTGGCCCGCTTGGCTCGGGGGGCCCTTGGCGCGGGGTTCTTGGCCCGGGGGCCCCTTGGCCAGGGCGGCCCTTGGCCCGAAAAGCCCCAAAACGCGAAATTGAGCAACCAGCCTGCCTGGACCCCTCCGCCAGCCTCCTGGTCCAGGAATCCAGCTACCAAGGACCAGGGGGCCCCCGGGGGGGGGGCCCGACAAACCCTGAACCCAAAACCCTGAACCGACCTCCAGAGGCAAAGGGTTACGATTTGGGGTTATACTTTAGCTACGCTAAAGGTGGTCTGGGTGCCGGCCATCCCTTAGCCGAGTACTGACGTTGTCGTAAAAAAGGCCGATGTCCGTTGGCCTGTCCAGGACAGACGGTGAGGCTTAACCCTCACCTTTCCGTTTCTCTTTTCGCTTGGGCGCTCGGGCTGTAAGGCCCTCGGCCGAGCGTTCGGGGTCTGTCGCTCGACGGAAGCGACCCCTCACTTAGTTTAGGTCTTGTAAGGGTTGAGGGCTTACCTCAAGGAGCAAAGGGTCTACCGCTGCGAGGCATGCACACGAGCCTCTAATTCTGCGGACACAGGACTGACTCACAACTCCCAACTCCGAAGAATCCCCCAAGCCCAGCCAGGTTGCGGCGTCGTTTTCCCCTACGCTGCGCAGAGACACCGGCAACTGTCCACCAACATGTGCCCTGGGCATGTGGGAGGGTGTGCTGAGGATCAGAGGGCTGTGGGCTTTACGCAAGTGTTTGAGGGCGAAGTGTCGTGTTTTTGGGGTTTGTTCTTTCGGTTCAAGGCCCTGAATCTGGAAACGATCCTTGCGCTGAGGTTCGGTTCCTTCTTGAAGTAGCATTGATGGTTTTGGTGGCGTGGGACTTCAAGCAAGCTTAGCTTTCAATCGTAACACTTAAATCCCATACCCTGAACTACATGGCCCCTCAGCCCTAAAGCCTAAACTAGAAAGGACCCCCCCCAAAAAAAAAACAAAAAAACAAAAAACCCAGAAAGACGCCCTCAACCTGAAGCCATAAGCCCCCCAACGATGCCTCGCGCTAGATCGCCCCCGACAACTTGTACATGGGGTTTAGGGTTTTCTTTGAATGGACCCTAAACCCTAAACCCCAAACCCTGAACCCTAAACCCTAAACCCTAAACATCCCTAATCCCTAAACCCTAAACCAAAGGAACACAGAAAGAAGGGTCCTAAGAGACTGAGGGCATGGGCGCCGAATCAGCCATGAAATCCCAACTCACTGGACTGCAACACGAAGCCCAAGCCCGAAGCCCGAAGCCCGGTTTAGGGTTCAAGGTTCAAGGTTTAAGGTTTAGGGTTTAGGGTTTCGGGTTTAGCATTCAGGGTTTAGGGTATAGTAAGCCCTAAAGCCTAAAGCCCTAAAGCCTAAAGCCCTAAGTCGCTCGCCCGAAGCCCCAAAGCATGCATCCAAATTTCTGGAAGCCCCGTCTACTCAAGAGACGAACAGGGCAGCGTTTGCAAATGCTATGGCCATGTCCCACAATCGCTACGCTGGAGGTTTGTAGTCCTCTGTGTTTAAACTGTTGGTTCGGACTTGTAACCTCTGCTTGTGAGGACTTTTCCGGGTTAGTGCACAAGGGCCCGCAACCAACTTTGTAACTTCTTAGTAACTAAGGAAGAAGGAGGTCACGTTCTAGTTTGTTTGCTTCAAAGTACACTCCTACAGTCCCCTTGACCCTAAACTGAGGAAAGCCCTAAGCCCTAACCTTAAAAACCCCCAACTTTACAAACCACATCCTTATAAACCCAAAACCCTATAAGCCCTAAACTTCCAAGCTTGAAACCCTAAACCCTGTTTGGTTGAGAGCCAGGTTTCCGGTTCAGGGGCTGGGTTTAGTTGGGTATTTGTCCAAGGGGTGAGCACCGGTTTTCTCCACAGGCGTTCGCTCTGCTTCGTTGGGCTGGGGAAGAGGACATGTCCTCGTCGGCATCATCACCATCGTCGTAGCGCAACTGCAAAGGCACTTCTTCAGACTTTCCAGAGTCTGCCCTCAAACCAAAACCACAGTTCCCCGAGCTGGGACAAAAAGAGCTCGGCATTTTAAGCACAAAAGCGCGCAAGAAAGCTCAACGGCAATGCCCTGCTAAAACACTTCGGAGCACAACTGGATACACACCGTGACCCCCCAACCTCCAAACGCAAACTCGAAGCCTAAACCCTAAACCCGAAACGCACCATGCCCCAAAGACTGTTGCACGTGCCAGGCACTTAATGCTGTTCATTGCTGCCGCGGTGACCTGGGCGACTTACCGATACCCTAACCTAACCACTCTAAACTCCTTGGAAACCATCCCAAACCCTAAGCCTTAAACCCTAGAATCCGAGTCCCATCGCTCGCATCCTTGCTTTGCGGCTTTGATGGTGTGTTGTGTTTCGGAGTTGCAGTCGCGAAGCCCAAGAGCTCTTTAGTCAAGTCAGCCGCTACATTAAATGAATTTTGACTATGTCTTGATATTCTTCATATTCTTCATATTCTTCTATAGTCTGATGGAATTCATACCATAGTAGTATAATAAACATTTGAGTGAATCAATATTATTCCACCTGCCTTACAAGACCTCTTGCCACCGGAACCTTGTCGAACGGTGTCTATTTCCTTCTCTCCGCTTAATTATCTCTCTCGCCATCTGCTTGTCCCTCCCCAAGAGCTGCGTGATAGGAGTGATGGGGTATTCGACTTGTGTGAGCACCACCCTAGACCCTGAACCCTAGATCCTACTGGAACACAAAAGCCCTCCGGCGTTTAGAGCCCATTGCCTGGGCAGCCAGCCCTAAACCCTAAACCCTAAACCCTAAATCCCAAACCCTAAACCCTAAACCCTAAACCCCAAACCCCAAACCCCAAACCCTAAACCCCAACCCTAAACCCTATTCTCCCACGCATATTCATGATCCGAAGCCCTCAACCTTGGGAGTCAAAGCTCCAACCCCAGATCTTCGGATGCCCAGCAGTACCCTTCTTCCTCCACTTTAGAGCGGTGTCTGTCGCTTTGAAACCCTGTTTACGAACCATGCGCTCCGTTTTTTTTTTGTTTTTTTCTGTGTGTGTGTGTGTGTGGTTTCTCCATAGGTTCCTTGGCAGCTGGCAGGGCTGAAGGATGTAAACGCAACCCCTAATGCGGGCTTGTGCTTCGCGGCTTCGGCATCTGACGCAAGACCCCAAAATCCCCAAACCCTAAACCCTCAGCCCGAAACCCTAAACCCTAAACCCTAAACCTTAAACCCTAAACCCCAAACCCTAAACCCTAAACCCCACACTCCAACCTGAAGCCTCCGCCCTTATTAAGGAAGCTTCAACCCATAGCGATCCTGGGATTCAGAGTTGTTGTTTGGGATGCTCCCTTCAGACTAGCAGTCTTCAGTAGGGCAAATGGGGGGGAGGCTACTTCAATAGGGCAAATGGGGGGGGGGGGGGGGCTCACTATAATCCCCATTAAGGACGGTGCGTACAAGGGGGGAACATCCCAAGTTGTTGTCGTAGTATTATGACAGTAAGAATACTTGTGGCGATGATAATTGCGAGTATTGTTAATCCCACTTGTTCTTATGCCCGGTAGGGTGACTTTGATCATCCCCAACCAGTAGTAACTGTACTCTGCCATGATGGTGCGTTTTCTTCTTAGCCTGCTCAGAATTGTGATGCTTATTGGGATTGGGGCCTAAACCCTAAACCCCAAACCCCCCTAAACCCTAAACCCCAAACCCTAAACCCTAAACCCTAAACCCTAAACCTTAGCTAAACCCCACCCCGAGGCTCTTTGGAGCTGTTGGGTGTCAACCCGTGGCTTCTACCCGAGTACCTGGAACAAAAGAATAGGGTTTCGGGTTTAGGGTTTAGAGTTTAGGGTTTATAAGGTCTAAGGTCTAGGGTTTAGTGACACGTGCCAGATTTGGATCTACTTCCTGCTGTTTCATGCAGTGCCTGAGGCGTTCCAGGCCGGGACATCCAATAGAGAATTGTTTAATTTGTTGGGCAGGGTATTCCGGGTTTAGGGTACTTTGAGTTCGGGGCCTTTGGGGTTTGGGGTTTCGGGTTTGGGGTTGAGTTTTTTCTGTCTTAGTAATATAGACATGATGAGCGAGTAGAATGGGCACTGATCAGTACTGGAACTGGATGGGCAATCATTTTCAGATTTGAACTTCACAGGACTGAGGGGGAACAACACCTATAGGCTGAACCCCAGAACAAGCAGCGCACAGTCAAGTGTTAGGGGTTTAGGGTTTAGGGTTTAGGGTTTGGGGTTTGGGGTTTGGGCTTTAGGGTTTAGGATTCCGGCTCCGGGTTCTGGGGGGTATGCTTAGGGTTTAGGCTTTCGGGTAGGCAGTCTTCCTCTTACAACAGTTCTGGTAGGGTTGAGCATTGAGAGTGTAGGGTGAAGTCGAGGGTGCGGGGTTTTGGGGCCGAAGATCTGAGGGCCCTTAGGGCAAGGGACAATCCTCGGTCCTGTACTAATTGAGGTTTAGATTAGGGTTTCGGGTTTAGGGTTTAGGGTTTAGGGTTTAGGGTGTTTAGGGTGTTTTGGGTATTACGGTGATTAGGGTGATTAGGGCGATTAGGCTGATTAGGCTGATTAGGGTGATTAGGGTGATTAGGGTGATTAGGAGAGTTTCGGGTTTAGGGCTTCTTGGCATCGAAGATCCTGCTGGCCGCAATTCGGTGGTCCATGAGCCGACCTGGAACAGGACCTGTGAGTCCAAGATAGGGCTTAGGGTTAGGGGTTTAGGGTTTAGGGTTTAGGGTTTAGGGTTTAGGGTTTAGGGTTTAGGGTTTAGGCTTCGGAGGTTTCTCGTTTAAGGGTGTTGTTCAGAATTTGTATTAGGTGTAGAATCATTTTTAAGTTTCCAAGATGTCCAGGTTATGTTTCTTGCCATGGCTAGCTAGGTCAGTGTTACTGTTAAGGGGTATAATAAGGAGGGACCCCTAGAAGGGACCCTTAATCTTATTCCCCTAAATAACCCTTATATATACCTTATATAATCCCTGTTCCAAAGAACCCCTAAGGTCCCTATAAGATTCCCTCCTTTAGAAGGGACCCTTAATCTTATTCCCCTGCATAATCCTTATATATATATATACACCTCATATAGTCCCTATGCCAAAGAACCCCTAAGGTCCCCATAAGGGTCCCTCCTTTTGCTTCTTGGGTGTGAGGTTTCAGTTTTCTGGGCTCAGAGTTCCACATCGGCTTCGAGGGATTAGGTTGCAGTTCTCTAAACCCCAAAAACGGGCTTAGGGTTAGGGGGTTTAGGGTTTAGGGTTTGGGGTTTAGGGTTTAGGGTTAGGGGTTTGCGGGAGTTTGGAGAGCTGGGGAGCTAGTCATGCTACTGTGCACAGGGTTCCCCCAGAAATACTTGGAGCACGCGCCTTAAACCCTAAACCCTAAACTACCCTAAACCTTCTGTGCCCAGAGGATGACTATTTGAAGTCGTTTTAAAGTCGAGCCGGGTTCCAAGATCCACGATGCTCGCTTCATATGCTAAGACCCAGGGTGGGCCCTGGTTCCCTTTTCTTATGGGCTTAGGTTCCCTTATAAGCCCCTCTAAACCAAACAAGTTTGGGCGTCCAGAATTTAAGGATGGCACAAAGGGGTCGTCGCCTAAACCCTAAACCCTAAACCCTAAACCCTAAACCCTAAACCCTAAACCCTAAACCCTAAACCCTAAACCTCAAATCCTAAACGCTAAACCCCACAAAGCCCCCTACCTTGCTGGGCTCATAAGGCTTCGTGGCGCGGCCCCCAAGGGGGGGCCAGCTGTCAAGAGAATGGTCCGTTTTGTCTAGGGTTCGGTTGATGAACTCCTAAACCCTAAACCCTAAACCCTAAACCCTAAACCCTAAACCCTAAACCCTAAACCCTAGCCCCTCCCATGAACCACATGTCAAGAGGACTTTTAGAGCCCTCTGGCAGCGTCGACGCGGATTCCAAAGTCAGATCGGAGTCATGGCCCCAGGGTTTGTCGGTGTGGGGCGTAGTTTGTTGCATCACATAGGGTTTAGGGTTTTGGGTTTTGGGTTTTTGGGTTTAGGGTTTAGGGTTTGGGGCCTAGACTAAGCCAGGCCTTGTAGAAGCCAGTGGTACGCCGAACTCTAAGCCAGCGTGAGGGTTTCTGGGCTGGCCTTCACGGGCCTAGGAAGCCTCCAACCCTAAACTCTATACCCTAGACTCCGAATTCCAAACCCTAAACTCCAAACCCTAAACCCCAAGCTCTGTTTTCAAAACTGCCCATGAACTCTCAAAGTAAGCGCGTCGTTGTGTCGACTTGAGACCATACCAGTCCCTGGGACAGGGGGAGGGTAGAGTTAAAGATTAAGTTAGGACATGACTTGCCAAGCACCCCTATTTAGTCCCTACTTCTTTCTTCCTCTTCCCTCCATTCAGAATGGCGGCTGGACCCCCTCTACCCCCAAACCCTAAGCCCTAAACCCTAAAACCTAAACCCTGAACCCTAAACCCTAAACCCTGAACCCCTAGGAGGCTAGGTAGGCCCTTGGGACATGTCATTTTTGTCCCTTATTGGGTTTCAGAGGATCATAACTCAGGAATATGGGGGTTTCCGAAGTGCGGGGTACCTTATTGGGGTCCCTACTACAAGGGAATCCTACTCTTGGGGGACTCTATTAGGGGTCCCTTATTTTTCGTAAGCCCCCACATTTTGCAGAGCCATCCATGCAGGGTCTTGGGCTCCACTTAAAGGGTTCCTAAGGGGAGGGGGGCTTCATGGGGGGTAGGCACCGAGGGAACCTTCGGGAAGCTTAGGGAGCCTTAGGGAGTAGTAGGGAGTATTAGGGAACTTTGGGTTATATTCCCCCCTTGAACCCCCTAACCCTAAACCCTAAACCCTAAGCTCTAAACCGTAAACCCTAAACCCTAAACCCTAAACCCTAAACCCACTCCCTTAAGAACCCTTTTTGACCCACTGGAAGAAGAAGCTCATGGCAGGCCGGACCCTTCGTCCAGCGACACCGCGGCGACGCTTTCCAGAAGGAAGTCGTGGGCACAGACCACTGCGGCAGTTTAGGGCTTAGGGTTTAGGGTTTGGGGTTTGAGGTTTAGGGTTCAGGGTTTAGGGTTTAGGGTTTAGGGTGTAGGGTTTAGGGTTTAGGGTTTAGGGTGTAGGGAGGCTCTGGGTGCTAATCCTGTAGTTATAAACCACTTGGTAAGCCTCTTAAGTACCATGACTGTGGTTATAATCTGGCTCTAAAACCCCTAAACCCTAAACCCTAGACCCTAAACCCTAAACCTAAACCTAAACCCTAAACCCTAAGCTGGGTCATAAGTACATGCTTGGTGAAGGGCCACATTTGAACCGAGCTTCTACTTGGCGTTTGGGGTTGCAAGGGTTTCCTTGAAAGACCCATACCGGGGCTTGATATCTGGCTGTCTGGAACCCCGAAAACCCTAAACCGGAAACTCTCAATCCTAAACCCTAAGCCCCGAAACCCTAAACAAACCTCAAAGCCTAAACCCGAAGCACCTGGACATCCTAGCTTCAGGCACACTTCCTAAACCCTAAGCCCTAGACCCCAGACCCTCAACCCTAAACCCTACCCCCCTGAACCCGAACGAACACAGGTAGGTCGGGTCAGGGTTTCGGATTTGGGTTTGGGGCTTGTGGGCACCCCCGCCACCATCCTCAATAGGGGCGGTGGGGCCTTTACAGGTGGCGGCCGTTGAGACACTATTGGAGCGTAGATCAAGAAAACAAAAGGCTACCAGCGACGACACATCAGACGAGGAGCGAAACCGGTTGAAACGAAAGGCCGCCTTAGAGGGCATTCCTACAGCAGCCCTGTCTGGCGAGCGATGATAGCGACCTCTTCGTCGCTTGAAAGGCATATCAAGGTTGCTCGAGGTCGGAATTCGAAACCCGGAAACCGAAACCCAAAAGAACCCGAAACCCTTAAACCACTAAGCCCTAAAACCCTCAAGCCCTAAAGCCCTAAAACCCTCAGCCCCCCCCCCCCCCCCCCCCCCCGCAAGACCTCATACTTGCCCAGGCCTGAGATCCAGGTGATCTGACGGGTGTTGGCCCACGTGAGGCGCTCCTTCAGCTTCGCCCTAATGAATTTCGCGTATTTTCATGGGAGACCCAGCTGCTCTGCCAACCGTTTGTGGGGTTTCTGGGTTGAGGGTTTAGTGTGCTTAAGTCTAGCAAACCCGAACTCCTCTTCCACCCCCAAAATGTACTCTAATTCTTATTACAGGAACCTCACAAAAAATGGTACCCCCATGCCCGCAAGGGCTGCGAGGTGCTTGGGCACCTAGGGTTTAGGGCTTAGGTTTAGGGTTTAGGGCTTAGGGTTTAGGGTTTAGGGCTTAGGGTTTAGGGTTTATAGGGTCAGGTTTGGAGGGGTGAGATTTTCCGGGTTCGATGGTTGTGGATGTGCGCCTGGTTCGAACATGATGGGTAGTAATGCAATTATACATGGGGTCCTTAACAGTGAAGCATTTCTGAAGTTAGCTAAGTTCAGAAGTCGGAAATAATTTTTCTTAAACAGCTACAAGGCGCAAAGAACCCAAAATCCAATTTCAAATTACGCAGGGCCTTAAACTCTAAACACCAAACCCTATACCATTTAATTTGTTCGGCCCCTATAACAACGGTGAGTGCCAGCACTACATGGTACCCTAAACGCTAAACCCTAAAGCCTCAACCCTAAAGCCCAACCCCTGCAAAGAAGCTGTGGGGCTGTGGGTTATGTGAAGTAGGGTATGTATTTCTGTTTCTGGTGAGTGTACATAAGGTTCCTTTTTAAAATTGGTGAGTGTATATACTGGGTGGCCTTTTGGGGGTACAAGAAATATAAACCCTACTTCATGTAAGTCTCGGAACGTCAGACGGCAGTTTTGGCCTGCGGTTCAGCGTTTGGGGTTTAGGGTGCAGTGACAGCGCTGGACAAGAAACCTCCTAAGTTTTGGCGAGGGTACCCTCGATTTCTTAATCATGAAGCCCACCCGAATTTGACGCGGGGGGGGAGGGGGGGGGGGCCAAAAGCCTGAAATTAAGACATTCAGGGGCTGGATTTCTTATTTGAGGGGGGGGCGGGGGGGCAAAACTCCTGAAATTAAGACATTGAGGGCTGGATTTCTTATTTGAAAAAGCGGCGCGGGGTAGGGGACCCCCAAATTTAAGAAATCGAGGGGCTGGATTTCTTAAATTTAAGAAATCGAGGGGCTGGATTTCTAAAATTTAAGAAATCGAGGGCTGAGTTTCTAATTTGAGTGGGGGGGGGGGGGGTTTTCATTCAAGGGGAGGAGGCATCCAGAAATACAGGGGCTGGATTTCTTAATGTCTAGGAACTGAGGGGTGGTTGCCAAAAACAACCAAATTGAAGATATTTAGGACCCAAGGATGAGGGTACCCTCGATTTCTTAATTTAGTCTTGCTCTCAATATTCGCATTTTTCTATCCGGGGTCCAGCCGCGAGCATGCTCGTCTCTCAATCCAATAATTTCTGAGTCAGTGCTCCAAAATGCCCTTTGCTCATAGGGATTCTGGTGGTTTAGGGTTTAGGGCTACCCTAAACCCTGAGCCTATTATCGGTTACTCAAGAAGCTTGCCAAAGTTCTGTGCCCAGCACCCACAAATAGAAGGTATTGGACTTAAGTTGGGACTTGCCGAGCTTATACTGTAGAACATTCGTAGCACATGTAGATATACATATATATATATATATATATAAGCACCTATGTATATGTGCATATATATATATATATAGATGTATGTATGTATGTATGTATGTATGTATGTATGTATGTATGTATGTATGTATGTATGTATGTATGTATGTATGTATGTATGTGTGTGTATGTATGTGTGCTTATCTAATCTATTACCGATTGTTGTCGTGTATAGGCTTGGGCTTTGGGTAGCCTTTGAGACAGAAAGTAAGAAGACCCTGGGCCCAGAAGCCCAAAAGGGACCCTAATGTTGAGAACCCCTCCCTCCTGTTAGGGTTACGAGGAGGAGAGGGAGAGAGCCTGTGATGCCTTGTTCCCCCCCACAAAAAGAAAAGATAGATAAATAAATATATATATATATATACATATATGAATGAATGCAAGCCTCCAAGAGAAGTAAAGGGCGCCCAGCCATCAAGTGACTTTCTGGCTTCCCAAGCTACGGCAGGGGCAGCATTCGGACTCCCAAATCCTTCGTCCGCTGAAATAAGCAAAGCTTTACGAGCTTGCTGGCGTACGCAATCCTTCTGTTTATAAGCTTTTGCACCTCGGTCATAGACGGAGACCAATGGCAAACTCCTATTCGACATGCTTAGCCCTGCGAAAAGCATTCCCCTCCCAGCTCTGCAAGTACATCAGGAAAGCCAGGCTGATTTGAATGGACAGTGCAGACTGGCGGTCATCTGCTCGACATGGGCTTAGGATTTTGTGTTTAGAGTGAAGTGTGCTTGTGATCAGAACTCAGAACGGCAAACGCCTTAACGCCAAACTTCAAACCCGAAAGCCTAAAACCCTGAGTCCCTAAATCCCCAAACCTAATCCCCCAAACCCTAAACCCAGGGTCCACACGGTGTTGTTTTTGAGCTATGAGTGGTGGTTAGGCGTGGCTGTTGAGGTCGAATCGTTTGCCGGAACCTTGAACCCTTCTCTAGTGGTTTAGGGTTTAGAGAAACTCTACACCCATCAGGGTCCAGCTTGTTGGGAAAGTCCGCACGCTTGTGTTCTGCCTCTGTTCCGGCAAGGTTTTCTTGGTAGCCCAGTGGTACCCGTTTCCTTAGGGGCTCTTGGAAATAAGTCTTATTCTTGGGCACTTTAATTCCCAAGAAAATGCTAAAACTATAATTTGTACTAGGGTTCCAAGTTCAGTATAGTTTCCCTTTTTGTCGCTCAAGGTTGCCTTGCAAAGTAAACAACTCCCAAAAAGGGTGCACTTATGATGATATGGTTACGGGGCTACTAAGGTTTTGTTGTCGTAACAAGAATGTCTGGCTCTCTTTAAGATAATTTTGTTCAACCGTCAACTCCTCATACCAGCCACCCCTCTGTTCAAGAATCTACCATACCCTACAACCCGGAGTAGGCCCTGATTCCCGTTTTTTGGGTTGGGGTTCCCTTATACTCCCATTCAAAACAAAAAGGGCACCCTTTTTGTACCCAGGTTACTCTTGGGTCGAGTACCTTATATATGTCATTCCGCGGACCTGCAATAGCGTGTACTGCAGATGCTTGAATTCAGCGTTACCTTGTCTCGATGGACACCCTAACCCTAGACCCGAACCCTCAACCCCATAAGGGACCCCAACCTTTAAACCCCAAACCCTAAACCCTAAATCCTTAGGGCCTTTTCCCTATGTTCCCAAACTACGAACCAGTGACTGGATTTGCCCGTGTCGCTTTGCATGATGGCCTGCGGGTCAAGTCAGTGCATCGCCTTTCTGAATATGTAGGACCCAGAGTGGGTCCTTACTCCCAAAAGCAGGCCTAAACTTAGGGTTTAGGGTTTAGGGTTTAGGGTTTAGGGTTTAGGGTTTAGGGTTTAGGGCCACGAGGACCCAGAGTAGGCCCTTTTTTAGGGGTTCAGGTTGCAGTATAAGCCCCTCTAAACCCAAAAGTGTACCCCTTTTTCCTAGGTTACTCCTGTGTCTAGAAATAGGGCCTCTCTCTTTCACGCTAAACCCTAAACCCCTAAACCCTGAACCCCTAAACCCCTAAACCCCTAAACCCTAAACCCTGTTGGCATTTGGGGGGTTCGGATTTAGGGGTTTAGGCTTTTGGGCTTGCGGTCTTCGGGGCTACTGTCATAGTTGGCCTGAAGGTCGACCTCCTCTCTGTCTCTCACCCTAAACCCCAACCCCCTAAACCCTAAACCCTAAACCCACTCTTTCACTCTCTCGCTCTCTCATCACTCTCCCTCCCTCTCTCTCTCTCTCTGGCACTCTCCTGGTGTATCTTCTTCAGGGCCCTTGAATCCTTGAATATTTAATGCTGAAGCGGTACGACCAGCTCTCGAAATTTTGGCCCCCCCAAATTCAACTCTAAGCTCTGAACCCACAAATAACCATGCTGCAGCCCGAAACTGAAACTCTAAAATTCTCTAAAGAGGCCCACCTGGAGCTTGTCTCTCGTGTAGGTTTGGGGCAGGGTTATGCTCATGCATTTGGGGGTTTAGGGGTTTAGGGGTTGCCTGTGGGTCGTGAGAAGCAAGCTCCCCTGCCGCGCTTCAGCCCTAAACCCCAAAGCCCTCCCGAGCCCCTACTTGCATGGGTGTAGGGTTTAGGGTTTGGGGTTTAGGGCTTAGGGTTTAGGGTTTAGGGTTTGGGGTTTAGGGTTTAGGGTTGCTCATGCCACGAGTCATGCTTTTGAGTTCCCAACACTTTCAGAAGGCCTTGCGATGGCTTGGTTTCGATCTTCCGACCCGTCCTTCGAGCCTGCAGCGTTTGCAGGGCCTTCCAAGCGAAGATTTCCATGTAGCTGGGGTTGACTCAGAGTATGTTCTAAAGTTCTTTGGGCACGACTCCCTATAAAACTTGTATGGCCTGCAGCACTATGGCACCCAAACCTGCCCCACTCAGGGCTCGAGATCCATCATACGATCACTCTGACTGCGCAAGTGGGCTCGCCACATTTCCTAGACACAACTGTTTGTGGGCTTTTGTTCCCAAAGACATCCGCACGCCATCCTCTGGGTGCGACTCAAAGTGTGTGCCGCGTTCGCTCCTGGCGCACTTCAGCGCTTGTGATGCGCGGGGGGTTGATCTAACTTGATCTCCATCGTCATAGTTTTCACGATACTTCATTCTAGTCTCATAGCTTGGGCTCCCCAAAAGGCCATAATTAACATGTGTCCAGCAGCCATGCACAGCCCAGAGGGGAACAAACCAAGCCTTGTTGAAGGATATGGGGTTCAAGGCTTGGGATGAGGGCATCAACCCTGAAACCCAAAATCCACGAATTCACGAATGCCTAACAATGACAAATGACTTGTTACTTGGGATGTTCCCCTTACACTAACAGTCCTTGGTAGGGATTATAGCACTGTTCCCTACACCCTAAGCCCTAAGCCCTAAACCCTAAGCCCTAAGCCCTAAGCCCTAAACCCTAAACCCTAAACCCTAAACCCGAAGGAGGAACATTCCAACTTGTTACCTCCACATCCCCCTCTGTGTGTGTGTGTGTTTAGGAAATTCCGTGCGTTCAGAAGAGTTGCCAGTCTCAGGCTTTCTGCACCTGCATTTAGGGTTTAGGGTTTAGGGTTTAGGGTTTAGGGCTTAGGGTTTAGGGTTTAGGGTTTAGGGTTTAGGGCTGCAGCTCTCAGCACTGCCCGCAACAAATCACCAGGAGGGGGGGGTGTTTTGGGGACGGCGGATTTAGGTCTTATAAGGTCGTTCACCACAGCTGCCTGATTCCACAGCCATTTGGTCCGAGAGTGCATTGCATTGACAAGCTGTGGCCTTTTGATCTTCGCCTTAAGAGCTTCGTGAGGACACCGCTGCTCGACCTTCAGCCACCCGCATGTCAGAAACTTCAGTTTACTTAGGGTTACGGCTTTAGGCTTTAGGGCAACAGATCATCACCATTTCAGCCTGTGACAGTGTGAAAGCAGCGACCTGGGTCTGGCCGCCTGGCCTCTCGCTTCATCTGCCCGTGCCCTGCCCTGAGGGGACATGGAGGGTTAAGGGTTGAGGGGTTTAGGGCTTAGGGCCAAGTTCGGGGTTTGGGGTTTAGGTTTCAGGGTACTGTCCGGATGTGTTGGATTCTTGGTTCCCTCTATCCTGAAGTCTGCGTGCATATTAATGTTGATCCAACGAGTAGGCCTGCAAATTTGATAGAACTCGCGTATGTAGTTTATAGTTGGGGTTGAGGAAGGAGAAGAGGGGAGGCTTTGCGGGGCTTGTTTTGTTGGCGCTTAAGGTTTAGGGCATTGGGGTCTGGGGCTTACCCCCGAAACGCTGAATGTTTTGTTTTTTGAGGGATCAGCGGGGGGTTTGGGGTTTTGGGTTTATGGTTTATGGTTTAGGGTTTACGGGGTTTACCAGGTTGTGGGCGTTGCAGGGTTTACGCTTTACAAGGGTGTTGGGCTTAGGTCTTCGGATTCCTTCAGGATACTATAACTACACTGTCACAACACTATAACTACACGAAAACTACACTACTATGTCTGCACTACAACTACACTATGACTACACTATAGCATCGTATAGTATAGTATATTTTTGTAGACCATAGTAGACTACAGTAGAATCTAGTAGACGAGAGTAGACTATAGTAGCCTATAGTAGACTAGAGTAGACTAGAGTATATTATGGACTACCTTACGTCTTCATCTTCGCAAACCCTAAGGGTCCATGTACCTATCTAGCATATGCTTGGGCCTTGAGGGGGTTCCCATCTAGAGCTTCAGGGCCCAAGTATATCCTACATAGGTCCATGGACCCTAAACCCTAAACCCTAAACCCTAAACCCTAAACCCTAAACCCTAAACCCTAAACCCTAAACCCTAAACCCTAAACCCTAAACCCTAAACCCTATAAACCCTAAACCCTAGGGAAAGCAGGCTTTGAGCAAACGCTCAACTTCCGCCAGCGTGAGTGCGGGCCCCGAGCTTTGTCACCGAAGTTAGGCTCAAGCCAGGGCTCCTTCAACCCTGGACCCTGTAGGGTTTAGGGTTTAGGGTTTAGGGTTTAGGGTTTAGGGTTTAGGGTTTAGGGTTTAGGGTTTAGGGTTCAGGGTTCAGGGCCTAGGGCTTGGGGCTTGGGGCTTAGGGCTTAGGGGTTCCGAAGCCCTAAACCAACCCTAAGCTTTTTCCTTTTGGCAGTGCATTGCGAGAATGGAGTAGCTCAGGCGGTTCATGGCCCTGCGCAGCACGGTTTAGGGCTTAAGGGCCTGGGGTTTAGGGTGTAAGGGTCTAAGGGTTTATGGGTTTAAGGGTCTAAGGGTTTAAGGGTTTAAGGGTTTAAGGGTTTAAGGGTTTAAGGGTTTAAGGGTTTTTGTTTTGCGCCGCCCTCAGACGACTGTGTCGGCCATTCGTCTTCAAATTCCTAAACGCTAAACCCTAAACCCTATGTGCGCAAGCAAAACGATTTGTTCAGGGCATGGGCTGGCACAGACCCTTGGGATCTTTGTGAGACATCGCCACGTTTAGGGTGGGGCGTCTTCCCACTCTCAAAACCCTGTCCAACCGCCATCCACTCCTGCTTTGCTGAAACCCTAAACCCTAAACCCTAAACCCTAAACCCTAAACCCCAAAACCCTAAACCCCTAAACCCTAAACCCTAAACCCCTAAACCCCTAACCCCTAAAGCCCTAAAACCCTAAACCCCAAGCCCAAGCTGCAAGCCCGAGCCTGAACAATCCCATGGTTGTTGGATAGGGTTTAGGGTTATGGTTCGAGGGTTTCGGGTTGAGGGTTCAAGGTTTAGGGTTATGGTCTTAGAGTTTGGGGCTTGTGGTTTCAGGGGTTAGGCTTAGGGCCCACAGTGTCAGGGCTTAGCGTTTCTAACCGCTAGGACCCTAGAGCCCTAAAGCCCTAAAGCCCTAAAACCCCAAACACACAAACCCAAAAACGCTGAAATACCCGAAGCCCTAGAACCCGAAACCCTGGAACCCTAAAACCCAAACCCTAGAACCCTAAACCCTCAACCCCGAAACCGGGGTGTACTCCGATGGCGTTTCGGAGGTCCCAAGGAAGTCTGAGGCGGTCCAGCCCAGCCATACGCGCTGCTGATGCTGAAAAAACGGGGGAGGTGAAGAACCCTACCTTGCGAGCCCAGCACCCCTACAATTTGTTTTTGTTTTTAGGGTTTAGGGTTAAGGGTTTATAGGGCTAAAGACCTCAAACCTCAAACCCCTAAGCCTATTGATTTTAAACCCTAAGCCCCGAAACGCCGAAAGCCTGGACTGAGGCTGGCGACGCTGCAGCAGATCCTTGACACCCGAGCTGGAATAGGACCGCTTTTTTGGGTTTAGGGCTGCACCCTGGACCGCGGGTTTACGGGCTTGGAGGAGTTTCAGTTCTTGTGCTTCCTTATCTGAGTCGCGTTTTGTTTTCAAGCGCTGCTTGTATTTAAAGTTACTTAAGGGATCAGGGGAGTTAGTAAGGGGGGGGTTACAAGTAAGGTCACCATACCTATAGCCACGTAGAACCTCAGTTAAGGTACTTATATCCCTACTTACTACCCTAAACCGTAAACCCTAAACCCTAAACCCTAAACCCTAAACCCTAAACCCTAAACCCTAAACCCTAAACCCTAAACCCTAAACCCTAAACCCTAAACCATCCTAAACCCTAAAACCCTAAACCCTAAATTCCCCCAGCTGAGCCCATACAGCAGAGAGTCAGGGACAGGGGCGTCTGCAGGCGGAAGGTTCGCGGAGGGCCGCGGAAGGCGATGCTCGACTCATAGACCCGTCTGCTCGCGAAACTGGTTCGGCCCAATGAGCTGTATTAGGGTTTAGGGTTTAGGGTTTAGGGTTTAGGCTTTAGGGTTTAGGGTTTAGGGTTTAGGGTTTAGGGTTATTTATGGTTTAGGGTTTAGGGTGCGTGAAGGCGACGGCAGATCCGTCTGCAGAAGGTCTGCGGTGGCCATCGAGGTTGCCCGAAAGCCGCCCCGGAAGGCCGCAGAAGGTTCTGCGGAAGGGGTTTAGGGTTAAAAGGACCGATCCAATGGAGATGCCCAAATCGGCTCATTAAAAAAAAACCCAAAATTCACCTATACAGAACCCAAAAAAAACCCAAGCCAGGGTTCGGAGAAACCCGCTAAGAACCTAAGACGAACCTGAAAAAAACATAAAAAAAAGGCGGCAACCAAGCACATGCTACGAGACATAGACCATGGCTTTGGCGCCCCGCCTCACCTGCATGGGGGGGGGGGGGGGGGGGGGGGGGGGGGGGGGGGGGGGGGGGGGGGGGGGGGGGGGGGGGGGGGGGGGGGGGGGGGGTTTTTTTTGGGGTTTTGATTGGGTTGTTTTCACGTTCTGTTCACGTTTTTTCCGCGTTTTTTTCGCGTTTTTTTCGCGTTTTTTGCGCGTTTTTTTCCTGAGGAACACAAGAGCCCCCTCCCCTCGCTCCTGATTTCAGGGTTTGGGTTTTATCTGGGTTTTATACAGGATTTATGCAGGTTTTTTTTAATGGTATATCTGTGTTCGTCTCCATGCCTCGAACCTTCTAAGTTTAGGGTTTAGGGTTTAGGGTTCAGGGTTTAGGGTTTAGGGTGACTTTACTTCCACGGGCATAAAGACCACAACTCATATCAGTTTGGGTCTTATGTCTTAGGTTGGACGTTTCTGCCAGAGAACAAGAGTCGGAGATTGTAAGGACTTGCGCATCGTTCAGAGGCAGCGGCTTCCCAGGATTTTAGTAGAACCCGATATGCTACAAAACCCTAAACCCGAAACCCGAAACCCTAAACCCTAAACCCTAAACGATGCAGACGTGGAAGAATCCTAGTAAAAGCCTAAACCGTGTACGGATCCGATGCTAAGGTTTGGGGGTTCAGGTTTTGGGTCGCAGGGTTTAGGGTTTTTGGGCTTAACCCCTAAACCCAAAGGATCAAACCCTCAGCCACCTAAGCCCTACATCCTGAGGTTTAGGGTTTAGGGTCAAGGGTTTAGGATTTTGTTTTTAGGGTTTAGGGTTTGGGGTTCAGGGGTGGTCTACCAGGCCCATCCAATGGGTTTGGCCCGTGCGGCGCTCAGCCTCACAGACAGGGAGGCCTCAGGGTTTAGGGTTTAGGGTTTAGGGTTTAGGGTTTAGGGTTTAGGGTTTAGGGTTTAGGTTTAGAGTTTAGGGTTAGGGTTTAGGGTTTAGGGTTTAGGGTTTAGGGTTAAGGGTTAAGGGTTTAGGGTTTAGGGTTTAGGGTTTAGGGTTTAGGTTTAGGGTTTAGAACCCTGCGTAGTGGGAGCCTCAGTCAGTAGCATGTGAACCTTAATGAAATAGACCCTAAAGTTGACTTATCAGTTCTTGATGGAGCAAAACGGTACATATCTCCCCCTAACCAATCATTACATAGGGACCCTAATTTCCAGACTCCAGACTAAGAACCATCCTAGAGCTTAAAGCCCGAACCCTAACCCTAAACCCTGGACCCTAAACCCTAAACCCCAAACCCCAAACCCTAAACCCTAAACCCTAAACCCTAAACCCTAAACCCTAAACCCTAAACCCCAATCCCTGCATTTCTCTAAGCCACTCCAGGCCCTTTCTCAGCCCAGAGAGAGACCTCCCCGGTTCGGCGGGTAAGGGGGGGGGGGGGGGGGGGTGTGAGGATATCAGCCTTTTGCACTGCGGGGGCGCCTTATCGGAGGTTTCAGGGGTGTGGGAGTGCTTCGAGGGGCGCTGATGCCTAAGAGTACTGCACCCATTCTACGAAAAAAGGTCTACTGCAGTTCATCTCAACCAGCAAACCCTACATCCTAAACCCTATACTCCTATACCCTAAACCTGAACCCTTATAAACCTGAAACCCATAGGCCTGTCTCCGACAATCCCTGACTCTTCAGGTTTGGCAGCTGCTGCGGTGGCTTTGTTTTACAGTGGATGTGGGCACCAGCCTCGGTGCACCCGAGACTCTACAGTTTAGGGTTTAGGGTTTAGGGTTTAGCCCTTAAAGGGCTGGGCGATTTAGTAAGTAGCTGTGAAGTATGGTTATGAAATTTGGGAGGTAAGTAGCTATGCACAAAGTGGAGTTGCACATATTATAGGGGCCATGTCGGACAAGGTGCATATGAGGGATTTCCAGGGCAGTGGGATAACGCGTCCCTGGTCCCTTCCTACTGCCCCGCCACGCCCCTCAGTAAGATAATGCACGAAGTAGGTATCTAATGCCTTTCCCTCAACCCTAAAACTCTAAACCCTAAGCCCGAAGCCCTAAGAACTAGCACGACTTGTCTGATTGTTCAAACCGGGGTAGTCCCCCTACCAATAACTTGATTGCCCTCCCCCAAAAAACGATTGCAATACTAGTTTCATATGCCTGCAAGCACGTGAAAACCCTAAACCCTAAACCCTAAACACCTTCCAACCTAAACCCTGAGAGCCTGAATTTTGGCACACGCTTGGGTTCGGGATTCAGGGTTTTTGGGCTTAGGGCTTCATGCTTTTGGAATTGGTGTTCACTTTTGGGGTTTGAGGTGTCTTAGGGTGCAGGGTTTACGTCCCGCATGCGAGAGGGTTTAGGGCTTGGGGTTTGGGGGCTAACCCCTAAACCCTAAACCCTAAGCCCCAAACCGCTTTGGGACCTGGCCAGGACAGACGTGGGCATTGTGAAGGGCATCAGCTATGGGCCCGGACCCTGTCAGCGGGGGCTTTGGCCGAGGTGCTTTGGGTTTATCGGCCTTAAGTGGGTATAGGGTTGGAGGGTTCATGGCGTTTAAGGGTTTACAAGGGTTCAAGGGTTTCAGGATTTTCGGGTTTTAGGGTTTTGGCGGTTTAGGTTGGGTTTTAGGGTTTTACGGTTTTTGCGTTTCGGTTTTTAGGGTTTTAGGGTTTCAGGGGTTTGAGGGTTTTAGGGTTTTAGGGTTTCAGGGTTTTGGTGTTCAGTCTAAGGAATGATGGCTTCGGAGCTGCCGTGGGGGAAAAATGCCGGGGGTGGGACTGTACAAGTGGCAGCCCTTTGAGCGGCCAGGAGTGCATCCTCATCATTAAGCCCCCTAAACCCTAAACCCTAAACCCTAAACCCTAAACCCTAAACCCTAAACCCTAAACCCTAAACCCCAAACCCCAAACCCCAAACCCCAAACCCCAAACCCCAAACCGGAGAGGCTCAGTTCTTGGATCATCTAAGATCCTGCAAGCTACAAGGTCATGCCACGAGCTTAGGGTCGTGAGACGGTGGTAGGGTTTGGGGTTTCGGGTTTAGGGTTTAGGGTTTAGGGTGTAGGGTTTAGGGTTTAGGGTTTAGGGTTTAGGGTTCAGGGTTCAGGGTTTAGGGTTTAGGGTTAGGGTTTAGGGCTGAGACAAACCAGCGTCGACCTGCCGCAACAAGCCCAACTTGCCTCACAGCCCAACCCTTCGGCAACCAGAACATTTTCGTTCACGCTTGCGGCTTGCCACACTCTGCCACAGACACTCCATGTTAAATGAGGCGAGATTATGAAAAACATCTTGCTTTCGGGACTTTCGCGGCTTCATTTCAAATGTCTTGTTCAGATGTGTCAGCACAAAGAGCATGCAGAAATGCATTTCTTATGCCAAGAGATCTTTTCTGAGGGTTGTCAGGTGCCGCTTTCCCTAAACCCTAAACCCTAAACCCTCCTAAACCCTAAACCCTAAACCCTAAACCCTAAACCCTAAACCCTAAACCGTAGCTCAGCACAGCATCCATGTTTTTTCCCCATCGCATGCATGGGTGGTAGCTGGAGCCGCTTTGGTCGTGAAATGTCGACAGCTTCAGGCTTTGCGTGTTTCCTTGGTCATTACTAGATGCGCCACAAAGGAGGAAGAGGGGCACACCCGCCCCCTCGCGTGGCTGTACACCCGCGAGCCCTAAGCTCATTATTACAGGGTCTAGGTTTTAAGGTGGGGGGGGGGGGGGGGGGGGTGAGGAGGCAATGATGCTGGTGCATATAGGGCTAAGCCTTCATGCTGAAATCCTACCCTATGCATTTTTCCAAGTAAGAATGATGTTTAGCTTCCCCGCTGGTTTCATTACAGGACCTTGCTTATCTGTAGCTGGTTGAAAATATACTGTGCCTTTCAGCCATCTTCAAGTCTCCGGATAATACGCAAGCCACCAATCTTGGATGTGGGTTTAGGGCTTAGGGCTTAGGGCTTAGGGTTTAGGGTTTAGGGTTTAAGGTTTAGGGCTTAGGGTTTAGGGTCTTTGACACTGACGGCCGTTCCTCGCTGTATGTTCTGCGACCGCTTAGGCGTTTTGGATTGAAGCTGTGGCGCTCTCGCGAGACCTAGGCGAAAACCTCAGCCCTTGCTCACGTTAGTCCTGCAAAACGTAGGGCTTGGGGCTAAGGCCCCTATCGTGACCACACTTCCAAGCACACGTGACCTACCAAGAACACGCAAACGGTACATTAAGTCAGCCAACGAAAAGCCCAAACCTCAACAACGAGTCAAACCCTCTATGCGGGTTTGCTGCGATATTCACCCAACAGCCTGGCAAAGGCCCTAAACCTTCTTAGGATCCCCCTAAACCCTAAACCCTAAACCCTAAACCCCGTTCGGATCCTGCAAGGCCCCTAAGCCCTCTTAGGATCCTACGAAACTATCCAGGCCCATGCCTTGCAAGGGGCCCTGCACCGTTAGCCAGGCCGGGAAGGGATTCCGAAATGTTTAGGGTTTAGGGTTTAGGGTTTAGGGTTTAGGGTTTAGGGTTTAGGGTTTAGGGCTTAGGGTTTGGGGTTTGGGGTTTGGGGTTTGGGGTTTGGGGTTTGGGGTTTGGGGTTTGGGGTTTAGGGATCGGGTTTGGAGTTTAGGTTTTGGGCAGGTTTTTGGGATGGGAGGCATTAGTGTGTTTAGGGGTGTCTTCTTGGGCTGTTTTGAGACTTGTAGGCAAGAGTTGTTTTGTTCTTGCATGAGTCCCCTCAAACCCAGCGTGGCCCCAAGATCTGAACCTCAACCCTAAAGCCCTCAACGCAAGACTCCGACACAGCCCTACGGCAGCCGAAAGCGTGAATCCTAAACCTCTAGGACCCAGAGCAGGCCCGTATTCCCATCGTTTAGGGTTTAGGTTCCCTTGTCAGCCCCTTCAAAACAACAAAGGGCACCCGTTTATCCCGAAGCAATAAACCCCAAACTCCTGAACCCTCAACCTCCGGTTTGCACGGATGGCGTCTAGGGTTCAGAGGGGGAGTTGTCGGGTGGAGTGAGTCTTAGTAAATCCGGAACCCTCAAGTCTTGTGCTGTCCCGACCTGAAGAGGCTTTTTCGGGTTTGGGGTTTAGGGTTTAGAGCCTATGCTTTCCGCATCACCCCTCGAAATAGTTAGCCCAGCATCCTAGTTCTAGCCCAAGCAGGGCTGAGAGTTTAGGGTTGAGGGTTTTGGGTTTTAGGGTTTAGGGTTATTTAGGGTGATGTAGATTTAGAGGTTTTCGGGATTGTGGATTTGAGCCCTAGACCCTCAACCCTTCTGTTAGGGTTTAGGGTCTGGGTTGAAGCCCGAAACCCTAAGCCCTCAACCCTTCTATCAGGATTTTCAGCCCTAAACCCTCAACCCCAAACCCCAAACCCCAAACCCCAAACCCTAAACCCTAAACCCTAACCCCTAAGCCTGGGAAGAGTTGCTGGGCTCGCCTGTGCTTTTCTGTCACGAGAGGACGACTTCTTCTCGCAGTCCGCGAAGCCCATGCCGCCAGCCCCAGCATCTTCTGGATTTGGGGAATTCGGGGGTTTTTGGGTTTAGGGTTTCGAGTTTGGGGTTTAGGGGGTTTGGGGTTTAGGGCTTGGGGTTTAGGGTTTAGGGTTTAGGGTTTAGGGTTTAGGGTTTAGGGTTTGGGGTGTCGAGGTGGTGCAGACTCGGGATCCAACTTGGCGCGCGCTTGCTTCGTGTTACAGGCCTGCTAAGCGCAAAACCCTACGCCGTTGCCCCTGAACCTTAAACCCTCAATCCCTAGTCCTTAAACCCTCAATCCCTAATCCCTAAACCCTCAATCCCTAAATCCTAAACCCTAATCCCTTAACCTTAAGCCCGAAGACCTAAACCCTAAACTCTAAACCCTCAACCCTAAACCCTAAACCCTATGCCGGAGTCTGTTCGAAGGTGGGGTCGGAGAGGGCGAGGAGACCTCGAGGCAGCTGCAAGACTCTGTCGGGGTTTAGGGTTTAGGGTTTAGGGTTTAGGGTTTAGGGTTTCGGGTTTCGGGTTTAGGGTTTAGGGTTTAGGTCTTCGGGCTTAAGGTTTAGGGATTAGGGTTTAGGGTTTGCGGCGGTTTGTTTGAGTTAAAGACCTATAGGGTTCAGGACTTGGGTTTCAGAGCTTCAGATTCCAAGAGCTCGGCTTTTCTTAGTTTGGGATTGTCTTTTCAGGCTACAGGGTGTTCTTGCGTGGCGGGTACAGAGTTCATTATAGGGTTCTTAAGGGAAGGGGGTTCAAGGGGGGTTTAGGGTTTAGGGTTTAGGGTTTAGGGTTTAGGGTTTAGGGTTTAGGGTTTAGGGTTTAGGGTTTAGGGTTTAGGGTTTAGGGTTTAGGGTTGTATGTAACCCAAGCTTCCCTCATACTTCCCACTACTCCCCAAGCTTCCCTAAGGTTCCCTCGGTACCTACCCCCCTTGAACCCCCCCTAACCCTAAACCCGAAACCCTAAACCCTAAACCCTAAACCCTAAACCCTAAACCCTAAACCCTAAACTCTAAAACAAAAAAATCCTACACCCTAAACCCTAAACCGCCCTTGAGAATGGGGTTTAGGATTCTCCGGCGCCTTCCTGACTGGCGACGTGTGTTTGCTCTCACTCCCACCCTGCGTCAGTCCTAAACCCTTAACCCCCCCAACTCCACATAGGGTTAGGGTTTAGGGTATGAGGTTGAGGGTTTAGGGTTGAGGGTTTAACCCAAGCAAGTTGAGTTAGAGACGATCCTCCTCCTACTCTGGGGGGAAACATGGCTCCTCTTCCCAAGCCCGAAACCCTTCGCCCTCTCAACGCCTAAGTCCACACCTACTTGGAGGTTCATGGTTTTAACTTCAATTTTAAGTCTACTCAGAACCTACTTAGAGGACTTAGGGGGCTTATAAGTAAAGTTATACTTCGGGTTATAAGTGCTCTGCACCTCCAAGTACGCCGCGCAAAAAGCCTTCAAACCGTCAAACCCACGCAGATCATTCGGCAGCTTGGGGCCAACACGGTGCGCGCAGCTCTCAGGTTAGAGCTCCACGCTGATGGGCTGGGTGCTTTAGGGCCCCAGATCTCAGGGTTTAGGGTTTAGGGTTTGGGGCTGAGGGTGTTTGGGGTTCCGGCTTTGGCCACCGCATGCAGGATCTGCAGGATAGGCTCGCTTACTCCCTTTCAAGTGCCGACCGTTCAAAGTGCCCAGCTAGTGTCGGTCTTTCCCCAAGGTTCCTAAACCCTAAAAAAAACACCAAACCCTAAACCCTGAACCCCAAACCCTTTTGCACTAAACCCTCAACCCCACCAAGGTCTCTACGGGAACAATCCAGAGAACACCCACCGAGACTTCCTGGACGAAGCCAAGGCGCACTGAGCGAACTTCAAGCGATGCTGCACCCACCTCAGAGCTGCCCCTCATCCGACAGCCACATGGTCACTTCTCTAAAAGATGGTCCCTTTTGAAGTTACTGTTATTGAGGGTACCCCAAAAAGGGACGAATCATAATTTTGAGAACTCACAATAAAAGCCCAAGCCCTGCACTCTAGGCCATTGTAAGCAAACAGAGTTACCTTGTTGAGTCACCGCCGCCATCCGTAGTGAGGTCGAAGACGGCCCCTCAAACCCAAACCTGAGAATACAAGCACCAGGAATTTATGTAGATAACTGAAGCCAGCCAAAGACCCCGAAAACCCACGCACAAAACACCGCAAACTCAAACTCCCGGCCCAACCGATACAAACACAACAAACTCACCAAGACCTTTTTTTTTTTTTTTTTTTTGGGGGGGGGGTTCCCTTAAATTGGTTTAGGGCTTAGGGCTACTAGGACTCAGTGTAGGGGTTAGGTTCCCTTATGAGCCCCCTTTAAGCCCAAAAAGGGCACCCCCTTTTTTTCCCTGGGTTTCTCTTGCTCTAGTAAACCCCACACCCTACCCCTTAACGCCCGAAGCCTGAACGCGAAACCCTAGCCCGGATTTAGGACCAGGGTTGAGGGATCCACCTTGCACAGAACTATCCCCCTGCCCTAAGTGTGTGTAGAATTGAGGGAAGACCGGGAAGAAGTGCAGTCGCAGACACGCCAAGATGATAGTCGCAAGTGGTCGCATAAGATGCTTGTTCGATCCGCTGCCAACAGATCAAGGTTTGAGAGCCAGATCACTAGGGCTTCACAGACATAGCGCACGAGCTACGACCTGAAATTCAGGGTAACTCCTGCACAAGCTTACTGCCACCCTTCCTGTGATGATGCAAGAGACCCCACCGAAAGCAGACTCCACATGAGGCCACTTACGATTGAGGTGACTCTCCTAAGTGGCAAGAGGGTTTCTCTGGAAGCAGGAGCGGACGAGTCTGTAGAGTCATTGAAAAAGAGAGCACGGAAGGCTCTGGCCATTGGCAGGGCCACGCTGTTGGACTCCTCCGGACGCGTGCTGGATGCAGCATCCACGCTTGAAGAATGTAGTTTGCAGAGCGGCGACACACTCACCTTGCAGAGGGGAAGCGTTCGCGTTCACGGTCACAAGAGTGTTTTGGCTGCCATTCTGGGTGATGGCTCTGGTGTGACCTGGGGCTATGCCTAAGCTGAACATGGTGGCGACAGCAGGGCTGTGCAAGGTCAACTGAAGGACGTGCAGCAGTTCCAAGCTACAAGCACGGGTTGGGCTGCCATTCTAGGCGATGGGTCTGTTGTGACCTGGGGTGATGCTGCCGTTGGTGGTGACAGCAGTGCTGTGCAAGGCCGGCTGAAGAACGTCAAGCAGGTCCAAGCTACGGCCACGGCTTTTGCCGCCATTCTGGGTGCTGGGTCTGTTGTGACCTGGGGCGATGAAGCTGCTGGTGGCGACAGCAGTGCTGTGCAAGATCAGCTGGTGGACGTTCAGCAGATCCAATCTACCCGCTGGGCTTTTGCTGCAATTCTGGGTGATGGGTCCGTCGTGGCCTGGGGGATTGCTGCTTGTGGTGGAGATAGCAGTGCTGTGCAAAATCAGCTGAAGAACGTCAAGCGGGTCCAAGCTACGGCCACGGCTTTTGCCGCCATTCTGGGCGATGGGTCTGTTGTGACCTGGGGCTATGCTGAGCATGGTGGCGACAGCAGTGCTGTGCAAGGTCGGCTGAAGGACGTGCAGCAGATCCAAGCTAACGAAGTGGCGTTTGCTGCCATTCTGGGCAATGGGTCTGTTGTGTCCTGGAGCTCTTTGAAAGTGGGGGCGACAGCAGTGCTGCGCAAGATTAGGTGAAGGACGTGCAGATCCAAGCTACCGGGGTGCAGAGACACTGTGCAAGGTTGGTTGGTTTGGAAAAAGAAGGGTTGGGTTGATTGGAGTAGGCCGGAGAAGGCCGCGGCTTTCAGGTACAGGGTTACTGGTTAGAGGGCTGCGGTTTCGGGTTTCTTGGTTGAGGAGTCTGGATTTGGGGTAGCGTGATTTCTTGGACAGAAAGTTGAAGTGCTTAGGCACCAATCATGGTGTCGTGCGGTTTCTGCAATCCCGTTAAACTGAATTCATATGGACTCCCAGGCTCCACAACATCTGGGCTTTGGAGTACTATACTTTAATACATTTTTTGGTTTTGGGCTCCCGTTATAGCTACTTATACCTAAAAAGTACATACTTTTTTCCTGGGTCTACTCCAGAGGTAAGAAAACCCTCCAGACGCTAGAGCCCTGAAGCCCTTGGGAAAGGCAAAAAATGTTCTTGAAGACAGAGGTTGCCAGAAGGGGGCCGCAAAACTCATCACTTTTTGAGGCTTCCAAGAACCCCCCCCCAAAAAAAAAACCCGCACCGCTACCTTAAAACATGCCCTAAACCCTAAACCCACAACCCCAAAACCCTTACACCGCTGAACCCTCATTACTGCCAACTGCCTCCGAATGTTCTCGTGACAGGCTCGTTCCACAGGCTTATCATGACTTGACGCCTTACCACCGCAATCAGTGCAGAGAAACTATGTCGAGTATCAGTTGAGGGCTACTAGGACTCAGAGTAGGTTTAGGGTTTAGGGCTACGAGGACTCAAAGTAGGCCCTTCTTCCTTGTTTTAGGGGTCAGGTTCCCTTCTACGCCCTTTGTAAGCCCAAAATGGGCACCACCTTTTTTCCGAGGTTGCTGTCTAGCAAACCTCACACCCTACCCCTTAAAGCCCTAAGCCCCCACACGAAACCCTCGCCCCTTAAACCCTTAACCCAGACCCTAAACCCTGCCCTTGAAACCTAAACCCCTGCATGGGGTTGATCTAAATCATTGGGTCTCTTCTCCCTAAACCCTAAACCCTAAACCCTAAATCCTAAATCCTAAATTAGTAACTTAACCTGGGCATGCCTTTTGCGCAGGAGCTGGGGTTAGCAGTGGTGCCTGGCTCCAGCCTTACCCGACTCAGTGCTTGGGGTGCAGGGATTTCGGGGGTTTCAGGGCTGGGTTTAGGGTTTAGGGTTTAGGGTTTAGGGTTTAGGGTTTAGGGTTTAGGGTTTAGGGTTTAGGGTTTAGGGGTTAGGGGTTAGGGGTTAGGGGTTAGGGGTTAGGGGTTCGGGGCTAGGGGTTAGGGGTTAGGGGCTAGGGGTTAGGGATTAGGGGTTAGGGTTTAGGGTTTAGGGTTTAGGGGTTTCCGTATTCTTATCATCATACTTGTATTTATTCCCCACCCTCGGTTGTGGGGTTGTTAGATGTTGAGCTCAACTCTTCTGGTCGCCCGGAACTCTTCTCCTCGCCCGGTCCACTCCTCGCTCATCCCTGGAGCGCCCAACTGCAGAGTGTCCCTGGACAGCCCAGCCCCAGCTGCAGTGCCCAACAGAGTGTCCCTGGAGTGCCCAACCCCAGAGTACCTCTACCTAGAGAGGGTGGGCATGTTCGAAGTAACATAAATACTGTTGTTATTATTATTATTATTTCCATGATGATTATTATTTTAAGGGGCTGCGCCCATGGGCGGGCAGCGCACGCAGAAGCCCGCGGCGAGCAGTTTCTAAGCATGTTGAGGCCCCTAAACTCCCTTAAAATCTCTAAGCGTTAAGTTTCTAAACATTTTCAGGCCCCTAAACTCCCTTCAAATCTCTAAGCGTTTGAGGCTCCGAGACTCCCTTAACGTTTCTAAGCACTTGAGAAGGCCCCTAAACTCCCTTTTTCCTAGCCCCGGGCTTAGACACGTCGCTTATGCCCGCCCTTTGGGGGGCATCATGCTCCTGATGCCCCCCCGCGGTCCCGCCCCGGGAGCCGCTGATGCTCCTGATGCGCGCCTGGGGGTCCCGGGCTGGACCCGCTGATGCTCATGATGCGCGCCCTCTGGGGGCCTCCGTGGCGACGCAAAAAACCACGAAAAAAAAACCGTTCACCGGCGGCACGCGGGGGTCGGCGGCACTGGCGTCCGGCCTAATTCTGCTTCGCAGAAGGCCAAAGGCCAGCAAGGCTATTCCCGGGACGACCCGGGCTAAAAGGTCCGCATTTGCTCGGTCCTTTGGGGACCTCGCGCTGCCCGATTTAATGGCTACCGCCAGTGCCGCCGACCCCAAATTGTCCAAGGTCTAAACCCTCCTGAGCTCCAATTCCTAAACCTCGAGACCCGCTAAACCCTAAACCCAGTAAACCCTAAACCCTAGACCCCAAACCCTAAATCCATCAGGGTCTAGGTTGTAGCCTTCGTTGCATCTGGGCCTGGATTTCTGCTTACGTACCTATGGGTTTGCCGCTTCATTCTTTGCACAGACCAAGAAATTTGCCACTTCAATCCTTGGACAGAGCCCTCTGATGCGGTATGCAACTTTGATCTCGGAGCCCCAAACTTGGAGCATTTTCTGAAGAAGACATTGAGAACAAGAGCCGTAAGTGTTTTTTTATTTGCAAACAAAAGGTTTGACCCCCCGTACATACGTGATGTTCCGCAAACGTTTCAGCCACATGTTTCGTTTTCCTTACTAAGGCCAAACCTTCACCCTCACACGCAAAAGAACAACCTAAAACCTTCAACCCTCAACCACAAAACGCTTAAACCCTACCCTCAACCAAACGTCCTTAAACCCTAAACCAAACCTTACCTAAGAACCTCTAAACCCTAAAACCGAAACCCTTACCTGCAGCCGGGTGGGGCGGGGGGGGTGGGGGGGGGGTGCTGGGGGCGGCAGAGTGGGGGGGCGGGGGGGTGGGGGGGGGGGGGGGGTGGGAGGGAAGGGCGGAGCAAGCGGAGCGGGCGGAGCAAGCGGAGGGGGCGGGCATGCACTGGAGCCCTTTAAAGTCAGTCATCTGATCGGGCCAGAGGCCCGTAAAACTGTGGGGCCATGAGCCAGCAGGTGGCCATGAGCCACTAGGGCCAGGGGGGGTGGGGGGTTGGGTGGGGGGGGGGGTGGGGGGAGGGGGGGTGGAAGGCACGTGGATTGGTCTGGAGAGGGTAGGCCTGCATGGGGAAGGGGGAAGGGGGCAGGGGTTGGTGGTGGGAGGGTTAGGGGCGGGGAAGGGGTTGGTGGTGGGTGGATTGGGGGGAAGAAGGCAGGGGTGGAGTAAGGGGGAGGGCGTGGATTTGCCCTGAAACAGCAGGGAGAGGGGTGGAGTAAGTGGCTGGAGAAGGTTGGTGAAAGGGGAGGGTGGGGGGGTGGGGGGGGGTGGGGGGGGGTGGGGGGGTGGGGGGGGTGGGGCACTGGAGCCCTGGGGTGGGGGCAGGGATGGGGAAGGGGTAGGGGAGGGGGATGGAGTGGAATGGTTGGGAAGGGGAGGGGGGGCAGGGGAAGGGGTTGGTGGTGGGAGGTTAGGGGCAGAAGGCAAGGCCAAGTGGAGAGGTGGAGTGGAATGGTTGGGAAGGGGAAGGGGGAAGAGGTTGCGGTGAGGGCAGGGAGGGTCTTCACTGACGCCGCCCCGCTGTTGCTGGGGTCGGCGGATTTTTGATGTGATTATTATTGCTCTGTTTCTTAGCCCTCTCGTGCCAAGCACCCGTAGAGACAAGATGCAGAGTCTACCGAGCCATGCTTTTCTCCTTTTCGCATACTTGATCTGGATATATCAGGGAGGTTTGCTGAAGGACGCTAAGGCCGTGGACATCTCAGGCACGACTGCGGTCGGAAGTCCGCAGCCCTGGCATTTCTCGGTGATGGATGAGGCGCCGGGGGAGGGGACCGTTGCTGGGGAGGTGGTGCTCTCCAGCGAAGGCTTCATCAGTCTCCAACAATACCAGGCGGCCGAAAGTAGGGATACCCAAGAACTTGAGGGGTACTGGCAACGCCGCGGACGCGGCAAAGCCACTATCCGTCAGCGCCTGAGACAATTTTTCCTGAAAGGGGCAACGTACTGGAAAGGGCAAAAAATAGCCACAGAGGCTGATCTGGCCCAACACTTTGACGCCCAAGTCGTTGCTGATGTGCGCCGACGCCTTGCATCGACACGTGCTTGGTGGACGCAGAACAACCAACCTCCTGCCCCACGCCTCAGCCCAAGCTTCGGTGCCGTGCACGTGTGCGCATGGTTAGTTACAACTGCAACTCGCTAGTGGGTGAAAGGCTGCGTATTGTTCTGAGCGCTTTCAGTGATTATGACATCATTGTCTTACAGGGCACTCGCATGCGGAAGAAGTCTGTTCCACACAACGGTGTTCAACATGATGACAATTGCACCCCGTCACGCTGGGAAGGTTTTTCTCATGACCGGCAGTTTTACATTGTTTCATGGGGTTACAGCCAAGGGCAATTCACGAATAAGGCTTGTGGCATCACCATCGCCCTCAATTGCAGCTTCGTTTCCCCGCAAGCCGTGGTGTGGAGATATGATCCGCCGTACAAGCTGGCTGGGCGTTTAGGAGCTTTGCGAATTCGCACTGGCCGGGCTCTCCATGACGCAGACTTGGTTGTCGTCGGAGCATATGCGCCCCAGACCACTGCGCCTGAGGAAGCCTTGTCTGAATTCTGGGATGCCATGCATTCTGTGGTCCAGCAAGCGCCCGCGAGGAGTACGGTTATCTGCGGGCTTGATGCCAACGGCGATCCCACATTCACAGCGGACGCGCGCGTTGGGCCGTGCTACCCTGCTGCTGAGCCTTCTGTCAATGGTGAGCGCTTGCGTGAGCTATGTGTCCCGAACGGTCTTGTGGTCCTGGACACGTGGAAATCTCGGATCCGCGGCTTACCTTGCGATGATTGGAACGGCTGCACTTTCTGGGGTGTCAATGGTCAGCGCACCCGTCCGGACCACATACTAGCCAAGAGTGGACAGGACATGTCGCCAGTCACGGTGCTGTATGACTTGGGCTTTGCATTGAAGCCTGGCAATGGCACAGTCATGCTTGACCATGCTCCGCTAGCAGTGGATTTCCCCTACGAAGTCAAACTCAAGCCTGGACAGTCGCCGCAAACGGATACCAGTTGGCATTTTGGCTCATTGAGGCATGCTCTCGATGACTGTAGCGTGCGGACGCCTTTTTTGCAGGATGTGCAGGAGTGGCGATTGCGCAACTCTGAGCTTTTCTCACTCTGTGCTGCAGAGGAGGACCCTTCACGCACATGGAACTTGCTGAATGACGGGATCATGAACATTGCCACACGCCACTTCTCTGTTTGCCGAGGTGCTTCAAAGCCATGGATGTCTGCCACCACATGGGACCTCATCAGCTACAGAGACCGTCAGCTAAAAGATTGGGCAGCGCATGTTTGCTCGGTGCGTGTGGGGGTCGCCCAGGTGTTCCAGGCCTGGTCGCGTTGCTCTTGGCTCGGTCGCATTAGACGTGCAATACGCCGAGCTTGCGTGGCTGACAAGCGCGCGCACGTCGATTCCCTCGCAAACGACATGAATGCAGCTGCGCAACATGGACATTGGCGTCAAGTCTGGCGAGTGGGTAGAGCAATAGCACGCACAGGCTTAGGTCCGAAGCGGCGAGTATACCGACCTCCAGATGCTGAGCCAATTTCTGCTGCAGAGTGGGACGCATATATGCGGCAGGCCTTTTTGGCAGAGCCAGTGCCTGAGCGCTTGCTGAAGTTCCGCCACGAGGCACCTCGACATCCTGCGCATGTGGATTTGCCCCCTCTCCGTGACTTCCGCCGCAACGTCCTGGGTGCCGGCAACAACCGTTCAGTTCCTGAAGGTTCTATGCCGTCGGAGGTCTGGAAACTCATTTTTGGATGCTTGCCAGATTTTGCTCGAGATATCCATGAGCAGTTCTTCCGACAGCTTGCACGCACTGGCAGGAATCCCAGCAGGTGGTATGACGTGCCAGTGCTGCCCATTGACAAAGGCAACGGCAAGCCCAAGTGCCAAGGCAAACGTCCCATTGCGCGCCTTGATTCCCTGGCTAAACAAGTGCATAAGACCTTCTACCAGGCATGTGCAACGACCCCTCGACCTGACTGGGCGTTTGGGTGCATCAAGGGGCGACGCCGTGAAGAGGCATTGGCCATAGTTGAGAACAACATGTTTCGATGCCGTCGAAGCAAACGCAACCATGCCATTTTCTTCAGAGATGCTGCCAATGCATTTCCCAGTTTGAGCCATGAGGCCATTGCTCAGCATGTGCGATCTCAAGGTGCGGCGCATGACCTCATCATGGATGCCCATGCCAATTCGCTGTTGGGCTTGCGAGTGCCGGGATGTGGCTTGCGAAAATGGCGCATGGCACGTGGAACAAGGCAGGGTGACACGATCGCCGGCGACATCTTCATGGATGTCTACCACGTTCCGCTCCAGGCGTACAAGACGGCCATTCAGGACGATGACCTGCTCCTCGAGTATGGCAACGACGTGATTGATGCGGCAATGACCACGTATGCTGACGACATTGCTGAGCTCATGGTGGCAGACTCGGCTGAGGAGCTCGATGACAAGGCCGTCGCGCGCACAGCCCTGCTTGAAGCAGAGCTTGGAGGCGTGGGGTGCCAGCTGGAGCCTTCTAAGGAGGAGGTGGTCATGAGATGGATGGGTGCTGGGGCACATGCTAACCGCAAGGCGGCCATGCTTCCCAACAAGGTCACGCCTGGAAAAAAGCTTGGAGTTGCGAGATACTTGGGGGGCTGGGTGCACAACAATGGCAACAAGAACACGGAGATTGATAAGCGCATCTCAGCCATGCGGGTGGGTTTCTGGGCCTATGCTGGCATTTGGCGCTGTAAAAACGTATCGCTTTATGCGAAGCGTTTGTTTTTCAAAGCCATGGTGCAAGGGGCAGGACTTTCCGGACTGGAGCCGTACCTGCTGCCAAAAACAGCTCTGCAACGTTTAGAACGTGCGCGCGACCACCTTGCAAGACGGGCCCTTGGCAGAGCAGGCTGGGGAGCTGTCCGGGGAGATCCCCGCCATGAGTCTGTTCCCAACTCGCTCATTCGGGCACGCATGCGGATTCACACGATTGCCAGCACACTGCGCCAGCGACGACTGCGGTGGCTGCATCACATGGTGCAGCATCCCAACCATCACAAGCTATACTTCGCGTCCATGTTCGGGCGTTTTAGCTGGAAATTTGCCGTCATGAGTTGGATGACTTTGGCAAGCCCGTGCAGCATGCTGTTCCAGCCCTGCGACAGATGTATGATGACCTTGCGGCGGCAGTGCCTCAGTTCCATGCTTTTCAGCCTGGCTGGATGCAACTGCTTCTGGAATGTGACCCGTCATTTTCATGGGTGCTCAAAACTGTGGAGTTGCCGCCGCGGCCCAGTGCTATGACTGACGATGCTCCGCAAGCAGACGCTCGCCAGGATCCGGCGACCCCTCCAGACTTAGGATGGGTAGTAGATGTTCAGGGTGAAGGGGTCCGGTGCGCAATTTGCGCCCGAAGTTTTGACACCCGTCGTGCCCTCAACCTGCACGAAGTTGCGAAGCATAAGAAGGTTGTGTGTACTGAAGTGCAGACCAATCAATGCCCCAAGTGCTCGAAAGTTTTCTATAATATGTCATCTGCCAAGCGTCATTTCCGAGCATCTCGTGACCGCCCATGTGCAGTGGATCGAGGCCCAGGAAACTCAGGAACTGCCTTGCTCCAGCCAGCTCGACATGTGGATCGGCAACGGCGCGGGGGACGTGTCCATGCAGCCGACGGAGCAGAGCAAGAGACCCAGAACGGAGGATCCCACGGCGAACCACAAGAAGCTCGTCCGCATGATGGAGAACTTGGACTACCGTCTGCGCCAGCTCGAAGGTGCCACGCCGTGCTTCTTTCTGCCTCTGGAGGGATGCGGACTGGCCCAAGCCATGCAGGCTGCAGCGGCCTACTACGATGGGCGCAGCCCCGGCAAGGGCAAACCGCATCCGGACAAGCATCGCAAGACCACTCTAGCAGGAGCCCTCGTGAAGTTTGCGGCAGAGCGCGAGTTGCAGCGACTTTCTCAGGACGAGCAAGCAGTTCTGGCCCAGACGGACAAGCTTCTTGCAGCAGCGCGCCGGCCGTCCCTCGTGGAGCAGCACGAGATGCTCAAGCTGATGTTCCCCCTCATGGCCACACCGACGGCCATGGAGCCCGAAGTCATCGCTTGCAACTTCTGGAAGGCCAAGAAGGACACCAAGTATGTGCTGACAGTCCAGTTCCAGCCGCACGGGGCCTTGGCTCAGGTGATGCCGTTCATCGAGTTCGTGATCCATGCATCTGGAGGGACTTCTTCGTCGGGCGCGCCGCCGAAGGGAGCACAAGTGAGGGGTCTGTGAACGCAGCTGCCTTGTAGTTTTCAGGGGCCTTTCTTGGGCGCAGAGCAGTTGGGTGCTCTGTGTGTCTAGTCGCGCCACTAGGGTCTAGTGCCTTGGTGGCCCGACTAGATCTTGAGCCGGGTCACAGGACCCGCAGATCGCCTCTGTATGAGGCGCCCGCTGTAGCGGAGGTATGTGTGTAGCGTTGTCTCTACGGTGTCACTGCGAGACATGGACAGTTTGGACGCCTCAGAGCCTGTGAGTGAGTGAGTGAGCTCTGTTTCTTTGGTTTTGGGGCGGGGGTTCGGCAATGGCGTCCGAAGCCCCAAGTCCTATAAAAACCTCGAGGCGCTTCTAAGCCCGAATAGGGTTTATGCGGTTTAGGCTTTGGGGTTTGGGGTTTAGGGTTTAAGGTTTAGTGTTTTGGGTTTAGGGTTTAGGGTTTAGGGTTCAAAACTCAGAGCAAACCTCAGTGAATTACAAGAAAGTCTGCTGGGAGGTTCTCCAGGTAGGGCTTTTGACCAAGAGAAGTTACCCAAACGGGGCCCCTCCTAAGCCCCTCAACACTGAAGTTTTTAGGGCTTGGGATTCAGTTTACAGGGCTGATTATCGTGTAGGGTTTATTCAGTTAGGGGTTGGGTTTGTAGGGCGAATCGGATTTTATAGGGTTTAGGGCCCAAAGCCTAAGCACTACACCCGACACCCGAAACCCAAACCCTACACCCTAAACCCTAAACCCTATAAGGTCTAAGCGACTACGACTTCATCCAGAGCCCGACCAACTGCCTGACGACCGATTTCAATTGCTACAACCAGGCCAGCCGGCTTTCCCAGAATAAGGGATTTAGGGTTTAGGGTTTAGGGTTTGGGGTCCAGGGGGTTCCTGCTTGAATGTCCCTTTAAGGGGGTTCAGCTTGATCTGGGACTCCCTCAATCCCAGACCCCGAAATCCTGCACCCTAAACGCCCACAGCAATAAGCCCGAAGCTCTCAACTCGAAAACCCCAAACCCTAAACCCTAAACCTGAAACCTGAAACATCACCTTCAAGTCCTAAACACCCTCATCCCTGTATTCCTAGCATCTCTGAACCCTAAATCCCTGAAGGTAAGGGTTTGGGGTTTAGGGTTTAGGGTTTAGGGTTTAGGGGTTTAGGGTTTAGGGTCTAGGGTCTAGGGTTTAGGGTTTAGGGTTTAGGGTTTAGCCACATCCTCACCTTGCAAGGTTCTCGCGGGAGGGTCTAAGGGAATCTGAGAGAAGCTTTGTGGAGTTTAGTTATGGGGTACCTTGGATCATGACGCAATCTCCTAAGCCCCAAACCCTATGCCCTAAACCCTCAACCCTAAACCCTAAACCCCACGCCCAGAATGCCCTTGGCAGGTCAAGAGCTCCTACAAGCAGCTGCTTCAAAATGGCTTCCTTCTGGAAGGCCCCCCTCCAAAGAGCCCAGGACCCCTAAAATCGGGTTTAGGGTTTGGGGTTTAGGGTTTCGGGTTTAGGGTCTAGGGTTTAGGGTTTAGGGTTTGGGGTTTAGGGATTGGGGTTTAGGGTTTAGGGTTGACGCTTGGCTGGGCCACGGCAGTACGTATTTGTTTCGAAGGGGTCGGTGAGCAACCAGACAAAGCCCCACCCGCCAAGACCCCATGCGCATCCTCAAGCCTAAACCCTGGACCCTGAACCCGGAACTCTAAACCCTAAACCCTAAGCCCTAAGCCCTAAGCCCTATGCCCTATGCCCTAAACCCTAAACCCTAAACCCTAAACCCTAACCCTAAACCCTAAAACCTAAGCCCTAAACCCTAAGCCCTGAACCCTAAACCTTCTTGAGGCAGATATCACCCAGCGCTTCGGGAGATCATTGTCATCAACGAGCCGGACCTGAAATTGCCTGAAGCCTGGTGAGAGTTCGGGGATTAGGGTTTAGGGTTTTGGGGTTTTGGGGTTTAGGGTTTAGGGCTTAGGGTGTTGGGGTTTAGGGTTTAGGGTTTAGGGTTTGGGAGTTAGGGTTTAGGGTGATCCTACAGCCCAATTTGATAAAACGAGAGAGGCCTGATCATCCTTCGTTGTTTGTTTCCAGAACAACAAGAATCCCAAAACCTTCTCAAACTCTCTCTAAACAAAACCAGATACATCAGTGTACCTAGCCGCCCCAATCCACAAACCCCTAAACCTCAGAAACCCTAAACCCTAAACCCTCAACCCCAAACCCCAAACCCTGAACCCTGAACCCTAGGCCTGCCAGCACCTAAACCCTAAACTGCTCCCCAGACCACCAAAGCCGAAAGACCTAAGCCTCAACCCTTAAAGGCCTAGGGTTTCGGGTTTAGGGTTTAGGGTTTAGGGTTTAGGGTTTAGGGTTTAGGGTTTAGGGTTTAGGGATATTAAAACCTTCACAAAGCCCTAGCAACCAGAAGGCCGGGCCTGCACGAGCCAAAGAAGTTTTGCCGCGGCGTCCTCTCTGCGATCGACGCCATGCCCGTCGCTCAGGGAGGGGCTTAGGGTGTGGTTGGTTTAGGGTTTAGGGTTTAGGGTTTAGGGTTTAGGGTTTAGGGTTTAGGGTTTCGGGTTTCGGGTTTCGGGTTTCGGGTTTAGGGTTTAGGGTTTAGGGTTTAGCGTGTGGGGTGTAGGGTTTAGGGTTTAGGGGTTTAGGGGTTTCGGGTTTGGGGTTTAGGGTGCGGGGGTTTACAGAAATTGTATGGGATTCGTGTCAGGACAGTTTTGGGTGAGTTTCGGTGTTTGCAATGGCTTTGGGGAGTTCTTGGGGGCCTGCGTGGCATGTTAAACGTGTTGGGTTGTTTGGGGTTTCGGGTTTAGGGTTTAGGGTTCAGGGTTCAGGGTTTTCGAGGCGGCTTGGGCGTGATTTTGGGCACGTCGTTGGTGCATTTATTGGCAGTGTCGGGTCTGTAAGTCTTTGTGCTCGACATGTTTGGGTTTTTTTCGGCACATTGTTGTCGGGAGGTTTGAGGGGACCATGTGAGATTGTTTGGCAAACTCGGTGTTGGTGAAGGCTCTGTGTTTAGGGTTTGGGGTGTGGCGGGTTGGGGCTTTCGGGACTTGGGGTTTCAGGCGGTCAGCAACATTTTGATTCGGGTTCACGGCTTTGCTGTTTTGAGGTTAAGATTTTGAGGCTTTGCCTGGTGCAGCAGGGTTCTTAGGGCTCCAGGGGTAGGGTTGATTTTTTTTTGCGGATTTTCGGTTGGGATGTTCCCCCTTATACCAACAGTCCTTAGTAGGCATTATGGTACACCCCATCATAATAGGACATATAGGGACTGTTAGTAAAGGGGTAACATCCCAAGTTTAGGGTTTTAAGTTTGGGGTTCAGGGCTAGGGTTTGGAGGGCGCTGGGGCGTTGGGATTTGGGGGTTCGGGGTGAGTGAGTTTTGGTACTCTACCCTCTCAAGGTCAACAGGTCTCAGGCTTTGCGATTTAGGGTTTAGGGTTTAGGGTTTAGGGTTTAGGGTTTAGGGTTTAGGGTTTAGGGTTTAGGGCTTAGGGTTTAGGGTTTAGGGTTTAGGGTTGAGGGGACGGCAAGGCTTGATGCGGAGAACGAAGTGCGGGTCAATGGCACGCGGATCAATTTCACTGTGGCGCCCGGCCCCCAGAGTCTTCCGGCTTAAGGGCTATTGTAAACCCTAAACCCTAAACCCTAAACCCTAAACCCTAAACCCTAAACCCTAAACCCTAAACCCTAAACCCTAAACCCTAAACCTTCCGGATGAGCCCTTCTTTGCGGGGGAGTCCTTTTGGGCAGTGCACAGTCTGATGTCGCTGCTACCTCCAGGCACAGTAGATCTCAGCAGGCATGACCATGAATGGAGCAGGTAGCAGTCCCTGCCCTAAACCCTAAACCCCTTGTTTTACATAAGCCCAAAGCCTTGCAAACCCTGGAGGCCCCAGAAACTGTAAACCCTGAACCCTAAACCCTATAAACCCTATAAACCCTATAAACCCTATAAACCCTATGAACCCTATGAACCCTATGAACCCTATGAACCCTACAAACCCTATAAACCCCATAAACCCTATAAACCCTAAACCCCAGCAACCCAAAGCACCCTAAACCTTATAAACCCTAAAACCCTCAAAGCCTTAGAAAACCCTACAAACTCCTACATAAACCCTCAAAGCCTTCTAAACCCTACAAACCCCCACATACACCCCCAAAGCCTTATAAAACCCTACATAAATCCTGAAAGCCTTATAAACCCTACAAACCCTACAAAACCCAAAAGTGCCTATAAACCCTACATAAACCCTACAAAAACCCTGCAAAACAAGACCGCCGCCCAGGTTCTCCTTCGGGGTCTGTACAGCATGCGCGAATTCCTCGCCGCTTGACGACTCAAGGAGTGCATGGTTTGGGAGGTTCCCCCTTCTACTAACAGTCCTTAGTAGGCATTAGAGTACCTCCTTAATAAGGATAGCCTCCTTAGTAGGGATAATAGTACCTCCTTAATAGGGACTATAGTACTACCTCAGTATCGTAGCCCCTATTAGAGAATTCCCTATTCAGGACTGTTAGTAGAAGGGGAATCATCCCAAGGCATGTTGTTTGTTTGGGCGTAGGGACAGGGTCTACTGGTCTATTTCTGTGTTGACAGGAGGTTATGGTGTGTTTACAGGGTTTATAGGCTCTACTGGGCTTTTGGGGTTTAGAGGCTTTATGGCGTTTTCATAGGGGCTAGAGGTTTCAGGGATTCGGGCTTAGGATTGAGATGCTTTTCCTATGTTCTTTGTTTAGCATTGAGAGTTTAGGGCGGATGTCTGTTTCTCAAGATAGAGACCCGCCCTTGTAGCCCAGACGACCCCAAGGGTACTCCCAGATCAGAAGGGACTGAGTGTTACGGCCTTTATCCGAGTCCTCCGGCTCTGCTTGCGGCTGAGGGTTTAGGCCTAAGCCCTAAATAAACCCTAAACCCCAAACCCTAAACCCTAAACACTAAAGCCTAAACCCTAAACCCTAAACCCTAAACCCCTGACCCCTAAAGGTTACTTAAAGTTTGCATAGAGTTGCCGGTGCTCATTGAGCCCTTTGGATGCATAGGGCTCGTGAGCTTCACCATCCTAAACCCGAAATCCTAAACCCCGCAACCTTCTATGGGTTGGTGGCGTCTTCAAGTCGGGTTTCTGTTTTATAAGGGGTTCTTACAAGGGCATCTAGGGGCTACATTAAGGCATAAGTGCAACAGATACAGAGGCCACCGGCCTTTATAACTACAACCCTATATCCCTAAACTCCAAAACCCTAAACCTTGTAACCCCAAACCCTCAACCCTTAAACCCCTTTTTGCCGCTGTCTTGCACCCCTACTTTGAAGGTTCAGGGTTTAGGGCTTAGGGTTTAGAGTTTAGGGTCCCACTTCTAAATGTACTTCCAACAAAAGGGGCTTAGGGTTTAGGGTTTGGGGTAAGTGCCCTTAACATCCAAATGAACCCTCATCCCACCTCAATTCCCCAGCATCACCTTGCGAGAAGCACCTCCAAATAGACATGCGCAGGTTGCATGAAACTCTGAATTCTAAGCCCGGCGATCTCGTGGAATCCTACAACTCAGCAGGTTGTCCTCCCGCCAATGACGGGGAAACAACCCCCAGCAGTTGCTAAATGTGACTAAAGTGCCATAAGGCCGAAACCCGCCGAAACCCTGCATTCTCTAGGCCCCAAGCCCGAAGTCCTAGGTCCTAAGCCCCTAAACCCCAAACCCTAAACCCTATAGCCCTAATGCTGCAAAAGCAGAGGTTTAAACCCGCGCTCGGCCAGATGGCCGCTCTCCGGGCCGAAGTCTAAGCAGCAGAAATCATCAGGGTTTAGGGTTTAGGGTTTATTGTTTGGTCACCCCCCTCTCCTGCCCCCTGCCCCCTACCCCCCACCCCCGACCCCCCTACCCCCTTACCCCCTTACCCCCCCCTACCCGCTGGGTAAGTCCCATGCACCCTGAGCTTTGCTGCAGTGTTGGCTCAGAGGGAATTTCAAGCCTCGTGTCGGCAATGGCCAAAATCTCGCCGGTCGTCCCGCAGCCTAATGGCGAGCCAGACCAGCTACCCAGCAGCTTGGTGGCCCAGTGGTACCCCCTTGTCCCTTCCTTTTGGTTCAAGGTTCCCTGCTGAAAAGTCCGAAACCCTTTTAAGATAAGGGCCCAGCAACCATACGAAACCCTAAACCCTAAACTTTAAACTGTAAAGATAAGGGCCTTCTTCGGGCCTGGTTACTTTACAAGGGAACAAGATACCACTGGACTACCAACTCTTCAGGCACAACTCTTTATGTCGAACCCTTTCTGCAGGGGCCCGCCCTGGTGGGACCATAAACCCTAAACCCTAAACCCTAAACCCTAAACCCTAAACCCTAAACCCTAAACCCTAAACCCTAAACCCTAAACCCTAAACCCTAAACCCTAAACCCTAAACCTTAAACCAAACAGGGCCACTGGGCCACCAAGGCAGGGACGCAGAATCCGCTAGGTTGATGCCCGGCCGGGCAGGAGCTACGACCCTTGGGAACAGCACCTTCAAGGTCGGACCGGTCCATGACGAGACTTAGCAGCTGAGTGAGTACACTTTACACTTTCTTGGGGATAACTTTACATTTTTTTGGATACGATATTTCCCGATAGAACTGAAAGTGTACATTTTTTGGGGGCTTATGAACTCGGCAGCTAAGGAGACCGCGCAGACTGCCGGTGACTGTGCCCTGTTCAAGCAACTCCTCAGTCGGAAGATAGCCTGGATTGTGGTAACAGCTCTTACGGCTGGGCTCTGCTACGCAGCCGTGCGGCCCTCGCTTTGCTCTAACGTAGCGAAGTGCCAGGAGCAGCACAGCAGCTCTACCGAGTTGGTGCCCTACAGCTCACTTATTTCGGCAAGCCTCGGTGCCGTCCTGATGCATGAGCTTGCCTCTGTGATCTTGACCTTAAGAACTGCGCAGAAAGCCCTCGACCCTCGGTAGGCCCTTGGGACATGTTTTCTTCTCCCTTATTGGGCTTAAGAAGACTATATCTAGGAATATCTTTCAGAGGGCTTTTAGGGGCAATCCTAGGACCTCATCCCGAACGTCAGGGAGTCCTTGATCCCATCCGCACTGCTCTGCACCAGCTTTGCAGTGCTCCTGCTGGAGAATCTGCCCTTCTATGCGGCAGACTCTGCCTGGTTCCTCCATGCATCGGTCTCTTACTTCGACTTTGGTTTAACTTTAAACTTTTTTGGGTTTCCTTCTTTGATAGAAATGCAAACCCTAAACCCTAAAGTTTAGCCTTGTCTTCCCCTTCTTCATTGGAGAAGTAAGGTCTCGGAGTTCCCCGAGTTGGACGGAATGCCGGTGTACACCATCTTCTACGCGGAGTGGCTGGTGAATGTGCCCATCCTGCTCATCTTGGCAGGCATGTCAAGTCCCCCCCCCAAGCACTAAACACACCTAAGCCCTGAAACTTCCTTACTAAAGCCTAAACCCTAAACCGTAAACCCTGAACCCTAAACTTGAAACCCGAAAACTACTTACCAAGTCCCCCGACACTCCAAGTGCTTGTCTTGGCAGGCAAGATCTCCTTGGGTCGACCCTGGCCGGAGGTAGCGGAGCCCCTGGTCCTCACAAACGTCTACATGCTCTTGGCATCTTGTCCCTAAATCCTAAACTCTAAACCCTAACCCTTTTGGGAGATGCAGGGAAGGGGGGAGGATTAGGGGGGGTCAGGAACCGTTTCGTAAAGGAGGGGGGAGTTGGGGAGTTTAGGGTGGGGTGCAGGGGGCTTCAGGGGGAAAGCCCTGAGCAGGGGGTTCAGGGAGGCAAGCTTAAACGGCCCCCAATCCTGCGCCCAGGCGTGGTGTGCGGCCTTCATATCAAGTGCTCTCAAGTGGGCGGTGGTGACGGCGTCTTTCCTGATGTACCTAGGACCGTCAGTAGGCCCTTTTTTTCCTTTTGTTAGGGTTGGGGGTTCCCTCATCATCCCCTGAAAACCAAAAAGGGCACCCTTTTATTCCTAGGTTACTCCCGGGTCTAGTAGCCCTAAACCCTAAACCCTAAACCCTTTCATTCCTAGGCTTCCTTCCTAGGTTACTCCCGGGTCTAGGTACTTCAAGGCTTCACATGACATGGTCCTTTGGGTCAAGCGCTGGCGAGCCGCTAACCTCGACAGCCACCTCTTCGGACGACCACTGCTTGCCATCGCCCTCGTGGCTTGGTACCCTAAACCCTAAACCCTAAACCCTAAACATTAAACCCTAAACCCTAAACCCTAAACCCTAAACCCAAAAAAAGGGGTGCCCTTATCAGAATATGCCAAGGTGGTGATCTTTGGAATTTACGGCCTGGTCTATCTCTTTCGACTTGTCGGGGTGGTTTCGTGGCAGTTTGACTCGAGGATGCCCATAGTAGTACCCTCATTCCTTTCTTTTTTTGGGTTTAGGGTTTAGGGTTTAGGGTTAGGGGTTAGGGTTTAGGCTTTAGGCTTTAGGCTTTAGGCTTTAGGCTTCTAGGTTCCCTTCTATAAACCCCCATCTAACCCCCGAAAAGGGGCACCCTATGCCCCCCCATTTTTAAGGTTCCTCGGGCAACCTAGGAGTGCCTCTTCCCTAAACCCTGAACCCTAAACCTTAAACCCTAAACCCTAAATCCTAAACCCTAAACCCTAAACCCTAAACCCTAAACCCTACACCCTAAACCCTAAACCCTAGGAGTGCCTCTTCTTTCTGACCATGAACTTCTCCACCAAACTCTGCGCCTCCATGGCATTGGCGGGCATCCGGTCCAGCGAATTTCAGGAGGTGCTCTTGGCCACTTTGCCATAGTGGGGGGAGGGGGGTACCTAAACCCTAAACCCTAAACCCTAAACCCTAAACCCTAAGCCCTAACATTTTGCACTTGTTAAGGGTACTTTTTCACTCAATATGACACATTTGAGGGTACTTAAACTCAATAAAGGGAATGGAACTTTAGAATTCTTTCAGACTATCCCAACCATGGACGAGGTCATGCTCGCCAACACCCAGACCTCCTTCCAGCGGACCATCTATGGAGAGGATGACGTCCCTTTGCCATAGCGGGGCAACATTTTGCACTTTTCAAGGGTACTTAAACTCAATCAGGAATAGAAATTTAGATTTTTTATCCTATCCGAACCATGAACTAGGAACAGCCGGCACTGCGTGACTGAAGGCTGCGGTTAAAACGGCAAGCGCTGTCACATAATTTTTGAAATTAATCCCGCATGCTCAGTATACTGCGTATACCTAAGTGACCAAAGCCGTTCGGTTCAAAGCCGAACGCATGTTTCAAGTAATTAATCGTTTCACTCCCTTAGGCTAAAATAGTCCCACACAAATCTAGCGTAGTCAGGTTCAATTGGCCCAAGAGCCCTAACATAGGAGCCCTCAGAGCCTTAGGGACTGTTTCACTGCGAAGTGGGTGCTTCGCTCATCTAGGCCCGGCGCAAGGCAAACCAAGCCGCTCCAAGGGCCTCGCTGGTCCCCTTATCCGCCAGAAGCCGCAGCAGAAGAACGCGGGAGGGTTAAGGGTTGAGGGTTCGACCCTAAACCCTGAACCCTGAACCCCAAACCCTAAGCCCTAAACCTAAACCCTAAACCGTAGAACCTGAACCCGAAGGTCTTTTTTGTTTGTGGCGAGTTCGGCAGTCAACAACACATGATAGTTGTTCCACAATGCCTAGGACCTTTGAAACAGCCTTCACATAAACCTTATATAAGCCCAACATACGCAGATGACCCCAACATAAACAAAGTAACCCTGTACAAACCCTAAATTCCCCTGTATAAACCCAATAATATAAACCCTAAACCCTAATAAAACGCTAAACTCGCCTGGCTGAGCCTCTAAGCAGTTGGTGCGCTGTTGTACCTGAGCCTCAGCTGTCTTGCATGCTCTTCTCTCCTCATGGTTTACAGGGGGGCACGCCGCACTCTGGGTTTACCCTGCACCCTAAGCCCTACACCCTAAACCCTAAACGTGAGTTTAGGGTGAGGGTTTGGGGCTCTAAGCCGGAGCATTGATTTTTTCCAAGCAACCTTCTAACCGACCGCCCGACCTCCTCTTACTCTACTTACATCTTACATGGCTTATAAAGGCCGGTGGCCGCTTGATCGGTTACCCTTATACCTTTATATAGCCCCTAGATATACCCCCTAGATAATCCAAGAACGTCGAATAAGACAGAAACCCTACTTAAAGAGACCACCAACCCACAAAACATATGGCCTTTTCCTCCGAAATTGCTCCAGAAGGGACCGGACCTCATAAACTCTACGTACTCTCGGCATCTCTGACCCTGATAAACGCCCTAAACCCTAGACCCTTAGCCCCAAACCCCGAACCTCAAACCCCTGAGCCCACAAGGCGGCAATGCACCATCCGGAGTCGGTAGGCCAGCATCCGCGGTCAGAAGTCTCAGCCCGCCACTAGAACTCTTACATGGGACCCTAAATCCTAAACCCTAAACTCTAAACCCTAAACCCTAAACCTTAAACCCTAAACCCTAAACCCTAAACCCTGAACCCTGAACCCTAAACCCTAAACCCTAAACCTTAAAGCCTAAACCCTGAACCCTGAACCCTAAACCCTAAACCCTAAACCTTAAACCCTAAATCCTAAACCCTAAACCCTAAACCCTGAACCCTGAACCCTAAACCCTAAACCCTCAACCTAAACCCAAAAAAGGGTGCCCTTAGCATACTAGAACCCTTACATGGGACCCTGCGGGCTAGCATAGGGTTTGGGGGTGGTATTTGTGGCCTTGTGAGGTCGTGCCCTTGAATGTTGGCTTTGGGGTTTAGGGAGTCTTTAGCACCCATACCGAAGCCATAAACCCTAAACCCTAAACCCTAAACCCTAAACCCTAAACCTTAAACCCTAAACCCTAAACCCTAAACCCTAAACCCTAAACCCTAAACCCTAAACCCTAAACCCTTTTCTGCTGTGCAAATTTAGAGAGAGAGTGGGGGGGGGGGGGGGGGGGATGTTCCAGACTGGAGGCCGACTGTGGGCTCGGGTACTTGTGGAGCAACTTGAACCAAGTTTAGGGTTTAGGGTTTAGGGTTTAGGGTTTAGGGTTTAGGGTTTCGGGTAGAGATGATATAGTACAAAAAAGCATCCTAGTACTGCTAGCCTGGTATAGTATTGGGGCTTGGAGTTTGATAGTAAAACAAAAATATCGCAACCTAGTTGCCAGAGTATCGGGGATTTGGGGTGGTAGATTTCGCAAACAGCCGAGAACCTTCAGCTTGGTATCGAATCAAAGAGCAGGGTTCAGACACGTTTAGGGTGTAGGGTGTAGGGTTTAGGGTTTAGCGGGGATTCCGGGGCGACAGCAGACAGACTCAAGCGCAGACTTGTGCAGGCTATGATGCGCACAACAACTTGACAAAGTTCTACCACGAAAGGCGCCGCGCCTCTCATGCTGGCAGCGTAAACCCTAATTCCTCGACCAAACAGCGTAAATTCCTCGACCAAATTAAAACCTAAACCCTAAACTTAAACCCTAAACCCTAAACCGCCCGTTGAGGCTGCCACTGACGTGCTTACATGTAGGGGAATGTAGCGGAATCACCTCCATTTTTGCCCTGAACCCTTAACCTTAAACCCTAAACCCTAAACCCTAAACCCCTAACCCTAAACCCTAAACCCCCTAACCCTAAACCCTACACCCGGAATCACCTCCATTTTTGCAAGCTTGGGCGGCGCTACCTTCGACATGGGAGTGTCCCCTTTTGCGCAGTTTAGGGTTTAGGGTTTAGGGTTTAAGGTTTAGGGTTTAGGGGTTTGGGGTTTAGGGTTTGGGGTTTAGGGTTTAGGGTTTATTGGTTTTCGGTTCCCTCACAAAGTAGCCCACCCGGAAAAAGGGTACCCTTATGATGACATGGTCACAGGCTAAAAAGCTGTCACCTAACAACTTTTCAGGCACCCTAAACCCTAAGCCCTAAACCCTAAAACCCTAAACCCTTTTTGAACCCCAATTATACTCCCGCGCCTACGTGACGCCAACTGCTGGCCCGACAAACCCAAAACCCGAAAACCCTAAAGCCCCAACCCCGAAACCCTAAACCCTAAACCCGAAACCCTACTCCCTGAACCCTAAACCCTATTTACGGAAATAGGGGACCCTAGAATAGACCCCCAAATAGTAGGATTCCCTCATAATAAGGACTCTAATAAGGGTACCCTCTTGCTCCTTTTTTTGGTTTCTAGCTTCCCTTTACATAGAAGCCAACCCCAAAAAGAGTACCTTGTTGAAATATGGTTACCCTAAACCCTAAACCCTAAACCCTAAACCCTAAACCCTAAACCCTAAACCCTAAACCCTAAACCCTAAACCCTAAACCCTAAACCTTCCTGGGCTACCAATTTTGGGCGTAGAATATGGGGGTTTAGGCTGTTTTGGGTTGAGGACTTACAGGGCCTTGGGGTTGATGTTCGTGAGGGTATGTATATGTAAATGTATATATATATATATATATGTATATGCACACATATATATATATATGTATATGTATATGTCTCCTTTTTATTGTCTTATTGGTGACTGAATAAGTCGGGTGTCATTGATACTCGTACTGAAAGATGCTGCCTGGTATGTGGTGTAGTCTCGCTTAGAAACATCGTCCCGTCCCTCTACGGGTATCTAGCTGTAACCGTACCCCCTAAACCGTAAACCCTATACACCCTCTAGGAAGGGACTCCTGAACAGCGGCCCGCAGCAGCCTATCCGCCTCAGGGTTAAGAACTTGCAGTAGGGTTTAGGGTTCAGGGTTTAGGGCTTAGGGCTTAGGGCTTAGGGCTTAGGGCTTAGGGCTTAGGGCTTAGGGCTTAGGGCTTAGGGTTGAGGGACCGATCTTGGGCCAAGCCAAGACCAGGAGTATCCCTAAGCCCTGAGCTACGAGTTGCTTTTTCAAAACGCCCAAAAGGGCAAGAGTATAAATCCCTATGCTGCCCTTATAAGGAAGTTGTGTTTTTAGTTTGTTGTTTTTCCTGGGTTTAGGGTTCAGGGTTCAGGGTTTAGGGTTTAGGGTTTAGGGTTTCTTGGGGGGGCGGGGGGGGGAGGCGGTTCTTAAGCATCTAGTAGTCATTGGTTCAGGATTCTGGGCTGGGGACTCGGGGAGCTTCAGGGGTGAGGATTTAGGGTTTAGGGATTTGGGGTTTAGGGTTCGGGGTTTCGGGTTTAGGGTTTAGGGTTTAGGGAGTTCTGGTGCTGGGGGTTGATGGGGGGTTTAGGGGTTTGGGGGTTTGGGGAAATAGGCGTTTGGGGGGTTTGGGGGGTTTAGGATTTTGTGAGTCTTCGGCTTCCGACACTGCCAGGTTCCACAATAGTTTCAACACGGCGAATCCCGCGACCGGGCTGCAACAGTGGCAGTCACTAAACCCTAAACCCTAAACCTTCAACCCCAAACCCTAAACCTGAAACTCAAAAACTCTGGGAGCTTTTGCGAACCCTGCCCTAACTACCCTCTACCCAAATAGGGCTGAAATGTGTTTGAGGGAGACTTACGATGCCACTTCTGTTTCTCGGACCCTATACCCTTAAACCCTAAACCCGAAAACACAGACCCTAAACTCGGCGTCAGGGGGTCTGGACGTCGTCTTGAGATTTCGTGGCTTCCTGCTTTCGGAGGTCATCCCCCAACCCCCTGAACCTGCGAATCCTTAAGACATCAACCCTGAAGCCCTCGAGGCCTTAAACCACGAACTCTTGGGCTTCAGGGGGTTTAGGGTTTAGGGTTTAGGGTTTAGGGTTTGGGGTTTAGGGTTTAGGGTTTAGGGTTCAATTTGGGTTTAGGGTCAGGGGTTTCGTTCACGAACGTTCGGCCAGAATCTCACGAACATGGCCCAGGAAGTCCCAGCGTTCGGGTTCTGGGGCTTTTCTGGTTTATAACGGGTTAGGGTTTGGGGTTTCGGATTTAGGGTTTAGGGTTTGGGGTTAGGGTTTGGGGGTTGTGAGGGTTTGGGATTCAGGGTTTTTAGCCTGGTAGCCCAGTGGTGCACTTTTCCCTGTTGTTTGTTTCAAGGCTCCCTCACAAATTTACCAACCCAAAGCAGGGTGCCCAGCTACCAAGCGAGGGATTAAGGGTTTGGCTGTTGTGATGGTTTGGGGTTCAGGGCGTTGTGTTCTTCAAGGGTTTTGGGCTTTAGACTGATGTCTTGGTTCGAAGAAAACCCTTCGAACCCTTTGAGAGTCGACAGAAAGAAATCCTGCGAAGCAAACATCCTACTCCACAGAGCGTCCCGCCTTTCTTGCACTCGCAACGGACTACGCTGAGCCCTAAACTCCTTAAACCCTAAACCCTTCAGGGTTCGAGGCTTAGGGTCTCTAGGGTTAAAGTACATAGGCCCTCAATGCCCACCAGGCCGTTCACGTGAAGTCCATGTTTCTGGACTCGTCAGACGCCCAGCTCCTAAACCCTAAACCCCAAACCCTCAACCCAGCTTAGGCTGCTATGTTCAGGCCTGAGTTAGCCCTACGTACACCCAAAACGTACCAGAAGGCCCATTCTTCTTGAAAGTAGGGACTATATGAAGAACGAGCTCTAACTACAAACTACAATGAGCCTTCAAGTAGAACTTGGGGTTTTAGGGTCCAAAAAGATCCCAGCCAGGATGCTTGATGCACCTGCCTCTACACCTTAAATCTAAACCCCAAACCCTAATCCCTAAATCCCCTAGACCCTAATCCCTACTTTGCAATCATACTCAGGCATAGGGTCTGGGCTCCGGTTCTAGGGTTTCTTTAGGGCTTAGGGGTTAGAGTTTAGGGTTTAGGCTTTCCCCCTTCTCCCCCCCAGCCCCAAACACCCCGAGATTGTATGGGCATGGACAGGGGGGCTCAGGGTTCGTGTTCGGCTTGAGGGTTTAGGGTTTGGCCCTTGTTGGGTGCGTTTAGGGCTTCAGGTCTTGGAGTTCTGGACCCATATGCCCTTGTGGTGCAGGGTACCAAGCTAAGATTTCCCCGTAGTTTGGGTTCCATCCCATGTGAAGTAGGGTTTATATTGCTGCTATTGATGGGTGTATATAAGGTTCCTTTTACAATTAAATATTGGTGAGTGTATATATTTGGTGTCCTTTCGGGGATGTAAGAAATAGAAAACCTACTCCATATATGTCTCACAGCCCATAACTGGCCAGGTACGTGTCTGAATTTCCGACTACGCCTGTCATGATCCAGGACGGCTTGGGTTTTGCTGTTGCGGGCATCGAAAAACCGAATTAAGCCCTAAACCCGAGACCCTAAACCCTAAACCCTAAACTCTAGCCCTAAACCCTAAACCCTAAACCCTAATGAAACCCGGAACCCTTAACCTAACTCACTGCCAGATTCTAGCTTCTGTACTGCCGTCTGTGGCGCCACCCAGCCCTAAACTCTAAATGGTCACTTCTCTAACACATGGTCTAGGGTGGTTTAGGGTTTAGGGTTTAGGGTTTTGGGTTTAGGGTTTAGGGCTAGAGGTCCCTTTTGGGGTCCCTATTGTAAGGCGGCCCATCTCATGTAGGGTCCGGTACCCTAGAAGGACCAACTCACCAGTTCGGTCTGTTGCCCGCCCAGGCCTGAATAAGTGGGCCGTAGGCCTGGACATAGGACAGCAGCATGCTAGGGGTCGGAAGAATTACTAGTATGATTCCTTTCTGACCCCTACATAAGTATGAAGAAATCCCCAAACCCCTCTTCTAACTACTGAAAGGCCCGCGTTTTTCGCCCTCACCCGCTCAAACTTTGAACAGACAATCGCACATCAGGAGTATCACAACCCGCACGGGGATGTTCCTCCCTCAGCGATGGCCGCAAGCGTGAGCTCTTCAAATCCTTACATGTAGGATCGTCGGTTTTGGAGGGCAGAAGCCGTTGGAGTTTATCCCGTATGGGTGAATCCTAAACCTAAACCCTAAACCCTAAACCCTAAACCCTAAACCCTAAACCCTAAACCCTAAACCCTAAACCCTAAACCCTAAACCCTAAACCCTTGATGTGAGAAGGCGAAGATGAGAGCTTAGGCTCGCAGATTTTGTCTCTAGGGGTTGCCAGACTGTTCAGAAAGCCCGCAGCAGCAGCCCACGACTTCTCTCACTCATCAGAGGGCTTAGGGTTTAGGGTTAGGGTTTAGGGTTTAGGGTTTAGGGTTTAGGGTTTAGGGTTTAGGGTTTAGAGTTTAGGGTTTTTGGTTTAGGGTTTAGGGCTTCTCACTCATCACGACGACCCTCTGATGAGGTCGACTCTCTCAACCCTGAACCCCCTTTTGGGGACCAAGCGAACCCTCGAATTGGGGACATATACCGTATGTCCGGTCCCCAAGGCTCAGGTTATGTTGGAAGAGTGAAGCCTCCATAGCGACCGTGCGCCGCGAGTTTCATTGAGGTTTAGGGGTTAAGGGCGTTAAGGGCTTCAAGGACTTCAAGGGTTTTACCGGTTGAGGTTGATTAGGCTTGGACCGTGAACAGGGGTTTATATGGTTGTTTCCCCAAACAGGAGACCCGTAATGTACCCCAAAACAGGATGCTCCTTATGATGGGAACCGCCAAAATGGGCACCACGATTCTCGGAAACCCTCTAAACCCTAAACCCTACAATCCTGAAACCCTAAGCCCCAAAACCCTAATGCCCTAAAGCCCGAAAACCCCAAGCCCCAAAACCCTAATGCCCAAAAACCCGAAAACCCTAAAACACTAAAACCCTAAAGCCCTAAAACCCCTAAAACCCCTTACTTAAAAACCCTAAAACCCTAAAACCCCTAAAACCCTTACTTAAAAACCCGAAAACCCGAAAACCCTACAACCCTAAAACCCTGAAACCCTAAACCCTAAAACCCTAAACCCTTGAGTGACGGCCTGTGGTGTGTCGAGGTTGCCATCGACCTCAAGGAGATGTTGCAGATTGTGCGAGGCTGGATTTAGGATCTTGAGCTTGGGGTTTGGGGTTTAGGGTTGAGGGTTGAGGGTTGAGGGTTGAATTTTTGGGTTTGGGGTTTAGGGTTTAGGGTTGAGGGTTGAATTTGGGTTTGGGGTTTAGGGTTAGGGTTGAGGGTTGAGGGTTGAGGGTTGAATTTGGGTTTGGGGTTTAGGGTTTAGGGCTTCGTGTTCGGGTTTTTTGGCTTTGGGTGTTCAGGACTCGAAAGGCTGGTTGCGTAAGTTGTGTAGGCTTACTTTAGGGTATGCGTTTAGTGTCTGGGGTTTAGCATGATACATCCACTGGTGTCTGCCACGGTTTCCTGCGAAGACTGGGTTGGACTGGGGCTATTTGGTTCCCCTAAACCTTAAACGCCTTACCCGCGAATAATCTGATGCTTGGCCACAACCTTCAAGCCCAAACCCATGCTTCCCCAATAACCTGTTCGAGCCCGGTACCGCAAAATGAGATCAGTAGTTTATAGTAGCTTGGGGAGTAGGATGTGCGGTGTTGGACGACACCCATACAAGCGAGGGCCCTCGACCCGGAGAAATTGACGGAACCTGTCTTGGGGCAATTTCCATAGCAGTTTAGCGTTATGCGGTGATAGGGCCCTGTACGGTTGCAAGAACCCTAAATCCTAAACCCTAAACCCTAAACCAGGGCTGTCGAGGAGTCTAGGTCTCAGGGGTTCAGGGAAGCCCTAAAACCCAAGCCCCAAGCCCTAAACCCTAAACCCTAAGCCCCAAACCCTAGTGCTCCTGCAGCAGACTGCCCTTTGCTGAACGGGGTTTCCTTCTTCGAGTTCCATGTCCGCGTGCGGCCTAGCTTGGGGTTTAGGGTTTAGGGTTTAGGGTTTAGGGTTTAGGGTTTAGGGTTTAGGGCTTAGGGCTTAGGGCTTAGGGCTTAGGGTTTAGGGTTTAGGGTTTAGGGTTTAGGGTTAGGGTTTAGGGCTTGGGGGGTTTGGGTTCTTCCGTGCAGGGAAACTCCAGATACAAATCCCAGGGTGAAAACAGCCATGCTTCCCCCCTAATAGCACCTTAAGTCCCAAACCTCTAAACACTGGGTTTAGGGTTTATGGTTTCGGGTTTAGGGTCTAGGGTTTAGGGTTTAGGGTTTGGGCTTAGGGCACTACCCAAGAAGGCAGGTACGAGCGCCAGGCTTCCGTCCTCCGTTTCACATACGTGTTTAGGGTTTAGGGTTTGGGATTTAGGTTTTAGGGTTTATGGTTTAGGGTTGAGGGTTTAGGGCTAGGGTTTGGGGTGTAGGGTTTAGGGGGTTGGTCTAGGGTTGAGGCTCAGGGTTTACATCTTTTGGGTTGCTGGGCTGGAGTTTGGGGCTTGGAGTTCGGCATTTTTAGTTTGCTTAGAGAAGAAACATGCATACTTCTAAAGAAAAAGAGATTAGCCTCCATTTTGGCGTCTACCTCCCCTTCGTTTCTGCTGCTTTGTAGGTGGCTACTGGGAACCTCAGGTAGGATTCTTCGGCAGCCTACAAAGGAGGCAGTTTTCGGTTAGTGTTCTTGGGCGGACCCTACCCATGGTAACGACCCTTGGAAGTCTTCACTAGAGGAGATGCCTGAAATCATTAACTATACTTGCCTTTGTCAAGGCGCTGTGCCCAGGTACACCCTGAACCTTGAACCCTCAAACCGAAACCCTACAAGACCCTATGTAACCCCATCTGTGCCCAGGTACACCTTAAACCTTGAACCCGAAACCCTAAACCCTAAACCCTGAACCCTGAACCCTGAACCCTAAACCCTAAACCCTAAACCCTGAACCCTAGCCCTAAACTCGAAACCCTAAGCCAGAAACCCGATACCCCAAAGGCTACGACAAGGGCGGAACCGAAATGGACTTCGGCATCTTCAAGCTGGGGGACTGGGGTCCCCAGGGTTTAGGGTGTTAGGGTTACAGGGTTTAGGGTTTAGGGTTTAGGGTTTTTAGGTTTTAGGGTTTTTAGGGTTTTTAGGGTTTAGGGTTTAGGGTTTCGGGTTTAGAGTTGCAATAGCCCAGTGTCATACTAAAAAGCCACCTAAGAATTCGCAATGCTCATCTTTCACCATGAGCGAATGGTACTTCAAAAGCCTTACTGTTGTAGGGAATGGGGGATGAGGTACCCTATAATCCCTTACAAAGTATATATAGGGCCCTAATTCCCTCATTCCCTGCTAACCAACAGTTATGGGGTTCTTAAGGGAGGGGAACCTTAGGGAAGCTCAGGGAGCCTTAGGGAGTAGTGGGGAGCAAAAGGGAAACTTGGGTGACATACCCCCCTTGAAACCCCCCCCCCCCCCCCCCAAACCCTAAACCCTAAACCCTAAACCCTGAACCCTGAACCCTAAACCCTAAACCCTAAACCCTACCTTGAGATATCGATAAAACAGTAAGAAGCAGGGCGAGGTGGAGGTTTCCCGTGTCTCCGAAGCTTGCTTGGGAACCCGGACCGCCCTGCACCCTACGCCCTGCACTCTACGCCCTGCACTCTACGCCCTGCACACTACGCCCTAAACCCCAAACCCTAAACCCCCTACGCCCTACACCCTAAACCCTAAACCCTAACCCTAAACCCTAAACCCTAAACCCTAAACCCTAAACCCTAAACCCTAAACCCTAAACCCTAAACCCTAAATCCGAACTGCTGGTGAGGACTACCCGGTGGTCGACTTTGACTACTTCGGCGACGACTTCCAAGCCTGGTGCCTGGTACCGGCAGCCAAGGCACATGGTTTGGGGGCGATTTGCGGTTTAGGGTTTAGGGTTGAGGGTTGAGGGTTGAGGGTTTAGGGTTAGGGCTTCGGATTTCGGGTTTAGGGTTTAGGGTTTAGGGTTTAGGGTTTTGGGTGCTTAAGGCTTAGGGTCTCAAAGTCGTGTACCTTCTCCACTTAAATGACGCGAGGGTTACTGGAAAGACCAAACTCAGGGCACAGGATTCCCTGTGTTTGTGGGACCTGGGATTAGGAATTAGGGTTTGTGATAAGGGCTTAGGGTTTCGGAATGAGCAGGGTTTGAGGACTAAGGGTTTGAGGGCTTTGGGGTTCTCGGATTCCAGGGTATAGGGTTCCAGGGTCTGCGCAGGTGGCCCAGGACATAGAACGTGTTTAGGGTTTAGGGTTTAGGGTTTAGGGTTTAGGGTTTAGGGACTTAAGCCTGAAGATGAGCTTGCATAGAGGGTTGGGTGTGTTGTAGGTTTTAGGGTTTAGGGTTGTTGGGTGGCGCCATCGCAGGAAAATAACGTGACCCAAAGATGCGAATCCCGAGGGCGTCGAGGGTATACACTCCTACGACTAGATTTCCCTGATGTCGCGTTGGTTACCTTGTGCTGGCAGTCCCACAATACCCTCAACAACTAAACCGTAAACCGTAACCCTAAACCCTAAACCCTAAACCCTATATCTACCCTAAACCCTAAGCCCTAAACCCTACACCCGAAACCCTCAGTGTCCCCACAGGGCGATGGCGACCTGCCGCGCGCCGTGGCCGCTGCCTACGGTGGCTCAGCGGACCCTCTTGAGCCAGCAGAGTGAGATATTCAGGGCTTTAGGGTTTAGGGGTTAGGGTTTAGGGTTTAGGGTTTAGGGTAGCCCCAGCAGTGCCCTTTACCCATTCATTTTGGTGATGGGTTCCCTTACGAAGCAACCAACCCCAAAAAAGGGGTGCCCTTATCACAAGATGGTTGCTGCGCTAGCAATTAAGGTTTTTTTTTTTGTTTTTCCGTTCTTCTTGTGCCTGGCTAGTATCATGGGTTTCCCTACTACCGCCCTCAAAACTACCTCCCCCCCCCCGAGGTTCCCACCTTAAAGAGCCTTAATCCTGCTTAATTGTCCCTAAGTCGGCCTCAATAATGGGGGGAACCTAGGGGGGGGGTTAGTATAGAGGGGGGTAGTAGGGAACCCATGATAGTAAACAAACGCAGCTCTTAGGGTACACCCAGAAAGGAATTGGCCATGTCGAATGCTTTCTTGGGCTTTTTGAGGGGGTAGAGGTTTTACTAGGGATTAGGGCTTCAGGGCCTAGGTTTTTAGGGCTTTTAGGGTTCGGTTCTTGGGTAAGTTGTGGAAGGGTTTGTGGTTTGTAGGGGGAGTTTGTGATTTGGATGGTTTTGGAGGGGTATGTTGCAGATTTTTCTGAGGCTTCGGATTATGTAGAGCTATACAGTTTCGTCGGGGGTATTTGGGGAGCCCTTTGGGGTTTAGGGTTCAGGGTTCAGGGAGTACCCCTGAACCCTAAACCCTAAACCCTAAACCCCTAAACTGGTCTTCCCTAACGCCCAAACCTTAACCCAAAAGCCTCGACCCTGAAACCCCTTGGCAGATACCTTTCAGAAAGAAAAGGGCCAACAAAATGGAGCAAGCCCTGATGCAAAAGTTGTCTAAGCCCTAAAGCCTAAACCCTAAACCCTAAACCCTAAGCCCTAAGCCCTAAACCCTAAGCCCTAAACCCTAAACCGTAAACCGTAAACCCTGAACCCGAACCTGCGCATGGTAGCAGGACTTCTCGGAGCTGTGCATCCCAGATCCGCGCAAGGCCCGCCGGTGATGGTATGGCTCTTCACCTAGAAGCCCTAAACCCTAAGCCCTAAGCCCTAAACCCTAAAACCTAAAGGGTTTTCAGTTTATGGGGGGTTGAGAGCGGCTGTTTGGGCTTAGTTTTTGCGATTTAGATGACTTTGAATGCTTGAATGCTGTCCGAAACCTCACTCACCCTTGCAGCAGAGTGTGAGTGAGGCAGGGTTTCTGGGTTTAGGGTTTAGGGTTTAGGGGGTTTAGGGGGTTTAGGGCCAGTTTCGGGGGGTGTGGGTAAGGGGTTCGGGTTGAGGACTTGGGGCGTAGGGCAGATTGAGTTTTAAAGGAGGCACCCTCTAGTCTGATCCAATTAAGATGAGAGTTGAGGGTTGAGGGTTTAAAAGTTTAGGGCCAGTTTAGGGTGCCCTTAGGGTTTAGGGTTTAGGGCTTAGGGTTTAGGGTGTGACCCTAAACCCCAAACTCTAAACCCCGAACCCCGAACCCCAAGCCCTGAACTCGAAGCCCCGGACGCTAAACCCTAAACCCTAAACCCTAAACCCCAAACCCCAAACCCTCATCACGCTGCAGAGGTCAGCCTCACGCCGAAGGGCTATCAGAGCATCGCAGAGCTGCTCGATGGCCCTAAACCCTAAACCTAAACCCTAAACCCTAAACCCTGAACCCTGAACCCTAAGCCCCAAACCCTAAACCCTAAACACCCGAAAACCCTCAAACCCTGGAGGCCCAAGAGGGTTCAGCGTTTAGGGGATACAGTGGCCAAGTTCAGTTTTTTTTTTGGGGGGGGGGGGGGTGGGGGGGGGGGGGAGGGGGGGGGGATTGGGGGGGGGATGGGGGGGGGGATGGGGGGGGGGGGTGGGGGGGGGGGATGGGGGGGGGGGGGCGGGGGGGGGGGGGGGATGGGGGGGGGATGGGGGGGGGGGGGGGGGGTTGGGGGGGGGGGGGGGGTTGGGGGGGGGGGGGGGGGGTTGCGGGGGGGGGGGGTGGGGGGGGGAGGGGTTTGGGTTTTGGGTTTTAGGTTTTTTGGGATCTAGGGTTAGTTTTATTTTTATTTTTTTGTTTGGAGGGGGGGGGGGGGCATGAGGGTCGCAGTATAGGCTTTAGGGCCGTTGAGGGGGGGAGGGGGGGGAGGGGAGGAGGGAGGGATTCTTTTGTGGGGGAGGTGCGGTGTTTTGAGTTGTTAGCCCATATTTCTCGGGGCAATCCTGGCTGGCATAGGGTTTGAGGCTTAGGGTTTAGGGGCTTAGGGTTGAGGGTTTAGGGCTCAGGGCTTGGGGTGGTTTAGATGAGAAACAAGACGGCTGGTTCGGGGAAGTTCAGGGTTCGGGTGTTCGGGGGTTTAGGGTTCAGGGTTTGGGGTTTAGGGCGATACGCTGGATTCTCATCCTGTTGTGCAACTCTTCAACATCCAGGCTGCTGTAACAGCATTTGTTATTCTTCTAAGCCTTCTAAGATTCTAGCCGTAACCATACCCAGTTTTGGGTATGGTTTGGGCTAAAAGGCTTAGAAGACAAGCTCGAGAAGCCCCTAAACCTTCAACCCCAACAGCCCTTATACGCCCTAAGATGAAATCCTCGATTGTTTGGTTTAGGTTTTAGGGTTTAGGGTTTAGGGTTTAGGGTTTAGGGTTTAGGGTTTAGGGTTTAGGGGTTCAACCTCTCGGCCCTTCAGCAGACCAAGGCAAGAGAAGCCGGCCAGGATGCAGGTGTTCATCGCTGGGGGCCCCAGCAGACCCTCTGCAGGGTTTAGGGTTTAGGGTTCAGGGTTTAGGGTTTAGGGTTTAGGGTTTAGGGTTTAGGGTTAGGGTTTGAGGGCTTAGGAATCAGGGTGGGGACTTTGTTTGGGCTTTTGTAAGGTGCTTCGGGCAGACAGCCTTCCATTGCCGCATGGTCTGCTGCCCGCCTCCGTGTTTGATCATGTTGCACTTCGGGCAGCCACCACAAGGGTAGTCAGAGGGGAGCTTTCCCTAAACCCTAAACCCTAAACCCTAAACCCCAAACCCCAAACCCCAAACCCCAAACCCCAAACCCCAAACCCCAACCCCAAACCCCAAACCCTCAACCCAAACCCTACTGCATATGGAGTTCGCACCCTTGGAAGCACTTTCCTTCGATTCCGGCGACAATTTCAGGCTCCCTTCGATCTACGAAAGCCCCAAGGCCCTGGAGCGCGAGACCTTATAATGGATTAGGGTTTAGTGTTTAGGGTTTAGGGTTAGGGGGCCCTAACTCGAAACTCTGAAGCCGTAAAACACAAAACTAGGACTATAAAACATAAGAAGCTCTAAGCTCTACAAGCCACCCTAAACCCTAAACCCTAAACCCGAAGCCCCAAACCCTAAACCCTAAACCCTAAACTCCACAACACGAAGCCCTCGGACTTGTTGTAGTCAAAAGTGTTGTTTAAGCTTCGGGTGTTGGACGAAGGGCTTAGCCCTAAGCCCTCTTTTACGGTTTTTTAACGTTAACCCCATTTAGGGGTTTTTGAATCTTAAAATCTAGGGCTTTTTTTGACGTTAACAAACCCTCCGCCCTAAACTTAAGCCCTGAACCCCACTCCAGCCCAACCCTGTACTCCCTTCCTAAGTCAGACCAGGACCGTTTGGTCACTCATTTCGGCGGCAAGGCCCTGGACTAAGGACCTTTCCGAGGTTTTAGGGTTTAGGGTTTAGGATTGAGGGCTTAGGGTCTGGGGTTAATGGTTTCAGGGTTTAGGGTTGAGGATTTAGGGTTCAGGGTTTTGGGGTTGAGGGTTTGTGGGTTTAGGGTTGAGGGTTTAGGGTTATTCTGAGAGAGTTGAAGATTCTAGGACCGCGAGTAGGCCCTTATTTCCTTTTTTTGGGGTTGGGGTTCCCTTATCATCCAAAAGGGCACCCTGATTATTCCTAGGTTTCTCCCGGGTCTAGGGTTCGTTGAGGGATTTCTTGGGGACCCTAAACCCTAAACCCTAAGCCCTAAACCCTAAACCCTCGGGTGTCCATGGATTCGGAGTACGAGCTGCCAGCTGGGACTCACGAGCGCCTCCCCAGTTCGTGCGGTTATGTAAGAGCCAAAGAAAGAACCCCAAGTTCTATCACAAGAAAATAGAGACCCTCCGAAAAGGTAAGCACAACGCGCGCGTGAATGCCCTTCGGAGGTGGCAGAGGGACGGCGTCCGGAAGCGAATCCCTTAGCTGAGGACGACCCGCACACACAGAGTCTAAGAGGAGCGCAACATTGGCCAGCTTTCCGTCGACCTGCACTTGGTTGAAGGGCAGAGTGTCGTCACGCGCACGCGACAGCCTGAGTCTGTCGCCTTTCGAACCATGGGACACGGCCCTGAGATTGGTGACTGCGTTAAGGGTTCTAAGCCTGGCCCTTGACCGCCCTAAACCCTAAGCCTTAAAACCCTATCTACCCCCCAAAACACCCTAAACCCTAAGATCTAAACCCTAAAGCCCTAAGCCCTAATCCCTGCGGGTCGAAACCCCAAACCCTAAGCCTTCAACCCCTGAGACCGAAACCCGACCCCCAAGCCCTTAAGACCTATCCGTTAACCGCAGCCGATGCTAAGACCTCTATAGTTTGTACGATAGGGTTCGCGTTAGTGGTAGGGTCTCGGAAGGTCTGGCTCTCCAGCCCTAAACTCCAAATTGGCACATCCTGTCATCGAAAGTTACCCCCCCCCCCCCCCCCCCCCCCCTAATCCTGATATTCGCGCCGGCCAAACATATTCAAAACGAGGGGGTATCTAAACTCCAAAACCTGAAATCTGAAGCCTAAACCCTAATGGCTCAACTCAAGGGCGGAGGCACTCGACCCCAGGGTGTTGCGCTTAGCCCCCTAAAGCCTAATTAAACCCTCTGATCTTTAAGCCCTTAACTAACCCTGAAAACCCTCTGAGCCCTAAACCCTAACTGAACCCTAATGGCTCAACTCAAGGGCGGGAGCCCTCTCCCCTCCAAATTCTCAAACACCTAAACCCTAAACCCTAAACCCTAAACCCTAAACCCTAAACCCACAAAAACAACAGCGCCAGGTCGCCGATGCCCACGAGCTTGACGCGTTTGCGGCAGCCTTGGAGGAGGGCCAACGAGACCTATAGTAGTAGTAGAGCAGGTAACCTTTAACCTTTTTGGGGTATATAACCCTAAACCCTAAACCCTATATAATCCCCTTATATTCCCAAAGGTTAAGCTGTAATTCCCCCAGGTTACTGGACAACTAAAGGAGAACCCCAAACTGGTGTTCATGATTTAGGGGGTTTTGAGGGGTTTAGGGTTTGGGGTTTGGGGTTGAGGGTTTAGGGTTCAGCGTGTTGGGTTTAGGGTGGTTTGAGTTTAGGGTTTTGGGGTTGGGGGTTGGGTTTAAAGAGTACGTAGGGTTAAGGTGGGTTGGGTTCGGTTTGGGGTTTGGGTTCTTGCGGCTTAGGTTTTTGGAGGTTTGTTGTTTAGGGTTTAGTTTCTGGTTTCTAACTTTGGTGGTTTAGTAAAGGGTTGTTGGTGTTGGTTTAAGGGGTTCAGGGTTTTCGGTTTTCGGGCTTACACTAAGAAAGCCTTGTTGGCTGAACACCTTGTAAGCCGGAAACCCAAAAAAAACCCTAAGCCCCTAAACCCTAAGCCGCCTAAACCCGAAATCCTAACCCCTAATCCTAGGTAGGATAAGGGGGACCCTTAAAAGGGAACCCCTTCTTAACCCTCTTCTGGCTCTCTTAAACAGGGACCTTATACAGAGGGTCTATATCCCCAAGGGTCCCCTTAATCCTATCCTCTACCTAAACTACCCCAAACCCCTAAAGTACCCTAAACCCGCCCTCAGGAGCTGAGCCAGCACACTTTACACTTTTTGGGATGCTAAATCCCCTATAGAACTGAAAGTGTACACTTGTTTGCGGCTTATGAACTCAGCCTAAACTACCCCAAACCCCTAAGGTTCAGGGTTCAGGGTTCAGGGTTTAGGGTTTAGGGTTTAGGGCTTCTAACACCCCTATAGACCCTAAATCCCTTGTCCACGTCCCAAGGCCAGGGGCTACACGTTCCAAGCCGGCATTCGCGAAGGCGCGCGTCTTTAGGGAATGTGGCCAGGGTTTAGGGTTTAGGGTTTAGGGTTTAGGGTTTAGGGTTTAGGGTTTAGGGTACATGTCTAGTATGCCCCAAAAGGGACAGCCAACAACATAAACCTACTTATGGGTCCGGGGGTTTTGGGAGGTTTGGGGGTTTCGGGGGGCAGGCCAGTGCTTGCTTACAGGTGCTTAAGGCTGAAGCGCGGTGGTCCCCCTGGTTCTTCATAGGGAATGAGGGAATGAGGGCCCTAGCCATACCCTTTAAAGGGATTCTATAGGATACTCATTCCCTCGTTCCCTACTAAGAACCAGCCAGTGGTGAGTCTGGTTGCAAGCGGGACTTTTTGTCGGAAAATCAGCGTCTTGGGGCTTACATAGCCTGTCCCAGAGCGTTCAATACCCAACTACTTGGGGAGCATACCCTCAACTCATAAACCGTATAGACCCTAAGCCCTCAACCCCAGATCCGCTCCTGACCTAAGGGTTCTGAGCTTTCGGGCTTCTTATGAGTATGAAGTCCTGCCAAGCCAGGCACAATGCCCCCGCCGCAAGTCCTGGAAATTAGAACATTTTGGGGTTTAGGGCTTAGGGCTACGAACCCTCAACCCTTAAAATCTCACAGGTCGATCCCTATGTCCGCAAAACCCAACCCTTATGAACAGAAAGCCTAAACCGTATAAACCCTGAACCCCAACACTTACAGAGCTTAAGCCGCAATCTCCCTCATATTCTCCCAACCTTGCAAACCCTAACACCTGGAACTTCCAGACCCTCCACCCACCGGCTCCAGGACACCCCCGCTTCCCGACCTTGGTCGGGGCTCTGAAGGAGCAAGCGTCTACCATAGGGGTCGGAATAATGACTTTAGGGTTTGGGGTTTAGGGTTTCGGGGTAGTATTCTCTTATGGGTCCCTTTGTAAATATACTATAGTAACCCCCCAAAACCCTGTTCTAATTATTAAGGCCCTATGTTAATGAGTCTTCACTCCTAGCGAGGGGGGATTCGGGTTTAGGGTTTAGGGTTTCGGGTTTCGGGTTTAGGGGTTAGGGTTGAGGGTTGAGGGTTAGGCTTTCGGCTTTAGGCCATCAAAGCACTAATTTTGGGTGCTTCTGCGCAGCACATAGGGCTCGTGCTAAATCAAGGGCCCACTTAGAGATACTGTTTTTGGACTCCTTTCCCAAACAGGCTCCAAAGTCTCTAAAGGGTTTAGGGTTTAGGGTTTAGGGTTTAGGGTTTAGGGTTTAGGGTTTGGGGTTTAGGGTTTAGGGTTTAGGGTGCCACGTTGGCCCTGAACCCCGTCCATTGTCTTGGCAGCACATGACTAAACCCCCTGATTCCCCCACACCCTCACCCCCTCAACCCCCTAAACTCAAACCCCCTAAACCCCCTGAACCCCTTGAACCCCCTGAACCCTACCCTGAACCCAAACTAAACCCTCCCAAACCCCCTAAACTCTAAACCCTAAACCCTAAACCCTAAAACCTAAACCCTAAACCCTCCCTAACCCTAAACCCTAAACCCTCCCTAACCCTAGACCCTAGACCCTAAACCCTAGCCTAGACAGCCTAAACCCTAACCCCCTAGAGTAAACCTCTCAGAGCCCACACCGCGCAGCATTTCAGGAGCAGCCGAACTGGGCAAGCTCGGCACCCCAGTGTCCACAAGGTAACTGCAAACCGAAAGTTTAGGGTTTTAGGGTTTGGGTTTTGGGGTTTAGGTTTTAGGGTTTAGGGTCTAGGGTCTAGGGCCTAGGGCCTAGGGTTTTGGGTTAATGGGCTTCGGCTTAGGGTTTAGGCTTGGTATCCTTTAAAGCGGTGGCTAGTCAGGGCTTGGCAGGCTGTTTCTTCCACCCCTGTTGTGCGATTCTAGGAACCCTCAACCCTCACGCCTCAACCCTAAATTTTAAATGCCACTTGCACTTTGCACGCTCCTGCTCTGGCGGCTTCCGTCAAGGGATTAAGACTGTACCCCTAAAGGTTCCCCTTAATATACTTCCAATGTGGCCCTCATACTACCGCAAGGACCTTTAAAGAGGAGCCCCAAAACCCAAGGGTACAACCTTAAGGGTCCAAGGTACAAATCCTGGATTCCGCCCGCAAAACCCAAGATCCCACTGTAAGCCTACCCGCTGAAGCGTAGCAGAGGACTAGACTTTAGGAAGCTTAGGGGTTATTAATAAAATCGTGGCTCAAACCCGAAACCCTGAACTCGAAACCCTAAACCCCAAGCCAAAAACCAAAGTTATCGGATCCTTCAACTCCGAAGCCCCCAAACCCCCCAAAATCCCCACGATGTGAAGCTGTGGCCTGCAGCAACCTAATCCCTAAACCCTAAACCCTAAACCCTAAACCCTAAACCCTAAACCCTAAACCCTAAACCCCACTCCCTTAAACCCTTTTCTTGTGTGGGATTCTTAGCTGGCGTCGAGTCTGAGAGCGTTGTCTTCGTAAGCATGAGGAGGGCAAATCCTTGAGCCTCTAAACCCTGCTGCGCCCTAAGCCCTAAACCAACCCTACCTAACCCTAAACCCTTAAACCCTCAAACCCTAAACCCTAAACCCTAAACCCTAAACCCTAAACCCTAAACCCTAAACCCTAAACCCTAAACCCCTAAACCCTAAACCCTAAACCCTAAACCCTACACCCTACACCCTAAACCCTAAACCCTAAACCCTAAAAACCCTAAAAACCCTAAAAACCCTAAAAACCCTAAAAACCCTAAACCCTAAACGAACCCTCACAACAAACTGAGCATGGTCCGCCCTGCAGCTTGGAACAACGACGCCAGCTGCGTCGCCGACCGTGACTCCCATGTACCTGCTGTGGGCAGCGCCGTAGGCCGGGATGGGCTTGGGGTTGGGGATTGAGGGGTTTAGGGTTTGCGGTTTTAGGGCCGTTTAGGGTTTAGGGGTTTGAGGTTTGGGCTTTAGGGTTTTGGGGTTTGAGGTTTGGGGTTTAGGGTTTGGGGTTCAGTCTCTAGGGGTTTAAGGATTTGGGGGTGTGGGGTTTAGGATGTAGGGTTTGGACTTTAGTGTTTGGTGTTTTGGGTTGGGGCATCTCTGAATGTCCCTAAGCCCTAAACCCTAACCCCAAACCCTAAACCCTAAACCCTTCCTATGAGAGATTTCAACCCGCGGAGAGGTGATGCCTGCCGCGATCTCAAGGAGTTCCGATGCCTGGAGATTCCCGATGCGTGCGCGGCTCCCAGAGTCTCAGTTGCGAGTAAACCCTAAACCCTAAACCCTAAACCCTAAACCCTAAACCCTAAACCCTAAACCCTAAACCCTAAACCCTAAACCCTAAACCCTAAACCCTAAACACCCTGACCCAACATTCTACAATCCTGCTTGTAAGATGCCCCCAAACAGTTCTTGAAAAGGGTCGCCTTAGAAGGACTGCACTGGAAAGCCCTGGCACTTACAACCCACTTGTAACTGTAGTTAAAACCCATTTAGAAGCCCCCTTAAGTAGCCTAATGTGGGTATAAGTGGGTTATAAGTACAGTTTCAATTGAATTGCGAAGTACCATAACCCATAACCCATAACCCTAAACCCTAAACCCTAAACCCTAAACCCCAAACCCTAAACCCTAAACCCTAAACCCCCCTCAAACGCTCACTTCTTAGAGCCACCTTCGAAGGCAAGTCCAACATCTGGGACGTCGCCGACTACGCCGCGGCCCGAGGGGGCCGAGCTTTCGGCCTGAGGCAACATTTCTGGGTTTTGGAGTACTACACTTTAATACTCCAAAAAACCAAAGAAAAATGACATATTCTTTATTATAAGGGCAAATTTTCCGGGAAATTCCAGAATTATCTGGCGTTTTCTTTGTGGCTCTTTACTGTGGCTTTAGATCCTTAGCCTTTTTGGGTTTATTGGGTTTCTTAATAAGGCAGCTGAAGTTTTAATTTTTAGCTGCCCTCCTAAGTGAATCCAAGATTTTGGGCTTCAGAGAAACTAAGGAATTTGAATATTGAAGCCTTGGCAGGGTTAATACATATGTGTTGCAATAACTGTAATTGTAAAGGTCATTATACAAGGTTCAGGGCTTCGGATTTTGGAGTTGGGATACTGTAAGTGTGTATTGTTTAGGGTTCATGAGGGCTTAGGAAACTCAATTGAGCGGCGTCCTTTTTGGTCCAAGTGGGAGCTCATACAGTTGTTGCAACTGGGATCATATATGAAGTCGACTGCGTAGCCATTTTCTCGGCAGGGCGTAGGTTTGCGTAACCCCCTCCCCCCCCTCCCCCTAAGATTACATACCCCCCCTTACACTAGGAGTATTTCATGTTAGGGGGTAATGAGGGGGTTTCTACTCTTAGGGGGAGGGGATGAGGCAGGCTACATGAGCCATAGCCGGGTCGGAGTGTGGGCCCGCACAGGCCAGCATTGCCCGCGCATTGCCCGCGTATCCTCGCATTGGTATCCCTACTTGCAGCCACCCACGAACTTTCAAGCATAGCGCCAGGCCTCCAGGGTATAAAGCCCCAAGGTAACCCGAAACCCTTACGCCAGTAGGGCGAGGCTTGTCGATGTCATCATCGAGCTACATCTTCGTGAGTGAGTTAGTGTTTGTGTGTGTGTGTGGGTGTGTGCGTGTGTGCGTGTGTGCGCGTGTGCGGGTGTGCGGGTGTGCGTGTGTGCGTGTGTGCGTGTGTGCGTGTGTGCGTGTGTGCGTGTGTGCGTGTGTGCGTGTGTGCGTGTGTGCGTGTGTGCGTGTGTGCGTGTGTGCGTGTGTGCGTGTGTGCGTGAGTGCGTGTGTGCGTGTGTGCGTGTGTGCGTGTGTGCGTGTGTGCGTGTGTGCGTGAGTGCGTGTGTGCGTGTGTGCGTGAGTGCGCGTGTGCGTGAGTGCGCGTGTGCGCGTGTGCGCGTGTGCGTGTGTGCGTGTGTGCGTGTGTGCGTGTGTGTGTGTGTGTGTGTGTGTGTGTGTGTGTGTGTGTGTGTGTGTGTGTGTGTGTGTGTGTGTGTGTGTGTGTGTGTGTGTGTGTGTGTGTGTGTGTGGGTGTGCGTGTGTGCGTGTGTGCGTGTGTGCGTGTGTGCGTGTGTGCGTGTGTGCGTGTGTGCGTGTGTGCGCGTGCGCGTGTGTGCGTGTGTGCGTGTGTGCGTGTGTGCGTGTGTGCCGTGTGTGCGTGTGTGCGTGTGTTTGCGTGTGCGCGTGTGCGCGTGTGCGCGTGTGCGTGTGTGTGTGCCGTGCGTGCGTGTGTGCGTGTTGTGCGTGTGTGCGTGTGTGCGTGTGTGCGTGTGTGCGTGTGTGCGTGTGTGCGTGTGTGCGTGTGTGCGTGTGTGCGTGTGTGCGTGTGTGCGTGTGTGCGTGTGTGCGTGTGTGCGCGTGTGCGTGTGTGCGTGTGTTCGTGTGTGCGTGTGTGCGTGTGTGCGTGTGTGCGTGTGTGCGTGTGTGCGTGTGTGCGTGTGTGCGTGTGTGCGTGTGTGCGTGTGTGCGTGTGTGCGTGTGTGCGTGTGTGCGTGAGTGCGTGTGTGCGTGTGTGCGTGTGTTGTGCGTGAGTGCGCGTGTGCGTGTGCGCGGTCGGTGTGCGTTTGTGCGTCGTGTGCGTGTGTGTGGTGTGTGTGTGCGTGTGTGTGTGTGTGTGTGTGTGTGTGTGTGTGTGTGTGTGTGTGTGTGTGTGTGTGGTTGTGTGTGTGTGTGTGTGTGTGTGTGTGTGTGTGTGTGTGTGTGTGTGTGTGTGTGTGTGTGTGTGTGTGTGTGTGTGTGTGTGTGTGTGTGTGTGTGTCCGTCCGTCCGTCCGTCCGTCCGTCCGTCCGTCTGTCCGTCTGTCTGTGTCTGTGTCTATCACCGGCTTCCCCTTATGCAGAGGTCCTGTAGAGAAGGTGACGGCTTGATGAAGTTTTGGGGTGTTGCTTCTCAAGGAGATCAGTAGAACTTCAGGGGGCTAGGGCTGTACCTAATGTAGCCTTTTTGCCCTTCAAACAAGGGAAACTGCCTTCACGGGTAGGATGACTGCAAAACGGGCATCACAGCCAAGGGCGGATGTCTTGCCCTCTCTGGAAATCAGAATCTATACCCAATGATCCAACCCTAAACCCTAACCCTAAACCCTAAACCCTGAAACGCACAAACGGCCCCAATCCGTTTTGGAGAGGTCTTCGGCGTCTACTACGCCGAGCAGGGCGGGAAGTCCGCCTTAGAGCATTGCTACTTCAACGGCTGGGGCCTTGAGTTTTAGGGGTCTTTGGTCTTTGGGTGTTTGTTTTTTTTGGTTTGGCATTTGGGATTTAGGGTTTAGGGTTTCCGGTTTAGGGTTTAGGGTTTAACGGCTGGGGCCTTGAGGTTTAGGGGGTCTTTGGGTGGCTAGGGTTTAGGGTTTAATTGGTGTTTGGGGTTTAGGGTTTAGGGTATAGGCTTGAAGGTTTCGGGTTTAGGGTTTAGGGTGCAGACCCTAGACCGAATTTGGGTCCAGAGTCTAGAGTGTAAAATTGAGGGTTTATGACTTGGAGGCTTGCAAAAATTTGGGATGACCGAAATCCTACACCTCATTACGCCCGAAACCCCGAGTAGACCTAAGCCCTAAGCCCTAAACCCCCTATAAAAACCCCCTAAACCCCCTAAACCCCCTAAACCCCCTAAACCCCCCAAACCCCTAAACCCCCTAAACCCCCTAAGCCCCCTAAGCCCCCTAAGCCCCCTAAGCCCCCTAAGCCCCCTAAGCCCCCTAAGACCCCTAAGCCCCCTAAGCCCCCTAAGCCCCCTAAACCCCAAACCCCAAACCCCAAACCCCAACCGACTCTTAACCTCCTGGTGCCTCATCCCCAACACTGGACGATCCCCAGGCCCGACTTCCGGCATCCCGAAGCCCGAAAGCCTCCACCATGAGGAAACCCCAAAACCCTAGGCCCTAAAACCCCCCCAAAAAAACCCAAAACCTCAAGTCCTAAACCTGAAACCCCAAACCCCACACCCTCTAAACCTCGGATCTAGGGTTGGGTTCTGTTGGGACTCTCAGAAGAGCCCTAAACCCTGAACACCCTCAACCCCAACCCCAAAACCCTAAACCATCAACCCTCATCCCTCAACCCTCAAACCTCAACCCTCAACCCTGAACCCTAAACCCTAAACCCTAAACCCAACCTTTCAGCTGACTGCACGACGCAGCCTTGTCAACCGACTTTCTTGCGCGCTAGCTTCCTAAAGCTCCTTTTCGCCTCCCTGCAGTCCGATGCTCAGTGCCGGGTTAGGGTTTAGGGTTTAGGATTTAGGGTTTAGGGTTTAGGGTTTCCTGTGATAGGGCGTAGATGCTGTGAAAGTTAGGTTTCGGAACAAGCTCGAAAGCTTCGTGAGGTGCTGAAAAGCAGCTTTGGCCCGATTGTGGAGGGCCATCTAAACACTTTTCTCCCACCCCACGCCGTCCAAGGCGGCAAAGCCACCCAAACCTATTCCTTTTAGGGTTTAGGCCTAAACTCAGACGACAGTCCACTCTTCAAAACTTTGATGTTGGTTGAATCCGAGAGTCAAGGGTGCCAGCAAGGTCTCGAAGGTAAGATAGAGGCCCCGAAGCCGGGCCAGTAGGGCAGGGCGGGGCACAAACAGAGACCAGGGTCAGGGGCCAGCAGTAGGGTAGGGGGGCAGCACGGGCAGGGGCTAGAAGGGCCACAAACCCAAACAGGGCCAGGGAGGGCCAGGGGGGTCAGGGGGATCAGGGGGCCAGAGGGGCACAGGGGTGAGGGGGGCCAAGGGGCCCCTGGGCTGACACCCCCTGATCCCTGCGCACGGCGAAGGGTCCGGGTCCTCCTGGCCTAGGGGCCCGGGGGGTAGCCCCCCAAAAAGGCCAGCGACGCCCAGGGTCAGGGGCGTGGGGTTTGAACGTGTTCCGGTACCGGGCCCATCATGGGCGCTACCGACCCCCATGCTGTGGGAGGCGGGCGAGCGACCTGGGTCGGGCTTGTGCCATCGAGGGCTTAAGCGCCGCCCCCCAACGTGTAGGGGGGCGGCCTAGGCCCTAAGTTTAGGGTTTAGGGTTTAGGGTTTAGGGTTTAGGGTTTAGGGTTTAGGGTTTAGGGTTTAGGGTTTAGGGTTTAGGGTTTAGGGTTTAGGGTTTAGGCGCGTCCTTGCCAATCATTTACATTGCTACATTCTAGAATTTCTAGAGCCGTACTTGGAATTTACGTTCGGGAGGGTGGAATGGCATGCCTGGCTTCGATCTTCTGGGTTCAGAGAGCTTCAGGTGTTAGTTGGGGCTTAGGGTTTGTAGGCTTTAGGCTTTGGGGTTTAGGCTTTAGGCTTTAGGGTTTAGGCTTTGGGCTTTAGGCTTTAGAGTTTAGGGGTTAGGGGTTAGGGGTTGGGGTCTAGGTTTAGGGCTTAGGCTTAGGGTTGTATATAGGCTTTAGGGTTGTGTGCCACCGTTTCAGGGGTCCAGGGTTTAAGGTATTTCTAGTTTCAGGGGCACGAAAAGAATCAACCTACGCGGGATGAATATTGCTGCTTGGGGGGTTCTTAAGCAAATAGTCCCTAAACCCTCAATCCTAAACCCTAAACTCTAAACCCTAAACCCTAAACACGAATGCATCTACCAGGAAGCAGAAAACCCGGCCTCGATTCACAAGGTGGGCCTCGAATTCAAGAGAATCCTAAACTCCCCTAGCCCCTGAGACCTTAAATCCCCAACACCCTAGAGCTTTAAACAACAAACAAACGAGAAAACAAGAACTAAAGAAGCTAAGAACCCCGAACGCCCGAAGCCCTGAACCCTGTAAACCCCAACATTTTTTCAGAGTGTTGAAATTTCAAGGCACAAACCCTCGTCAGGCCATGTACGCCTACTCTGGTCTCGGCGAGTACAGCGCGTCTTCGACCATGACAGGCCTGGTGTTGTGGTGGTTAGAGTTTAGGGTTTAGAGTTTAGGGTTTAGGGTTTAGGGTTTAGGGTTTAGGGTTGCAGGCTGGGGGTTTCGAAGTCGTCGTTGAGGGCTGTGTGAAGAGGCTGCCAGTCAGGGTTTTGGGCAAGTATCTAAATGAAAACCTGAACCCTGAACCCTAAACCTTTGGGCCAAGGTGTGCTTCTGGTCAAGGCATGAGTTCAGCACCAGGGGCTCACTACTTGGAGGTTCTGGGTACGTAGAACCTGCTTAGAACTGTAGCTATAACCTACTGATAAGCCCCTTAAGTACTGTGGTCATACTTGTTTTATGAGTACAGTTCGAGGATACAGCTAAAATCTGAATTAACAGTGCTTAAGATACAAAAGCAACTCTTATCACACTCTTGAAAAATAGTTGGGATATTTTTCTATTGTCATTGTTTGGGTTCAGAAGAAGCCCTATGTAGAAATATGTTGAAAGGGTTGAAAGGCTAACCCAGAGTTGAAGTTGGGATACTAGGGCTTAGGGTTTAGGGTTTAGGGTTTAGGGGTTAGGGTTTAGGGTTTAGGGTACCCACGAAGCCCTCTAAACCCTGGAGACTTTCCGATGTCCCGCGGATTCCGCAGGTGCCACTGGCACATACTCGCTCCCTCCGGCACGCTCTGAAGGAATCCGCTCAGATGGCTTCAACTACTGCCCGGGCCCCATTCGTGTCTGCACCCGAAGCTCTGAACCCCAAACCCTAAACCCTAAGCCCCAAACCCTAAACCCCAAACCCTAAACCCTATACCCTAAACCCTAAACCCTAGACCCTAGACCCTAAACCCTAAACCCTAAACCCTAAACCCTAGCCCTAAACCCAAAACCCCCAAAGCCTGCTACCAGAAGTTAAACAAGCTGCGCATGCTCACGGCCTCAAGAGCCTGAGTTCCCCTGGCCACTTTAGATAGGTTCAGGGGTTGCTTTTTTTGTTTAGGGTTTAGGGTTTAGGGTTTAGGGTTTAGGGTTTAGGGTTTAGGGTTTAGGGTTTAGGGTTTAGGGTTTAGGTTTGTGGTGTCTGGGTTTTGACACGTCCGGCGTAGGGTGAAGTATTTCAGCTTGGGCTTTGAGGGTTTTTTGGAGCTTGCAGGCCGGCGGGTTCGAGCCTTAAACCCGTCATCCGAATCACGGAGTTTAGGGTTTAGGGTTTAGGGTTTAGGGTTTAGGGTTCGGGTTTAGGGTTTAGGTTACATAGACCTCAGACTACCAAACGCGGCACAAGGCCCCGGGCAGACATTGAAGATGCGCCTCGGCTGCCATGTACCCCACCACTAGCGTTTGGGCGGCTTAGAGTTGAGAGTTTAGAGTTTAGGAGTGTTTACGGTTTAGGATGCCAGTGGTACCCTTACCCTGGTTTTTGGGTATGGATCCCGCAGCTTATGCCTTATGCCCCAGCATCAAACAAGGGGCACCCTTCTTTTTCCCAGGCCTGCTGGCGAACCTAAATACGGAGGGGCGGCTTCTGGGGACTATTTAAAGTCCTTACGCCCCAGAGCCCTAAAGTCCTGAAGCCCTGAAGCCCGAAAACCCTCAAGCCCTCAAGCCCTAAACCCCTAAAGCCCTGAAGTCCTCATACCCTAAGACCCTAAAGCCCTGAAGTCCTAAAGTCGTAAAACCCTAAAGTCCTAAAGCCCTGAAGCCCTAAAACCCTAAAGCCCTAAACTACAACCCCAAAAACCCGAAAAACCCTAAAGGCCCAAAACCCTAAACCCTAAACCCTAAATCCTAGAACCCTAGAACCCTAGAACCCTAGAACCCTAGAACCCTAGAACCCTAGAACCCTGGAACCCTGGAACCCTGGAACCCTAGAACCCTGAACCCTGGAACCCTGGAACCCTGGAACCCTAAACTTAAACGCTAAACCTAAACCCTAAACCCTAAACCCTAAACCCCTAAACCCCTAAACCCTAAACCCTAAACCCCTAAACCCCTAAACCCTAAACCCCTAAACCCCTAAACCCCTAAACCCCTAAACCCCTAAACCCCTAAACCCCTAAACCCCTAAACCCCTAAACCCCTAAACCCCTAAACCCCTAAACCCCTAAACCCCTAGCCGTAAACCCTTGTACCTGAATCAGCCAAAACGCTAAGGCCCCCTCAGAACCTCGATCTTCCAAGCCCCAAACACCTAAAACCCTCTGCCGTACTTTTGCGGTGTAGGGTTCAGGGTTTAGGGTTTAGGGTTTAGAGGGTTCAGGGGATTTAGAGGGTCTAGGGGGTTTAGAGGGGTCAGAGGGTTTAGAGTTAGAGGGTTTAGAGGGTTTAGAGGGTTTAGAGGGTTTAGAGGGTTTAGAGGGTGCAGAGGGTTTAGAGGGTTTAGAGGGTTTGAGGGTTTAGAGGGTTTCGAGGATTTAGAGGGTTTAGAGGGTTTAGAGGGTTTGGAGGGTTCAGAGGGTTCAGAGGGTTCAGAGGGTTTAGGGAATAAGGGTTAGGCTTTCCATTGTTTTTTGTAGGTGCGGCGAACAAGGAAACACATGATCCTGCGTAAAGCCCTCCGAAGCATTCAGCCCGAAACTCGCAAAAACCCTAAACCCTAAACCCTAAACCCTAAACCCTAAACCCTAAACCCTAAACCCTAAACCCTAAACCCTAATCACACCCATGAGCCTTCAAGCAGGAGAAACCCCAGTAGTGCCCTTATTCCTGTTCTTCTGGGGTAAAGTCCGCACCGAGCCTTGTTTAGGGTTTAGGGTTTAGGGCTTCGGGGTTTGGGGCCCCATTACACAAAAAGTGCACCGTTGTTGTTTTTCTCTCTTTAGCCGAGGAAGAAGAAGGTCAATTTCGCTGTTCCTACAAAAACCCCAAACCCCAAACCCTAAACCCCAAACCCCAAACCCCAAACCCTACACCCTAAACCCTAAACCCAACAAGCTCAAAGTTCATCTCTTCGCGAAGTCAGTTTCTTCAGGTGGCTAGGCAAGGCAAGCCCCTAGACCCTAATTCCCAACCCCACGAGTTTTTTTTTTTTTTTTTTTTTTTTTTTTTTTTTTTCGTAGGTTAGTGGGCAAAACCTCACACTGTAGCCGTAAGCCCTAAACCCTAAACCCCAACCCTAAACCCTAAACCCGAGTCAAGTGGAGCAGCCAAGGACCGCCCAACTCCAGCTAGGAGGGGAGCCGCTGAACTGGTGTCCTGCTTGCGCTGGTTACCATATGGGGGTTTAGGGTTTAGGGGTTTAGGTGTTTAGGGGTTTAGGGGTTCAGGGGTTTAGGGGTTTAGGGGTTTAGGGGGTGAGAGGTTGAGGGGTTTCGGGGTTTAGGGGTTTAGGGGTTTAGGGGTCTAGGGGTCTAGGGGTCTAGGGGTCTAGGGGTTTAGGGGTTTAGGCTCTATGGGGCTTAGGTGTTAGCGATTTAGGGATTTAGGGTTTACGGGTTTTGGGTTGAGGGTTAGGGTTCTCGAGATTTACTGTTTTAGGGGTTTAGGGTTTTAGGCTTTTAGGGTTGGATTTGGGAGCTTAGTCGTGCTGTTGATCGTGTCGATCGTTTGGGATGGTTCCCGAAACGACCCCGGGTTCAGGATTTAGGGTTAGGGCTTTGGGCCATCTACCCCCCAAACCCGAAACAAGGCCGCGCTGGCCCAGGAGTCCAGGAGATAAGGGTTTAGGGTTAAGGGTTTGGGGGTTAAGTAGGGTTATTTGGGCTTTCTTTCAGGTTGGGAGCAGCAAGGTCCCCCATCTTCACCCCTTTAAACACCAGAGAAATGTGCCTTAAACCCTAAGCCTACACCCCCTAACGCCCTAAACCCTAAACCCTGAGCTCTTCATGTGCGATGCCTCGGAAACCCAAACCCTACACCACAGACCCTAAACACCGTGTAGGGTTTGGGGTTCAGGGTTTGGGGTTTAGGGTTTAGGGTTTAAGGTTTAGGGTTTAGGGTTCAGGGTTTAGGCTTTCGGCTTTAGGCTTTAGGGTTTAGGTTTTAGGGTTTAGGAACACCAAAGCTGCTGGCCGAGGTCAGGCATGTTCTTTTTGAGAAAGATGGTGGGCTCGTACCGCAGCTCAAGTTCTCAAACGAGTGGAAGCTGAAACTTCGCCAACGTGGTCGCTGGCAACCTGAAACTCTTCACGCAGATCGCTTGGAGCGCAGTGCGGTTCGACGAGTCCGAGACTTTGCGTCTCTTCTGCCAAATGCTGCTTGCGGTGGCGCTTCTTTTGGCAGGGCAGGCCAGTGACAAGCGCGTCTCGCCCAAGTTGCGCGGTCTCGCGGCCAGGACGCTAGAGTCGATGAACACGGACTTCGTCGTGTCTTTAGGCCTTTTAACCCCGCAACCTTAAAACGCTAAGCCATATGAAGCAGGGTTCATATTACTGTTTTTGGTGAGTGAATATCATAGTATTTGTGAGTGTATATACTTGGTGTCCGTTTGGGGGTACAAGAAATACACATCCTACCTCATATCACGCGATTGCACCCTCAACCTACAGCCCCGTGAAACCTCATGGAGCGCTACACCCCCTAACCCCGAGCCCCTCAAGCCCCTAAGCCCGCCACCCGTAAAGCCAGTGTATATATAGCAAAAGGGTAAGCCATCAACCCTAAACCTTAAACCCTAAACCCTAAACCCTAAACCCTAAACCCTAAACCCTAAATACATAATTTCGCTGCCCAGGAGTGCCCCGGCAGGATCGCAGGATGTTGTCCCGCCCCCGGGTCTCTCCGCGCCTGGGCGACATTGTTGGATAGGGTTTAGGGTTTAGGGTTTAGGGTTTAGGGTTTGGGGTTTGGGGTTTGGGGTTTAGGGTTTAGGGTCTAGGGCCTCTCAGTACCTGGGCGACATCGGAAGGTCATGGGAGGGGGCCCCACAAGGAAAGGAGTAGGGTTTAGGGTGTAGGGTTTAGGGTTTAGTGTTTAGGGTTTAGGGTTTAGGGTTTCTAAGGATAGGCACCCTAATTTCTGGACACTCCTCGTTTGGCATCTTGGCGAGGCCTTTGGCCCCCCAAAACCCCCTGGTTCTTAGTAGGGAATGGGGGGAATGAGGTTTAGGTTAGGGTCTAGGGTACCCTGTATAATCTCTGAAAGGGTATGTTTATAGGGGGGATATAGGGTACCTCATTCCCTAAACCCTGAACCCTGAACCCTAAACCCTAAACCCTAAACCCTACTAAGAACCAGCCAGAAAGCGGTTTAGGGCTTGGGGGTTCTTGGTTTTTTTGGGGGTCACACCCTGCTCTCCTAAGCCCTCCCTCCCCAGTACTCACCACCTAAACCCTATAAACCCTAAACCCCAAACCCCAAACCCTAAACCCTAAACCCTAAATCCTAAGCGGGCCTAAACACTAAACCCTGCAACCCTCTTAAAGCGCTACTCACCCAGTTTTGCTCCTAAGACGCATCAGAGGCTCCAGAGAAGCCAGAGAAGAAAAGCACCAGGAAGGCCAGGGTGTCCTGCGGTTTCGGGCTTAGGGGTTAGGGTTTGGGGTTTAGGGTTTGGGGGTTTAGGGTTTATAGAGCTTGGGGTTTATAGGGTTTGGGGTTTAGGGTTTAGGGTTCGGGGGTTTGGGGCTTGGGTTTAGGGTTCGGGGGTTGGGGTTTAGGGTTTTGGGTTTTGGGTTCGGGGTTTGGGGCTTAAAGGCTTTAGGGTTTGAGGGTTTAGGGTTTGGGGTTTAGGGTTTTTGGGCCGAGAGGGTGTCGGATCTTCACTCCAGCATAAGATTTGGGAAGAACCCTAAACCCTAAACCCTAAACCCTAAACCCTAAACCCTAAACCCTAAAATTTAGGGTTGAATAGTGGCGAGTCCTGAGAGCAGCAAGGAGAGCCAGGCAGGAAGACAACCTGCGCAGACCCTTTCCCAGTCATGAACTTCCTGAATCACTTTGTCATAGTGGGATAACATTTGCCATTTTTAAGGGTACTTAAACTCAATCAGAATAAAATTTTAGATTTTTATTACTGTCCCAACTCTGAACCAGTGAATGACTGAATCACCAAGTGGTGCCCTTTACCTTTTTTTTGATTCAAGGTTCCCTAAGAAAGCAACCAACCAAAAACAGGGTGCCCTTATTAGAAGATGGTTGCTGGGCTACTAAGAATGACTGAATCACCATTCTTGTGAGCAATCTTCTCGCCTCCGAGCAGACAAAGACGATTTTTTTTTGCGACGCTGAATGTCCAGAAACCACAAGGAGCAACATCATGTGGGTAGTTCTCTAATTTGGGGTCCCTTTTGGGATGTTTTTTCATAAGGGTGCCGTACTATATGGGGTACCCAAAAAGGACGCCCTAACTCAGAGAACTACCCATGTGTCAAAGTGCTGAGTACATCTATTTCTGGGAGGGAGGAACCATAGATTCCACCTTAAAGTCCCCAGGACCAAAAACCCTAAACCCTAAACCCACACGGACCCCAAGCCCTCTTCCCTAAAACCTAATCCCTAAACCCTAAACCCTAAACCCTAAACCCTAAACCCTAAACCCTAAACCCTAAAGATTCCTGAAGCTCCGCTTCTCAGCCTCCCAGCCCGCCAGGGAAACTACGTGCCGCCTTCCGAGAGGCCCCCCAAGAACAAGGCTGGCGTATGAGGGGCTTGAAGAATTATGAACCCTAAGGGTTTAGGGTTTAGGGTAGGGTTTAGGGGTTAGGGTTTAGGGTTTAGGGTTTAGGGTTTAGGGTTTAGGGTTTAGGGTTTAGGGTTTAGGTTTTTGAATTAGGGGTTTCCCAAACCCAGGGATTTAGAGGGACGCCGGTTGGGGAGGGGGAGTTCTTTACGAGGTTGTTCCTCAAAACAAGCCCTTCCATTGTCCTTCTGAGATTCTATAGCCCTTAGCATATTACCCGGAAGCCCGAACAATGCGTCGGAATGAAGGAATGACGGAATGAGGTACCCTGTATGCTGCCTATAAGGGTTCATCAGAGGGAGACATGATGCAGCCTAAGAACCAGTTGGGAGATCCTTATGCAAGGTACCCGACGCTGTCCTGGGTTTGCTGCTTTGGGCCCAAGTTCTGGGATTCCCGACTGAAAGCTCAGGAAACCATCCAGCTTCGCCTGGACGAATTCTTACAGGAAGCTCGGACGCACTACGAGGTCACAGTGGACCCGGACTTCGACCTTGCTATGGTCTGTCCTACACTCTGGGCGAATGCCCTTTGCGCAATCTCGGAGAAGGAGAAGTGTGGCCGGAGAATCTCTTCGTCGCCGTGGAAGCACAGCTGGGGTTCCTGGAGAACAGGCACACCCGGCTCTTGCACCGTGCAGACTCCAAACACGTCGGGGTGAGCCCGGCTCCCGCTGCACTCATTGTCCCCATCCGCGCGCAAATCACACCTTGTGGAGCGAACAGACGCCTGGCTGACAAAATCTATCTCGCCTTGCCAGCTGCCGCCTTCCAAGTTTCCGCCTGCGGACACTGGCCATGATGTTGTAGTCACGGATGAGCAGAAGGAGCTTGCGGCCATCGCGGACAGGCGCTGCTTCGCGCAGGAGGCCACGCTGAAGGGCTCCAAGCCCCCCAACCCTACAAATCGCAAAGCCAAACCCTGAAACCCTAGAACCCTAGAACCCCAACACCCTGAACCCACCCACCGACAAACCTAACATATCCTAACGCTGCAACCCGCCTAAACCTACAACCTTCAAGCCCCAAAGCCTTAAGCTCCAACCCCCTGAATTCCCCAAAACCCTAAACCCCTAAACCCCCTTAGTTTAGGGTTCTGGGGTTTTTGGGTTTTTGGGTTTTTGGGTTTTTGGGTTTTAGGGTTTTAGGGTTTTAGGGTTTTAGGGTTTTAGGGTTTTAGGGTTTTAGGGTTTTAGGGTTTTAGGGTTTTAGGGTTTTAGGGTTTTAGGGTTTTAGGGTTTTAGCGTTTTAGGGTTTTAGGGTTTTAGGGTTTTAGGGTTTTAGGGTTTTAGGGTTTCAGGGTTTTTAGGGATCTAGGGTTTAGGGTTGAGGATTTAGGGCTACTACAAGGGGCTGCAAAAAGCTCCCTAAAGCCTAAACCCTAAACCCTAAACCCTAAACCCTAAACCCCAAACGAAATGCCTCCAGGTGATCCGCCCTCCTATGGAGTCCGAGGTCGCCAACGAAGCGGGCTCCGAGCCCGATGTGCCGCACAGCAGCTTGGACTTGGGTTTAGGGTTTAGGGTTTAGGGTTTAGGGGTTAGGGGTTAGGGGTTTAGGGTTTGGGGTTTAGGGTTTTGGGTCTGGGTCAGTTTAGGGTTTAAGGTTTAGGGCAGGGGGGGTTTAGGGAGTTGAGGGTTTAAGGTTTGATTCGGGTTTGAATATGATTTCCGGTTTCCATTTGGTTTTGATAAAGGTTTAGGGTTTAGTGTTTTTCCCCAACTAATATGCATGCTGTCCCACATCTTGCAGCTCTGGTTGCTACGTGTGTAGCCCTGCTTTTCCTCTTGTCCTCAACCCCAACCCCCAAATCTTAAACCCTTAACCCTCAACCCCAAGTCCTAAACCTTAAACCCTCAACCCCAAAACCCTTAACCTTAATACCTAAACCCTTCGAGGTCAGGGAGTTGAGGGGGCCCACTGCCTAGGCAGCTCTGCAAGTACTGCTGACACGGAGCCTGCAGGAGGAGCACCGGCGGGCGGGGGGGTTATTTTTTGGGGGTTGGGGGTTTAGGGTTTGGGGTTTAGGGTTTAGGGCGTTTTCGAGGTTCGCGCACGGTGTCAAGGAGAGCGGAAGTGGCTGAGTTCACCAGCAGGATTTCGGGCTTTGCATACATCTAAACCTAAGCCGTAAAAATCCCAAACCCTACAATCCCCGAAATTTTTCCAACCTCCACCCAAAGCCCTCATCCCTCAATCCTATGTTGGCATCTAGGAGGGGGGGGGGGGGCGGTTTCGAGTGCAGGGTTCCGGATTTAGGGCTGACGAAGGTGCAGGGCTTAGGGTTTAGGGTTTAGGGTTTAGGGTTTAGGGTTTAGGGTTTAGGGTTCAGGGTTCAGGGTTTAGTGTTTAGGGTTTAGGGTTTAGGGTTTAGGTTGATTTCGGGGATCTGTATGTAAGGGTCCGAATCGGTCCGAACTGCCAACTCCTTGAAGGATTGGGCCTTAAGGCTTCAGCGGGCATTTTGGGTTTGGAATTGCATGGGCCCTAAAGCCTAAACCCTAAACCCTAAACCCTAAACCCTAAACCCTAAACCCTAAACCCTAAACCCTAAACCCTAAACCCTAAACCTGAACCCTAAAGCCTGAACCCTCCACCCCAAACCGTGGCATGAAGTGCTGCTGGGCATTTTTTTTGCAAGGCGTGTATGGGGCTTCATGCAGCTTGCAGGTTTTTGGGGCTAGTGGAGCTCAGAATCCCACCAGGGATAGTAGGGCTTAGATGTGGTTTAGGGTTTAGGGCATGTGGATCCTAACCAACCACACGGAATCCTAATCAATGGCCACACGGACGCATGATTCAGAGGACTGCACTGAGTGCAAGGACCCCCAAACCCCAAACCCTCAATCCCAAACCCCAAACCCTATACCCTATAACCCGAAAGTCTACCCTAGATACCCTATAAACCCGACACCCTAAACCTGTTGCAGGACTTCTCATGGCGGGGCCAGTTGTGAACCCAGCGGGTTGCTCAGGGTGCGTGCTCTGTGGCTTCGTCTCTTTAAACAACCCTAAAGGAGGGGTGTGTAGGGTTTAGGGTTTAGGGTGTTTAGGGTTGAGGGCTATGTCGTCCCATGAAAGCATAGCAAAATAGGAGCCTCTGTGTTGATCTCGGGGTTTAGAAGCCAGTTGGACCAACCTAAACCCGGCAACATCAACTCGAAACCCTCTACCCCGGGCTCCTCGCGATGCCCTGTACCCTGACGAAAACCCTAAACCCGACACCTAGTTGGAGGTTGATCTCACAGCCGGTTTGGGGTTTTGGGGTTTAGGGTTTAGGGTTTAGGGTTTAGGGTTTAGGGTTTAGGGTTTAGGGTTTAGGGTTTAGGGTTTAAGGTTTAGGGTTGAGGGTTGAGGGTTGAGGGTTGAGGGTTTAGTGTGTAGGGCTTATAGTGGCCATAGACCCTACACGCAACAACCCAAGGGTTTTGGACATTCACTTCGCGCTTCGATCAGATGGAAGCTTCGCTTTCGCGGCCCCCGTGGGACATCGACGTACAGCTCCGACATGCAGTAGCCCTTTAGTGTTTAGGGTTTAGGGTATAGGGTTTAGAGCACAAGATCACCAAAGACACTATTCTCCCCGTCATCATACCTCAGATCCCGGACGACTTCGAGAAGCGTGTGAGTACTGGGGAGGCCTTTCGTACCGCCTGCGCCGCACCGCAACCGACAGCTTACAGCCAGGCCGTCAACAAAAAACATGGAAATGTCATTTCTGTCAGTTCTGTCATCGAGTGGTTTTTGGTTCACTTATATAGTGCTTTAGTAGTGTTTTGGGCGCCTCGGACCATTGGCCAGACGTTGTAGTTGTTTGAGTTTGAGGTTAATTTATCTTGGGTTGCAGGGTTTAGGGCTTAGGGTTGAGGGTTTGGTGGTGAACCCAGCTTAAGGCCCTTGACACCAAAGCCCTCCTTGAAAGTTCATGGTACTTACAAATTGACCAGTTATAACTGTACTTATAACTGCACTTATAACCCTTTTAGGGCACCTGTTATAAGTACAGCTATCCCTAAACCCGAAACCCTAAACCCTAAACCCTAAACCCTAAACCCTAAACCCTAAACCCTAAACCCTAAACCCTAAACCCTAAACCCTAAACCCTAAACCCTAAACCCTAAACCCTAAACCTAAACCCTAAACCCTAAACCCTTTTAAGTACAGTTAGAATTGGTTGACAAGTATCATGAACCTCCAAGTAAGCCCTTCTCATTGCGGGAGCCGAGGCCGAGCTACCAACGCGTGGCTCAGCAGGCTCAGCCCTCGCCCTAAACCCTAAACCCTAAACCCTAAACCCTAAACCCTAAACCCTAAACCCTAAACCCTCAACCCTCAACCCTCAACCCTCAACCCTAAACCCTAGAACCCTAGAACCCTAAACCCTAAACCCTAAACCCTAAACCCTAAACCCTAAACCCTAAACCCTAGAAGAACCCTAGAACCCTAGAACCCTAGAACCCTAAAACCCTAAAACCCTAAAGCCCTAAAACCCTAAAACCCTAAAACCCTAAACCCCTAAACCCCTAAACCCGGTGTTGCGAAGTTCTGAGAATTCGGGTCACTGGGAGGAGCCTCATATCCCGAGGAACCCCAACGGCGGCCATAAAGGGCTTAAGGGGTTTAGGGTTGAGGGCTAGGGTTTAGGGTTAAGGGTTAAGGGTCTAGATTTTAGAGGTTAGGGTTTAGGGTTTAGGGTTTAGGGTGTTTGTAGGGCCAATCGCAACTGCGTTCAATTGAAAAGTTGACCATGTCTTTGTCACAGGGCACTTAATAGCTAGGTTTAGTTCCTGGTTTGTATTCACGTAGTTCTTTTGTTTAAGTGTGGTTGGTGGAGCTTGAAAGACTGATGGCTTGATGGTTCAGGGTTTTGGGGTCTAGGGTTTAGGGGTTTAGGGTTTCGGACTTGCTTTGACCCTGAGAACTCAACCCTAAACCCGAGACTTGAAGCCCCGGAACTTGAAACGCTGCAACGCGAGAGTTTGTTGGTTTGCCGAGGTTGGGAATCAGGTTAGAGTGCCTCAATTTCACGTACCCTTCTTACACTCTAAACCCTCAAAGTTCAAAGCCCTTAAAGCCCTAATAGCCCTCGCGAACTCTTTTGAGAGCACCTCCGTTTTCAGGGTCGTGGGTAGGCGGTTCAAGGGTTAAGAGCATATTGTATCTTAACGAAAAGTAACCTCAGACGCTCCCTGTTGCAGAGTTGCAAGCACAGTTACATTCGTTCTAGACCGACTTAGAAGTACTCATTTGGGTAGTGCTCCAAGTTAGGGTTTCTTCTGGGGTCCTTTTTTACAGGGTGTCATAGAAAGGGGACCCAAAATTTAGAGAACTTAGCGTTTAGGGTTTAGGGTTTAGGGTTTTAGGGTTTAAGGTTTAGGGTTTAGGGTTTAGAGGTTTAGCGTTTAGGGTTTAGGGTTTAGGGACTCTCCCTGTCAACCCAAAGCAACTGATCTGGATAGGCCACGGACTTGGAGCTTGCAAGCCTTGCGCCTTCATTTACAAGGCTGTTCTAGGGGTTGAAGGGTTTAGGGGTTGAGGGTTTCAGGGTTCAGGGTTTAGGGTTTCGGGTTTAGGGTTTAGGGTTTAGGGTTTAGGGGTTTGGGGTTGAAGGGTTAGGGCGTGGCTTTAGGGCTTTGGGGTCGTTGTTGGGCTTTTCGGGTTTTAAGGGATTCAGGGTTGAAGGGTCAGGGTTTGGCCTGAAGGCTTAGGCTCTCGTCGTAGGGCCCTAAAGCGCAGACTTGGAGAACCCTAAACCTTAGATCCTAAGCCCTACACCCTAAACCCTAAATCCTAAACAACCCTAAACCCTAAACCCTAAACCCTAAACCCTAAACCCTAAACCCTAAACCCTAAACCCTAAACCCTAAACCCTAGAGTTTTGGGGTCTAGGGGGCTAGCTGGGTTCGTAGGATCGAGGGTTGGGGAGACCCGGTTCTGTTCAAGGGCTCGGCTCGGTGGTCAGGGTTCACGTGGCTCCTTTTCGAGAGCAGCAAGAAGGCTTTGGTTGCTTTTGTTATTATGCTTGTTTGTATATATAGATATATATGGGCACATATACATTCTCTTTTGGAGGATGTTTGTTTGTATATATAGATATATATGGACACATATACATTCTCTTTTGGAGGTTAGAGGGCTTATAGAACTTGGGGCTTATGGGGTTTATGGGGGCACAGTACACTCGGGTGGCTTTCTCGGTTTGTGGTAGAGCAGCAAGGCTTGATGCCATGAAACCAAGCCTGAAACCGAGAAGCGGAAGCTCAACAGAAAACAAGTTCTTGCGGGGCTGTTTGCTGTTGGTACGTCTGGCTCTGCATTAGGGAATGCTGAGCCATGGAGAGTACAGAAGATTGGAGCAACTACCCTAAACCCTAAACCTTAATGTCCAAAGGCGATGGTTTAAGAACTAAAGGCGAGTTCCAGGGTTGGAACCTTAGGTCATGTATAGGAACCTACCCTAAACCCTAATACCCTAATACCCTAGTACCCTAATACCCTAATACCCTAATGCCCTAATGCCCTAATGCCCTAGTACCCAAACCTCAACCTCAGTTTCCCAACCGAACCCTAACAGTGCTGGCAAGTTTGCGGTACTGTCTGGGGTTTTGGTTTAGGGCTTCCCTGCCCTGCCCAAAGTAAGTCAAGGGACTAAAGGAGGGACCCTTGTAAGGGATATTTGGGGTTGTTTAGGGGCTACTTAGGTTTGTAAGGACTATATACGGCATATATAGGCGTTATAGAGGGGACTAAGATTAGGGGTCCCTTCTCTTAAGCAAGGCTAAATTGAAAGCTTAGGGTTTTGGGTTTGGGGGCCTCATCTTTCGATCCCAGGGTGAGTATCGGGTCGAGGGTAGCAGAGGATCCCACATCTCTTTAGCCCAGTGGTACCCTTTTCGCCTTGTGTGTTAGTTTGTACAGCAGCCCCCAACCCCTAAGCCCTAAACCCTTATGTAATATGGTTACTGCGCTAGCAAGGCGTTAGAGCCGACAAGGGTCCTTCAGTTTCAGGTTGTCGAAACCCGAAACCCTAAAACCTGCCGTCGCCCCCTAAGCCCAAAAAACTCTAAACCCTAATTAAACCCCTAAACCCTAAACCCCAAACGCCCAAGCCCAAAACCCTGAACACCGACTTGGGGTTTGGGATGTGGGTTCAGGGACCACCTGAACTCAGCCCAGCCTAAACCCTACTCCCTGAGCCCTATTCCCTTAACCCCAAACCCTAAGCCTTTTGCCCTAAACCCCAAACACAAAGCCCTAAACCCTATGCCCTATAAACCCTAGACCACCTCCCAGTGTGTGCCAGGATGGATGCCAAAGTGGCTTCGAGTGCCAATTCTGCCACATCTGCCCCCCAGGTGCGCGTATGAACCCGAAGTAGCCCGACAAACTTAAAATTGGGTGGGTTTAGGATTTAGGGTTTAGGGTTTCGGGTTTAGGGCCTAGGGTCTTGGGCTTAGGGCTCAGGGCTCAGGGCTCAGGGTTCAGGCTTAGGGTTTCGGGTACCCAAACACACCCTACTTGCCATTCTTGTAGGCAGACCCGAACACCCTTGGGGGGCCAGTTAGGAGACACTCGGCAAGAGCAGCGCAGTATACGTGCCGATTTAAACAGAATGATCTCGTGGGTGCCTTCGATATTTTCTACAAGGTTTATAAGGATACAATAAGGGGATCAATATTGGAAATGCTGAAAACCCCTGTCTATATCATTTGCGGCTGTTTAGGAGTAGCGGGCTGCAGGACATTGCCGGATGGACAGTGTCAGGCAGTCCTGTTCCTCGCTCCCTCTCTCTTGCTCTCTCTCTCTCTCTCTCTCTCTCTCTCTCTCTCTCTCTTCTCTCTTCTCTCGGACTGCATCATTAACTTTCAATACTCTGGTACATGTAGCTATTTGGCAAAGATTTCAATCCACCCTTTTTCGGACTTGGCGGATTTCGCGAAGCGCTGCATCAAGACCCTTTTCCATAGGTGCCCCCGCAGTTTTGTACTCTTGGAAACTCGACGTTGAATAGTAACCTACCCAAAGCCCTAAACCCTAAACCCTGAATGGTCTGTCATAGTGGCCTTGCACTATCCAGCAACTCTGCCCACAGGGTCAGAGACCTTAAGGTTTGGGGCATGCCTAAGCCCCAAGCCCTAAGCCCTAAGCCCTAAACCCTAAACCCTAAACCCTAAACCCTAAACCCTAAACCCTAAACCCTAAACCCTAAACCCTAAACCCTAAACCCTAAACCCTAAACCCTAAAACCCTAAAACCCTAAACCCTAAACCCTAAACCCGAAACCCTACTTTCAGGGCACCGCAAGGGCTGTCCCAGGATCTTGTTGTCAGCCCCCAAGCCATGGAAGGCAGGTGAAGGAAGAAGGAGATATAAAGTAACCAACCCAAAAAAGGGTTTAGGGTTTAGGGTTTAGGGCTTAGGGTTTCACATGGTTGCTGGGCCACCAAGCGACCCCAACCGGAAAGCTTCGCAGACTTGAACGCCAAGCCGGGCTTCGGATTCTCGCAGCTTCGTAGGTGAATTCAGGCTTTTGGGTTTAGGGTTTAGGGTTAAAGTTTAGGGTTTAGGGTTTAGGGTTTAGGGTTTAGGGTTTGGGGTTTGGCTGTTCTACACGGTCTAGGGCCCCGTCTATCTTTGGGGTGTCTCAAGGTGGAGGAGGGTGCAGGCGGGGGGGGGGGGGGGGGGGGGGGGGGGGGGCTCAGATGCTCGAAAGCCGTACATGGCAGGTGAGAAGATCCGCCGCAAGAAGGAGCTTGTGGGGGTTGAGGGATTTTGAGGTTTTGGGGTTCAGGGGTTCTAGGGGCTCTACGGGTTTTTGGGGGTTTTGGGGGTCTTAGTAGCTGAATGGGTACACTTTAAACTTCTTGGGATACTATAGTCTGCTATAGAACTGAAAGTCTTCCCTGTTGCGAGCTTAATGAACTCAGCAACTAAGTAGGGTTTTTGGGGTTTCGGGGTTTGAGGTTGGGGGCCTGCCACCTAAACATGTGCTGCTCATGTTCTGTGTACTTTCGCCCACGGTGTCCTTAGTAAAGCCTCTGTGTTCAACGCACTCTACTCTTTAATGCAGAGCCTTTGAGAAGAACTTCCCCATGGTGGCACCCAACCCTCTATCACGCCTCAAAGCCTTGCTAGCCCAGTGGTACCCTTGTCTTGCTTAGCCAACAGATGAAATTAAAACTTTTCGAGTTTCCACATGTTGTAGGAAAATTTAAAGTTGAACCTTAAGTTATACAGTCAGCAGCCCCCCAAGAGAGGGCACTGATTAGAATATGGCTACTGGGCTACCAAGAACCCGGGGCCGGCAAGTGGAACCCGAAACCCTAAACCCTAAACCCTAAACCCTAAACCCTAAACCCTAAACTCCTACACCCTGAACCTCGATTCAGGGCGGTCAGGAGGGGAGGTCCTGCAGCGTGCAGGAGTTGAAGCAGCGCCGAAAGTTGAACAAGACTACAAAGCAGTAGGCCTCCGGCTTTCGGGGTTCCTAGGGCTTTCAAGGGTTTCAAGGGGGGGCGGGGGGTTTAAGGCGTGTAGGGCTAGAGCCCTAAACATAAAACCCCAAACGCCCCAAGCCAAGAGCCCTAAACCCTACAGACCCTAAGCCCTTATCAGGTCTAAAAAGGCTTTGGTGCTCACGAGGGCTGACTTACGTGGCGTTTCTTAGAAGGGAGGGAAGTCGATGCTCCGTAGAATCTTGATATCTGTTGATTTTTGGGTTTAGAGTTTGGGGCTCAGGGCTTGTGGTTTCGGGGAAGCTTGGGGCTTAGGAGCTTCGGGGCTTAGGGTTACAGTATAGGCCAGTATAGGGTTTAAAATTTAGGGGGCTTAGGGGTTTTGAGTAGCATTGCTTGTTTGCGCGCGGCTCAGGCATGTTGGTTTAGGGATTGAGGATGGAAGGTTTAGGCGCTTAGGGTATGAGCAACCTCCACCTCGAAGCCCACTTTCAGGCCTAGCCCTAAACCCTAGACACCCTAAGCCCTGAACCCGAAACCCTGAACCCTGAACCCGCCTTCAGGCTTGGGTACGATACCTCGTTGGACAGTCACTCGATGGCAGCGCAAGCGTTTCTGCTTTTGGAGTTCAAGTCCTAGGTCGTTCACCGCAAACCCATAAGCCTCTTCAGGGGTTTAGGGTTTAGGGTTTAGGGTTTAGGGCTTAGGTTCGCAGGTTCACGGGGACTTTTATGTGGCCTACCTGGTTTTGGGATGGTATCTTTGTTGGTCTCCTTCCAGCTTCGGGTGCTTAGTCGTTGCGCTAGGGCCACTTGTTCAGACCTGGTTTCGGGTTTGGGGTTTAGGGTGTAAGGTTTAGGGTTTAGGATTTAGGGTTTAGGTTTCGGGTTTAAGGTGTAGGGTTTAGGGTTCAGGGTAATTAGAGGTGTTGGTACTTTCTGCAAATGCTGCCAGTGGTACAGATCGTTTTGCTCTCGCGGTTCAACTGTGGCTCATCTCATCCGGTGCGCCGTCAATTGTGGGTTTAGGGTTTAAGGTTTAGGGTTTAGGGTTTAGGGTCAACAGAATTTTGGGAGAGCGCTTTCGAATATGGGGGTTTACGAAAACAAGGGACCCCTAATTTGACCCCAAATTGTAGGATTCCCTTACAAGCAGGACCCCAATAAGGTACCTCGAATGGTTTGGCAACTCCCACACTATATTCTTTTGCCTTCCGAGTTCGAGTATCCTTTTTTCTTCCGACTTAGGTTCCTTTGCCCATGAAAGATGCCTTATAATGCCTTCTCATCACCCACCAATTTCGAAGCGAAGTCAAGAACATTTAGGGTTTAGGGTTTAGGGTTTAGGGTTTAGGGTTTAGGGTTTAGGGTTTAGGGTTTAGGGTTTAGGGTTTAGGGTTTAGGGTTTAGGGTTTAGGGCTAGGGTTTAGGGCGGTCACTTCTTGTGACCCAAACCCTCTACGGCCTAGCCGAGCTGCAGGTGTGCGAAAGCCTACTGCACCGACGGAGTGTCTTTCCAGCAAGAGGAGAGACGTGAAAACCTGAACCCGCAACCCTACTTGGAGGTTTAGGGTTTAGGGTTTAGGGTTTAGGGTTTAGGGTTTAGGGTTCATGGGTAGCTATAGTTAGGGTTAGAAGTCCCCTAACTAGAGTTATAAGTATAGTTACCGTACTTAGAACTTATCACAACCCATGAACCTCCAAGTCCCAGGACCCAAAGCCCCTCTGCCCTTCGGGGTAGCGACCCTCAGTCCCAAACCCTATGCCCTAAAACCCGAACCCTGAACCCTATCAGTGCACACACTTCGTGCTTTTGCTAAGTCGTGCATACACTTCACTGTTCGCTTGCATGGATGCGTCGAGAGTGGTGCATGTTCGTGCGTCAGTTGTTTTGGGTTGCTGGGGCTTCTGCACCCTCAACCCAAACCCTAAACGTTAGTATGGTGACCTCTTAGTTGCCGTCTACCGGAGGAGCTCTGAGTTCTTAGTTTGTTGATGCTATGGTTGGGGTTCGGTTTGGGGTTTAGGTGCGCTGTTTTCTTAGTGTCCCTCGCAGTGTCGGGGTTAGTTGCCTGTTGCAGGTGAAGCAGTGATGTGTTTTTTGACAAGCCCCTAGTGGCAGTCTCTGGCAGCGTCCGTGCGGACCATTGCACGTGGCACTGGTGGGAGTTGGGCTGATGCACGCACAAAGTCACACAGATGTGTGCCAGCCCGCAACATTTTAAGCGGGCGGGGATTTGCTTCTCCGCCCGATCTCGTTCCAGCAATGTGCAAAGCCACTTGGTCGATTGCCCACGATGTGTTATTGTGTTTGAAGGCTAAGGCAACAGAATTACTAACAGTATGATTTTCTTGTCTTTTTTGTGTTTCCAGTTGTTGTTTCTGTTTTTAGCATCCTAATTCCTGTTCTTGTACCAGTTATGGCTATGGTTGTTGCTATTCTTTCTAGAATGGCTAGACCCGGGCACTAGGGAGTGCGCATCACTGCTGCCACAGTCAAACATCGCCGAAGAGCGGTTTGTGCAGGGGCTATCTTGCAGTAACACCCCGAGCTGATACGCGTTGGAGTGCTGCATGTCCCCCCAAAGTCAGGCTGCTCTGATCTTTCTTGCCGACTCCAGTTGCATCCTGCCTTGGGCGTGAGTTCCCACCCATGCTCTTCCGAAGATGTCGAGCTGCGGGGACGCGCCCATGTCTGCAACCAAACTCCTACAGTTCCCCAAACCCTAAACCCTAAACCCTAAACCCTAAACCCTAAACCTTATAAACCCTAAACCCTAAACCCTGAGCAGAACATTCACTCTGACCCAACTCTCTGTGCGCTGTGGCCCGGGAGTCCTTCTGCTTTCCAGAGGATCCCATTGCGACGCCCGGGATTTGCCGTCGAAGCTTTTGCAAACAGCCCTTGGTAGCCCAGTGGTTTAGGGTTTAGGGTTTAGGGTTTAGGGTTTAGGGTTTAGGGTTTAGGGTTTAGGGTTTAGGGTTTAGGGTTTAGGGTTTAGGGTTCCCTTATAAAATACCCAACCCAAAAAAGGCTGCCCTTATTATAATATGGTTACTGGGCTACCAAGAACAGCAGGATCCGCACAGACCAGCACTGGAGTCTGGCACCCGTCGACTTCGTGGCCGGAGGAATCCTGGGAATGTGTGTTACATGTCTTGTTTTTTCTTGCCGTAGCTGGTGTAGACGGGGGGTGGTCGCTGGGGAATCTGAGTCCTGAAGCATATGTAGCTCTGGAAAGAAGGCGGCGAGAGTAGAGGAGAGACCGTGATGGAGCTTCGGACAAGGTTCTTCGCCCACCCCCCGGACATGGTTGGCCCTTTTTCCGTGCATTTGTGGGGATGGAAAGGGGATTCCCACTAGGATAGCTCCTGGCCACGCACTACGCACCCAGCAAGGTCCGGCTCGGGCGGTATGCTTCTGAGCTCTCTTGCGACTTCGTGACCGCATCCCTAAAGTCGGGATGGTCGTCGGGTTTAGGATTTAGGGTTTAGGATTTAGGGTCTAGAGTCCCTTGACAGCTGTTGCTATCGAAAAATATCTGAGAAGTCGCGGACCTGGGGCGGAGTACCCTTTTGATCTGGTGTCCCTACCAGTGCACGAACAGCGGGGCGTTTGTCCAAAGGCGATGGTTTAAGAACTGAAGGCGAGTTCCAGGGTTGGAACCTTAGGTCATGTATAGGGACCTACCCTAAACCCTAAACCCTAAACCCTAAACCCTAAAGCCTAAACCCTAAACCCTAAACCCTAAACCCTAAACCCTAAACCCTAAACCCTAAACCCTAAACCCTAAACCCTAAACCCTAAACCCTAAACCCTAAACCCTAAACCCTAAACCCTAAACCCTAAACCCTAAACCCTAAACCCTAAACCCTAAACCCTAAACCCTAAACCCTAAACCCTAAACCCTAAACCCTAACCCTAAACCCTAAACCCTAAACCTAGGAGTTCAAGTTGGCTATGCAACCCAATGTTCCCTAGTGCTCCCCACTACTCCCCACTACTCCCTAAGGCCCCTAAGCTGACAAAAGGTTCCCTAAGTACCTACCCCCCTTGTAGCCCCCTAAACCCTAAACCCTAAACCCTAAACCCTAAACCCTAAACCCTAAACCCTAAACCCTAAACCCGAAGTTCAAGCCTTAAAGCCTCACCCCAACGCACCTCGGCATGCCCAGAGTTCATCCCAGGACTGGTTCAGGGTTTAGGGTCTTGGGTTTAGGGTTTAGGGTTCAGGGTGATAGGGTTTAGGGCACTTGCAGCATCCTGAACTCTACGATATCCCTTGGAGGGTCCTCATGTCCATGTTGGGGGTTTACCGTGCAGGAACCACTCATCTAGCCCCCCAAAGAGCAGGATTCCTTGATAGCAAGGACCCCAAGACAGTACCACGAATTAAACCCTACACCCTAAACCCTAAACCCTAAACCCTAAAACCCTAAACCCTAAACCCTAAACTATCCCTAAAAACCATGCATGACGACGACCCGTCGTGCTTTCACGGAAGGTGTTGGTAGGCCGACCGCGGCCCCGGGCGCGCAAGGAGCCCCCGGGGCACCACGACACAGGGTAGAAAAGAGAGCGCTTGTGTTTTTTCAACCCTAAACCCTAAACCCTAAACCCTAAACCCTAAACCCTAAACCCTATAAACCCTGGGGGGGTTGCCCGAAACCCTAAACCCTAAACCCTATTGACTATTGAGGGAGCCCATGGGTTACGCGTCGGTTCTGAAACCCTGAACCCCGTGCAGCCCTATACCCCTAAACTCTCGAAGACATCGAAGGGCCCGTAACCCCTAAACCCTAAACCGCTAAACCCAACCCCAAACCCTGCAGGTCCGCGACCCCAAACCCTGCAAAGCCCTAACTCCTAATCCCTACACCCTAAACCCCCAAACTTCAACCCTCCTAAGCCCTAAGCCTTAAACCCCCCAAACCCTAAACCCTACACCCTACATCTTAAACCCCAACCCTCCTAAACCAACACCCCCAAGCCCTAAACCCTAAACCCCTAAACCCTACACCCTGAACCCTACACCCTAAACCCTAAACCCTAAACCCTCCCTAAACCCTAAACCCTAAACCCCGAAACCCCGAGGTGCTGCCACGCTTGCGGGCACCCCTGAACGCCTGGCCGAAAGCAAGCCTGAGTGTGCCAGGCCCTCAGCTGCGGACCTCGTTGAATAGGAGCTTTTGGGGCTTAGGGTTTGGAGTTTAGGGTTTAGGTGTTTGGGGTTTAGGGTTTGGGGTTGAGGGTTCGAGGTTTGGGGTTTAGGGTTTGAGGTTTGGGGTTTCGGGCTTCGGGTTTGGGATCATGGGTATTCGCGGATGCCCAGCAGTACCCTTTTCCGTCTTCGAGGGTAATCGACCAGCCTTCCCTCCTTTAGGGTTTAGGGTTTGGGGTTTGGGGTTTGCCTAGGGAGGTAAGCCCTGAGTCTTTGAGAGAGCCCCCAGAAGCCCTGGAAACCCTCAGGGGGGGAGCAGGGTCGGGACGTTTCGGGTTCATAATGGGGTTTAGGGTTTAGGGTTTTGTCTCCTCCTCTTCAGGGGTGCATTTGGCCCCTCCTGAAATTGGAATTGTCCTCCGGAAGAGGGCTGAAAGGTACCTGCTTATTGGGGTTTAGAGCGTCGTATATCGAAGGGTACAGTATGGGCCTCTAACATATATGGGGTCACTTAAAGTCACATGTGGGGTATAGATAGAGGGGCCCAAAACCCGAATCCCGAAACCCTATATTCCCTAATATTTAGTCACTCAGATTCGAGGGTCTAATGCATGAATAGTTCATCAGCTGCCTACACTTGGTTCTTTCTTTGGTCTTATATAATATCGATGAACAAATAGTTCGTCAGCATCTGGTAGTAGCTATGACATAGTCTTTTGGCCTACGAAGTGAGAGATCCAATCTTGCAAGAATTAATCCCCGCTTTCTGTGCTCACTTCGTACCCATTAAAACAATATCATACCGTGAGTGGGCAAACGAAATGGAAGAATCGTGCAAGCGCTTTGTACTAGTTCTTTCAGGCAATCACATACTATTTCCTCTTTCCTTCGGTTTTCTCTCTTGGAAATCAAGGATTCATGAACTCAATATAATTTTGAGAATGTAGCGATCATTTGTTCCTGAAAAAAGCCCGAGAGCGGTCTAATAGAGGCTCGTTCGGACGGATCATTTGCCCATGTGTTCACTTAGTTAGCGATATGACTTCCATTAAGAAGCCGATATCCGAGCAAAAGGACAAAGACAAAAGGGACTTAGGGGTTTTTTGCTGCCAAGATTGTACAAGATTAATTAGGTTTAGAAGCACTCATTCACTTACGGCTAAACCCATGTTCGAATGTGCTTTACACGGGCCTTCAGTACAGTAAACTCATGCATTACATTTTTGTTTTCTTATGATTAACATGGTCTTTCTGGGGCACAATAAGGATGCGTGTGCTGGTCCGGGCTCTTACCTCCGGACCCCAACCTCCTGTCTAACCTTCCGGATTTCCGAAAAGCCCACATTAACATAGTATGAAAACGGCGGTAAAGAATGCACGTGCCTTTAGTCATGGTTTAGTGAGGCTTTTTCCCCTTGTGTTTTTCCTTTCGTTCGACATTCATGACTTCACGTTTCCTTGCAAGTCAAGTCAGAATGGAACGAAGGAAAGGAACAGAGAGAAGATTTCACGGGAAGGAGATTTCACTGCGAGCTGGGTTAATAATAGCGTCCGGCGGCAGTTCTACCTCATGTCCACTTGCAGAAGCCCAACATCTCCAATACAAATGCACGCGTCATAAACTCCTTGTCGTCTTGTATTCTAAATTACATGGTCTTGTAGTGCATAAACCCTCTAAACCCTAAACCCTAGAGTATGAGGGTACGTCTGAAACTCCGAAGCTCCCGTCTTCAGTTGAAGGGTTTGGGGCTGAGGCTCAAAGGGAACTGTACAGCTCTAGTAAGGGTTTAGGGTCTAGGTTTGGGGGGATGGGTCTGAGAGGAGGATCTCGAAAGAAGCGAGAGCTAATTTAGCACAGTTTGGAGTGGAAGGAGTCTTTCGTGCCGCTCCCTGACAGTTTTGCGCGCTTGAGGTTTAGGGTTTTCCGGGGTGTTTATAGGTGTCTTGTTGAGGCCCTCAACCCTAAACTCCTAACTCCTAAACCCTACAAGGGTGCAGAGTTGGGGGATCAGACCACCCCTAGACCCTAAACCCTAAACCCGAAACTCTAAACCCTAAACCCTAAACCCTAAACCCTAAACCCTAAGCCTTTTTGAGAGTTGGGGGGTAGAGCCCCTGAGCATTTGCCCTTCTTGCCCTCCCGACTCAGGTTGTGCCGCGGACGTGGAAGCCAAAACGACGTCTGCTCAGTCGCATGCCCAGCATCCCAAGGTTTGGGTTTAGGGTTTAGGGCCCCCCCTAAACCCTAAACCCTAAACCCTAAACCCTAAACCCTGAACCCTAAACCCTAAACCCTAAACCCTAAACCCTAAACCCTAAACCCTAAACCCTAACTGTTTAGGGATTAGAGTGCTGCGTAGGGTTTAGCTCGAAGACCCAAGCACAGCAACAACAGCCCCTGTGTATGCAGGAGGTCCCTGGACTGATATTGTCTTCCTGGACACTTCTAAGCGGTTTCGGGTGTAGGGTTTAGGGTTTAATTAGGGTTTAGGCGGTCTAGGGTGTAGGGTTTAACTAGGGTTCAGGGTTTAGGGTTTAGGGTTGACATGACTTCCCAAGCAGTAGCCCGGAAAATTGAGATCCCTTAGCAGCCGCGAACTCTTGAGATCCCTTCGTGCTCAGCCCAGACCACCCCGAAAAAGGTCCAATCCCTATCTCGAATGTAAATCATCCTAAGCCGTGACTCCTCAAACCTTAACCCTAAACTCCAAACCCTCAGCCATAAACCCTCGAAAGCCTAAACAACGCATGCTCTACCCCGAACCCCTAAAAACCCTGAACCCCAAATCCTCTAACCCTAAGCCCCAATGTGTTTGACTTCCATCTCCTTATCCAGCGCAAGCACACTTGGAGTCCTTGAGGATTTTTGAACCTAGGGCTAAGGGTTGAGAGCTTAGGGTTGGACCAGTACCGAAACTAAGGCTTGGAGTTTAAGGTTTACAGGGTACACGTTTGAAGCTAGGGGCCTTTGGACATTTTTTTCGTCGTCATTCTTGGGGCTAAGAAGAGCATAGTTAGGAATGTTTCGGGCTGCCAGGGCCAGTAGATTTAGGAAGGTTGGAGGGATGGCATGTACATATGTGCGGCTGTGAATATGGGGATTTCGGGCGTAGGTCGACGAACTCCACCTGCGACGTAGGACTTAACCCCAAGACCCGACCAAACTCTAGACCTTGGGCTCAAACCTCAGGGTTTAGGGCCCTAAACCCTAAACCCTAAACCCTAAACCCTAAACCCTAAACCCTAAACAGGGTTTCGGGCAAAGGGTAAAGGGAAAGCTCTCAACACCAGGCTATGAAGGCGACTTGGCCTTCGAGCGGTTTCCTGGCGAGGCCCCTTCGCCCGGGCTTGTGGGTCTCGGTTAGGGTTTAGGGTTTAGGGTTTCGGGTTTAGGGTTTAGGGTTTAGGGTTCAGGGTTTAGGGTTTAGGGTTTAGGGTCTTAGGCTTCGTAGTCTGGCCACCCCATATGAAGTAGGGTTCATATTCCTGTTTATTGGTGAGGGTGTATAAGGTTCCTTTCTGAAAATTGGTGAGTGTATACCTTGGGTGTCCTTTTTGGGGATACGAGAAATATTTACCCTACATCATATAGCCCTAATTCTAATATTGTGTCTGTCTACATGTAAGCTTTGGTCTGTGGGGGGAGGAGGTATCAACCAGGTACTTGGGAGAACGTGTTTGTGTTGTTCTCCTTTGTCGGGTTCCGTTTTTTTCCTCGGAGTCTCCATGGGGGCTGTAGGGTTTTGGGTTTTGGGGCTCAGGGGTTAAGGTTGTTCTAAAGTTTAAAGGTCTCTTAAAGAGAGTGACCATTGTGAAGCAAAGTCTCTTTCAACGTGGAATTACTCGTAAAATCAAAGGGAACCTACCTTATGGCTATGTCGGGGATAGGTAAACCCTAAACCCTAAACCCTAAACCCTAAACCCTAAACCCTAAACCCTAAACCCTAGTGACCTCGGTTTGAAAGTTTGGGTGCGGGGTTAAGGGGTTAAGGGGGTTGGGGTTTAGAGCTTCAGGTAGTTAAAGTTTGCCTGTCCTTTCGTCAGGCAGAGCTTGGCGACACCGAGGATGAAGAAGCTGTTGCGGCCTGAGTGGGAAGAGTCAGACCAGACGAGTCTGAGAGCAACACCATCAAGCATATTCCCAATACACAGAAGCAAAGCGTGAATCTCAAGGAGCGTGGCCACTTTCGATCCCCAAAACACCAAGCTCTTGATCCCTGCTAAACTTGCCGAACCTATCAACTTTCCCCCGGAGCATCGCCTTGACTTTACTATTCATTTCCTTCCAAAGCCTCCCCTGCGCTGTGTCTTCGTCATATATGTAGACATCACATATAGACACATACATCTCTTGCGCATACATATATGTGCATTTTTCCAGATGTCTTTTAGCTATCTCCCTCTCCCTCTCCTTGTGTGGTGGGTGGCTGTGGGCCCTCAACCCTAAGCCCTAAACCCCTAAACCACTTAAACCCCTAAACCAGAAACCCTAAACCCCCATACCCCTAATTCCTAGTCCCTAAACCCTAAACCCTAAACCTTAAACCCCAAACCCTAAACCCCAAACCCTAAACCCTAAACCCTGAACCCTGAACCCTGAACCCTGAAGCCTGAACCCTACCTTTTGAGGCGGGCCGCCTCTTGGTTCCCTCGCTCCTGGCGGGCGTGGCTGCGGTGGCGGCCCCTTGCTTAACCTGCTGGGATGATGGGGCTTGCTTAGGGCACACTCCCCAGGGCGCCATAAACACTGCAATGGGCTTTAAGGGGTTTTAGGGGTGGGTTTTGTTAGGGTGTTTTAACGGTTTTTAGGGTTTTTGAGGGTGTTTAAGGGTTTTTACGGGTTTTTGTAAGGGCTTCAAAAGGGGTTTCAGGGGTAGATGTCTCGGCTTAGCAAGCTTCCCCCGATCCTGCTGGGCGCTCTCGCTGGTCTGGTCCAAACAGAGAGGGCATGTTGGGGTAGAAGAGGGTTTAGGGTTTAGGGTTTAGGGTTTAGGGTTTAGGGTTTAGGGGTTTAGGGTTTAGGGTTTAGGGTTTAGGGCTACTTTCTTGGGGGGGGCGGGAGCCGAGAGCCCCTGCGTGTTGACCTTGAGACCTGAAAATTGGAGCTTACAACCCACCCGCTTCAGGGTTTAGGGTTTAGGGTTTAGGGTTTAGGGTTTAGGTTTTAGGGTTCGGACCCTCAGCCCGCAACACTAAACCCCCACACCCCTAGGCCCCTAAAGCCCCTCAACTGGCCCTAAACCCTAAACCCCAAACCCCTAAACCCCCCCCAAACCCTAAGCCCTAAACCCCTAAACCCCTAAGCCCTAGACGCTGGCGACGAGGCCCTGGTGTCAGTCATGGCCTGCCTCCGCGACCGCAGAGGCAGTTGCTGGACTGAAGGAGGGCCACGGTTTAGGGTTTAGGGTTTAGGGTTTAGGGTTTAGGGTTTAGGGTTTAGGGTTTAGGGTTTAGGGTTTAGGGTTTAGGGTTTAGGGTTTAGGGTTTAGGGTTAGGGTTTAGGGTTTAGGGCTTAATTCTCCCTAGGTCGCCTTGATTCTAGGGGAGCCGAGGGGGTAGTAGGGGAGCCATGACATAGGGGTCAGGACTTTGCGTTTAGAGCTAGGGTTTAGGGTTTAGGGTCAACCCTAAACCCTCAACCCTAAACCCTAAACCCTAAACCCCAAACCCTAAACCCTAAACCCTAAACCCTAAACCCTAAACCCTAAACCCTAAACCCTAAACCCTAAACCTTGCGGAAACGACCCTCAGAGGCCTAGAGTAGAGGTCGCACTCGGTGTGCGACAACGGGCCTCTCGGCAAGCCCAAACACCAAACTTTGCCCGAGACCCGAATATAGGGTTTAGGGTTTAGGGTTTAGGGTTTATCGGTTTAGGGTTTAACAGTTTAGGGTTATGGGTCGGAAGTATTACGAACAGTATTCCCTTATGGTCCCTTTGTAACTATGCTACTGTAAGCCCCAAACCCCTATTCTAATTATTAAGCCCCTGTAGTACACCTTCCACCCCAAATCCTACTCTTCACCGGTGCTGTTTAGGGTTTAGGGTTTAGGGTTTTGGGTTTAGGGTTTCGCAAGCCCCGGACCAGGCACAGTCAAATGCCCATGCCCACTCGAGTCCCCGGCCGCGAGCAGTGGACGCATCTCCATCCAGGTCCGGCGACCCTAAACCCTAAACCCTAAGCCGTAAACCCTAAACCCTAAACCTACAATCCTAAACCCCTAAACCCCTAAACAGCGGGTTTTAGCCCTGTAATCCTAAACTCCTAAACCCCTAACCCCGAAGCGGCTAATCCTAAGCCCCTAAGCCCCTAAACCCTTAAACCCCTAAACCCCTAAACCCTAAGCCCCTAAGCCCCTGAACCCCTAAACCCTAAGCCCAGTTGGGTCTAGGGTTCAGGGTCTGGTTTTGTTGTCACCTGTGTACAAAGTTTCGTATAGCAATCGGAGCACCAAAAGGGTATCAATTTCGATAACTGCCCATGGCAGACAGCAAGTAACGGCGTGTCGTGCTGCGCCTGCTTTAGCTGCTACTTTCTTGCCTCCAACATGTCATGCCCATTCACGGTTTAGGGTTTAGGTTTTAAGGCGCAGAACCTCAACAGCTCCATGACCGTACCGAGGAAACCACAGAGCCAATAACAATGCCATTGCTTTTTGTTGCAGTTCAATATTTGAGCTGCTCCTTACCTCTCATCCCTTGCCAGGGTTTCAGCGCATTACACACTACACGCTACACCCTACACACTACACACTACACACTATACACTACACACTACACTATACACTATACACTACACTATACACTACACCATACACTACACTACACACTACACTACACACTACACACTAGACTACACTACACTACAGTGTGTGCGTGGGCATTGTTACGTTTTGGGGTTCAGCGCATAGGCGGCATAGGCTATGGGCTTTGGCCATGGCTTTGCGGGCCATGTGGGTTTATAATGTACCCTTAGGCTTAGGGTGTCGGTTTAGTTTAGAGGCTTGAAGGCTTATGAAAAAGTTTATCATACTCATGTCCAATGCAAGGACTTCCTCAACCCTAAGCCCTAAGCCTTAAACTCTAAACCCTCAACCCTAAACCTTAGCTCAGCCCTCAACCCCAAGCCCTAAACCTTAAACCATAAACCCTAAACCTTAAACCCTAAACCCTGGAACCCTCAACCCTCAACCCCTAAACCCTAAACCCCTAAAACCAAAAAACCCTAAAACCTAAACATTAAGCCCTCGCCAAAGCAGGTGGTGCCAGTTGCCAGGGGCTTGGACGACCGAACTCTGCAGCTCATGTCATAAGCTGTTGAAACCGTAAACCCCAAACCCTAAACCCTAAGCCCTAAACCCTAAACCCTACACCCTAAACCCTAAACCCCAAACCCTATCTGGGGTTGATTTGGAGAGGTGCTGCTCCAAGTTCGGCGGGCCTATATCCCATTTTCGCCGCCTACACATATAAGCCATAGGACCCATGGAAAGTTCATACTGATTAGGGTTTAGGGTTTAGGGTTTAGGTTTAGGGTTTAGGGTTTAGGGTTTAGGGCCTAGGGTTTAGGGTTTAGGGTTTAGGGTTTAGAGGGGCTCACCAGTTGTATTCAGCCTGCCGCAGAGTATTTGGAACTGCCCCCTCAGGCCTCCTGTGAATCGTTGGCGTCGACCGTGGCGCAACTGAGTGAGGAGTAGTCGATCCCTGTGACCAAGGCCGTCTAGATGCGCCCAGGGGTCTTAGTCTCCAACTAAACCCCATTCTCCGATTGCCCCTATCTCTCATATTCAGCATACCCTACGTACTCAACATTGAAAACTACCATGGGTATCCTGCATACCCGAATGGGCCAACTCAGTTTCCTTCTGCGTTGGGAAGTTGCTACCCGAAGCCCGATCAACTCGATCAGCCTGACGGAAGGATGCCTTAATCCCTAAACCCTACACCCTAAACCTCGAAACCCTAAACCCTGAACCCTAAACCCTAAACCCTACACCCTAAACCCTACACCCTAAACCCTAAACCCTAAACCCTAAACCCTAAACCCTAAACCCTAAACCCTAAACCCTAAACCCTAAACCCTAAACCCTAAACCCTAAACCCTAAACCCTAAACCCTAAACCCTAAACCCTAAACCCTACCCCTAAACCCTTAGCCCAAAACCCCAAACCCTAAACCGCAGGGCTCATCTAAGCTCGAGCTGGGTTGTGCAAGCCAGCGCCCTGCCAATGGTAGGCCGCCCCGACCTCGTCCTGGCTCTTGGGGATTGTTCCTAAACCCTAAACCCTAAACCCTAAACCCTAAACCCTAAACCCTAAGTAGCCCTCAGTGTTTGGCGTTTAGGGTTGGGACTTTAGGGCCCTGCACTCCGCAATTTAGGGCTTTAGGATTTTGAGGCATGCTGTTGGGGATAAGGATGGATAAGGCCTCAGCCCTTAGCCCCAAACCGCGAACCTCAAAACCCCAAGGCCTCAACTCTTAAACCCAAGACCTCAAACCCAACACCCTAAACCCTAAACCCTAAGTCCCTAAACCCTAAGCCCTAAACCCCAAACCCTAAACCCTAAACCCTAAACCCTAAACCCTAAACCCTAAACCCTAAACCCGAAGATCATTGGAACAGTCCCCACTTGCAAACGCCCCGCCGGCTCCTGCTCCCTCCGTCTTGTTATACAAGCGGCCAGAGCAGCTGCGTTGCCTCTGCGCCTCCAGGCTGCGCGCTACCCTAAGGTACAAGTCATTTAGGGTTTAGGGTTTAGGGTTTAGGGTTTAGGGTTTAGGGTTTAGGGCTAGAGTCTCGCACACAAATCACGGGGCATCGCGCACAAGACCTCCCTGACAGTCTGCAAAGCATTTGAATTTGGCTTGCCGGGAAGAGCGCACAAGATCGCAGCCCCATGCATCCACAGCTACCTGAAGGGACATTCGACAGGGTGGTTGGGTTGAGAGCTGCTTGCGGGCTAGCAGTCTTAGTTTTGCACTTGCGTTTACATTATGCGCTAAATCGCAAGAGGGTTTCGCACCTGAAAGATAAAGCTCTTGGATCCTTTCGGCCACCAAGCAACATGCTATGCAAGTGTGTCATGCCAACTCCCTTACGCCCTGGCAACAATACAAGGCAACTGCCCTTGAATTACGAGGAAGTCCAGGAAGATGGGTTTAGGGTTTAGGGTTTAGGGTTTAGGGTTTAGGGTTTAGGGTTTACGGTTTAGGGTTCAAACCCTCAACGGCCCGAAACGCAGTAGTTGAGCTTGCGTTCTGAGTTGAAGGGTCTCTTCTGGTGGCTGACTTTCCATCCGAGTGGGCAAAGCTTTGAACTGCCGGTGTAGGGTTCTTTAGGGCTCAGGGCAAGGGGCCCCTAAAACCTCAAACCCGGGTTTAGGATGTAGGGTTGCCTAGAGGTGCACTTTGCAAGTTTGTAAGGTTTCGGGCTTAGGGCTTATGGTTTAGGGTTCAGGGCTAAGGGTTCAGGGTTTAGGGTTTAGGGGTTGCTATACTCGTGCCTTCTTTTAATTAAGGGGTAGAGTATCTAGCTAGGCCCCGAAGGACATTTCATATTTTTCCTTGCGAGCATGTTGGGGTGTTTGCAGTCAGAGGCACCCCTATACTTCCTGGGGCTGTTTGGTTGCGGGCGGCAAGGCCCGAACTTGCACCCTCCTCACCCCTAAACCCTAAACTCGAACCAGTGTCCATCCCAAGCCCAACTCCGGTCTTCACTGACCCCTTTGAGTGCAGATCAGCTCGTAAATTCTTCTGCTTACTTGGTAGCCCAGTGGTACCCTTGTCCCCTTTTTTGCCCCAAAAAAGGGTGCCCTTATCAGAATATGGTTACTGTGCTACCAAGCTCAAGACCCCCCCCCCCCCCCAAAAAAAAAAAAAAAAAAAAACAAGATGGTACTCCCTACATTGTCCTATTCCTATACATATATATATTTGTTTGGGGGGGGGAGTTCTTCAGCAAGTAGCAGTGAACAGTTTCGATTTGCAGGAAAGCTGAAAAGTTCAGGGTGTCGCAGTATTGCAGGGGTTTAGGGTTCAGAATCCGGGTTTCACCAGTGCCTCGGGTTTGTGACTCGTGGATGAGTATTCCCACTTTTGGGGTTTGGACTTTAGGGTTCCCTAAACCCCAAACCCTAAACCCTAAACCCTTTGGGGTTTAGGGTTTAGGGTTTCCAGATTCGCCGGGATATGGCAGAGCACAGTCGCCACTCGGAAGCATAGATCCCGGACTGCTCGGCTATCCGTAACTCTGAGAAAGGGAGAGGCAAGAGCATGAGGATAGCCCTAAACCCTAAACCCCAAGCCCTAAGCCCTAAGCCCTTGACCTTAAACCCCTGACCCTTAACCCTGAACCCTTATCCCTAAACCCTCAACCCTCAACCCAAGCCTACCTTCCCATCAAACACATGTTAGGAGCTACAAAGCTCGGCGGTTTTTTGGGCCCTGTAGGGTAGTGACATTGTTAGGGTTTATGGTTTAGGGTTTAGGGTTTAGGGTTTAGGGTCTAGACTTAGCTGCACCTTGGCAACTTTCCTGAGCCAGCAAGCCAAGGCGTCTTGTTAAGCAAGAGCAGCTGCTTTTCTGGCTCCACAGCAAACCTACCCAAACCCTAAACTCCCAAACCAGCCCTAAAACCGCAAGCGTGCGCGAGCCCCCATGTTTCTGCATGCTCGCCTCACCCTGCACACGCTCCAATTACGCAGTACAGCAGATCGCCCTTGATTCCTGGTTACCGCAACCACGCGTGAGGCCACATAAGAGCTTCTACACAGACCTGACCTGGCAGGCGAAGCTCGATGCAAAAGCATCTTTAGAGCTTAGGGTTTAGGGTTTAGGGTTTAGGGTTTAGGGTCTAGGGTCTAGGGTTCAGGGTTTGGCTTAGGGTTTAGGGCGCTTAGGGTTGAGGGGGCTTGGGGTTTAGGGCGCTTAGGGTTTAGGGGGCTTAGGGTTTAGGGGGCTTTGGGCTTAGGGTTTCGGGTATGCAAGCTATCATTCTTCCGTGAACTCTTGGGGTGGACAGGTTGGCTCAAGGATCATTTCTCTCGCTTGCTCAGACACTCAACACAGTCCGGTTGGCGCCATGTGGCGCGGCGTTGGTTTGCGCTCGCTCGCTGGGGCTGCAGCAGCCGGGTCTCTGCAGATGAAAGCGAATCAGCCGACACATGCTGAGGGCTCACACGCTCCATGCTGCAAAATTGAAAAACCAGTCAGCGGCATGCCAGCTGCACAGGCCAAGTGGCAATGGCAGGTTCCTGATGGAGAGAAGCCAAACCACCTGGCCTTCTACGTGCCGCGTGACCCAGGTATCTTTGCAAACGCTGCGGTCGGCTCGCTTGCAACCAAACTGATATCACATGGCTCTGTGGAGTATCTTAGTAGCTGAGTGAGTACACTTTACACTTTTTGGGATACTATAATTTCTCTACAAAACTAAAAGCAACAGAGGTATTCCATCATTCTCCCCAAAAATTTCTGCAAAGACCGCACCGAGCCGTATCCGTTGATGATCTCCCTGCATCCAGCTGGTCGGGGTGCTGACCACCTCATTGACCCCGCAGGTGGGCGGTTTGGGGGCTTATTTTCTTTGTGGTACTTTACCGTAACTTTAGATCCTTACCTTTTTTGGATTTTATTGGGTTTCTTAGTACGGCAGCTAAAAGTTTAATTTATAGCTACCCTCCTGAGTGCAGCCAAGTTTGTCTTGAGTTTTTTGCTTTTCCCTAAACTCCGAAAGTCCCGGAACCCTAAACCGTCAGGGGCCTAACTAAGCCCCAAAAGAACTTAATTCCTGAAGCAAACAGCCTACAAACGTAGCAGTCGCAGTCGGAGTAGGAGTAGGAGTAGGAGTAGGAGTAGGATGAGTAGTAGTAGTAGTAGTAGTAGTAGTAGTAGTAGTAGTAGGAGAAGTAGCAGCAGCACTAGCAGTAGCAGCAGCAGTAGCAGTAGTAGCAGTCGCAGCAGCAGTAGCAGCAGTAGCAGTAGTAGCAGTAGCAGCAGCAGTAGCAGTAGTAGCAGTAGCAGTAGCGCACTGGCACTAGCAATTGCACTAGCAGCTCAGTAGCAGTAGCAGTAGCAGTAGCAGTAGCAGTAGCAGTAGCAGTAGCAGTAGCAGTAGCAGTAGCAGTAGCAGTAGCAGTAGCAGTAGCAGTAGCAGTAGCAGTAGCAGTAGCAGTAGGAGGCCAAACATAGCAAAACAGTCATCATACCCAACCTCGCCCCCCCCTCCAACGAAAATAAGAATCAATGCATAAGAAAAATAAGCACTAAACCAATCAAGAAAACTAATCCACCCTGCTGCAGGTGCTGCCCGAACGGGGCGCGACATTGTCGGTTCACGTGATGTTGTTTGGGCATCATTCTCAGGGGGTCCTGGAAACGGCTTCTTCGATTGGCACGACGGCAGTCAACAGTGGGAGAAATTCTTCATGGAGGAGTTCATTCCCTTCGTGGAGCAGAACTACTGCTGCGGAGGCCATCGGTCGCGGCGTTACTTGACAGGTATTTGCATGGGGGGTATCGGTGCGCTCATGTACGGCTGCAAACATCCGAATTTCTTTCAAGCTGTCGCAGCTTGCCAACCGGCGATTTTTTGCGCGGCCGAGCCTCAAGACTTGCCTGATGAGGATATCGCCATGTTCCGGAGCCTATATCCGATATCCCTCTTGGGAATTACTTTTATTTTTGTTTATATAAAACCCAAGAGGATATTTATGATATTGTTCCTTAGGTTCTAAGGGGAGTATAGGAGCCAGGACGATGTCAACAAGTTTGGGGCATCCTCACTCAAGGAGGTCGATCCACAATGGTTTCGTGAGAAGTTGAGCCCAATCGCCATGGCAATTGATCATGCCGATGAAATCCGTGACAGTGGCATA
>CAJNDS010002563.1:0-35000 GCA_905221605.1 Symbiodinium natans
ACACACACCAACACACACACCAACACACACACCAACACACACACCAACACACACACCAACACACACACCAACACACACACCAACACCAACACACACACCAACACACACACCAACACACACACCAACACACACACCAACACACACACCAACACACACACAAACACACACACCAACACACACACCAACACACACACCAACACACACACCAACACACACACCAACACACACACCAACACACACACCAACACACCAACACACACACACACACACACCAACAAACACACACACACCACACCAACACACACACACACACCACACCAACACACACACACACACACAAACACACACACACACACACACACACACACACACACACACACACACACACACACACACACACACACACACACACACACACACACACACACACACACACTCACCAAGATACCTAGTGTACGGTGCCCTCGATCTGGGGTGTTCTTTGAGGTGTCGCAAGATACTCAAGTTTTTTTTCAACGCAAAAGAGTGCAGCAACAGTGGGCGCCTCTCCTGCCGCCACATTCGGGAGCCCCACCCGCCAGGACGCCTGTCGCGAACGTGGCAGGGGCCTCGGAGGGACGGGTGCTGGCAGAGCTTGGAGTTGATGAGAGTTGAGAAGTTGAGAGAAGTTGTACCAAGTTGGAGAGACTCAGAGAAGGCTGTAGTGCATCCCGCGTCCGACTTGGTGCGAGCTCCCGTTGCATCCATGGGGGTCCTGAAGATTCCTGAAGGCCGCCTGGGGAGTGCGACGCCTCTGTCACGTGGGCGAAGGTGTAGAGAGAGACGCCCCCCGAGTCCGAGGCCCGACGGCGCTGATGCTCGCTGCCGAGTATGGTCAGCGAGACTGCCTGGAAGTGCTCCTGCAGGCGGGAGCGGACAAGGCCCGTGCGGGGTGCCGGTTTTTGCACGTGGGCTCTAAAGGGGGGGAAGAGGTTGTGGAAGGCTGCCAGCTTCAGCTGCCGGAGACTTTTCCACACTCCCTTCTGCCGGAATCCCGCAACCCCACTCTGACCGCAGCATAAATGCACCAGTAAGTTGGAAGTGGATGTTGAGTCTGTCCGGGCGAAACCCTTCTTCCCCGGTCCTGCCAGTACAATCCTCCTGAGAGCATTCTGTGAAATCTGGGCCAGGCAAGCACACACTTTTTCCATACCACTCGGACAATTTGGTGCAACTTCTCATCACAAGCAGGGCTGCAATCTTTGCATTTTGCATGTTCGAGCACATCCTTCTCTGTAAAGGACTTGACTTAGTTGGTACAACCCTGAATCGCTTCAAGCTGGATTGGGAGCCCCTCATGTTGCAGAGCCACCCTATGCCCCCCAATGACAGACGAAAGTGACTGGCCATGCAGTCTCCAGCAGATCCACATTTTTGGGGGTTCTGAGACAGGTTTCCATGCCTTGCGGAAGGGGCCAGTTGCTCATGAGCCTGGGCCCTCGACTTTCCATAGTCGGAGGATCTGATATATGGGTTGAAGCCCTCGTCTCTAGATTGCAGAGCTTGAACTCAGTCAGCCCTGTAGCATTGGAGGAAGGTAGGGGTCCGGCAGGGTTTCAGGTTGGGGCTCTGACTGCTGAAGACCACACAAACGCGACGCAATCGCCAGACATGGACTGAAGGGTGCCCTCGATCTGGGGCGTTCTTTGAGGCGTCGCAAGATTCTCAATTTTTGAACGCAAAAGAGTGCAGCAACAGTGGGCGCCGCTCCTCCCGCCACACTCGGGAGCCCCGCCCGCCAGGAGGCCCGTGACAAATATGGCAGTGGCCTCGGAGGGACGGGTTGCAGGCAGAGCTTGGAGTTGGTGAGAGTTGAGAAGTTGAGAAGTTGTACCAAGTTGGAGAGATTCACAGAAGGCTGTATTGCATCCCGCATCCGACTTGTGCGAGTTCCCATTGCCTCCATGGGGGTCCTGAAGGCCGCCTGGGGAGTCCGACGCCTCCGTCACGTGGGCGAAGGTGTAGAGAGAGACGCCCCCCGAGTCCGAGGCAAGACGGCGCTGATGCTCGCTGCCCGTTTTGGCCAGCGAGACTGCCTGGAAGCGCTCCTGCAAGCGGGAGCGGACAAGGCCTGTGCGGGGTGCCGGTGTTGCACGTGGGCTCTAAGGGGGGGAAGGGGTTGTGGGAGGCTGCCAGCTTGAGCTGCCGGGGCTTTTCCCACTGACCGCAGCATAAATGCACCGACCGTTTCCTTTTGCAGCGTTTTGACTGTAGTTACATCCGGGCCATCCGGGGGCTTATGAGGGGGATCAGATGCATTCCGAAACTCATTAGGCCTGAGGGCCTCGGCGGTTTTTGGAGTGCGTATGGCAATCGCCGCGGGGTCTTCATTTTTGGGCACATTTGGCTGCGGGACTTGGTTTTTTAAAAAACGATGTAGGCACTTAAAACTGGGTTGGGAGCCATCCTGATATTGCAGAGCCAGCCTCAAGACGAACCACCCCCCCACCCGAACCTGGGTTATGGCCCCCAAGGCCGAACATGACCGTGTCTCTGTCTCCAGGTGCATGAGCTTAAGCCCTCAGCGAGCCCCATGCCCGTAGCCTTTGGGTAGGCAGGATGGCAAAGGCATTTTGAAGCCACAGACGGGGCTGTGCGGGATAGCGAGCAACACAATCACCACACACTCACCATACCTAGACTGAAGGGTGCCCTCGATCTGGGGTGTTCTTTGAGGCGTCGCAAGATACTCTTCTTTTAAACGCAAATAGAGTGCAGCAACAGTGGGCGCCTCTGCTGCCGCCACAGCCACACTCGGGAGCCCCACCCGCCAGGAGGCCCATGAAAGGTGGGGCAGGGGCCTCGGAGGGACGGGTGCTGGCAGAGCTTTGGAGTTGATGAGAGTTGGAGAAGTTGAGAAGTTGTACCAAGTTGGAGAGACTCAGAGAAGGCTGTATTGCATCCCGCATCCGACTTGTGCGAGTTCCCATTGCCTCCATGGGGGTCCTGAAGGCCGCCTGGGGAGTCCGACGCCTCCGTCACGTGGGCGAAGGTGTAGAGAGAGACGCCCCCCGAGTCCGAGGCCTGACGGCGCTGATGCTCGCTCAGCGAGACTGCCTGGAAGCGCTCCTGCAAGCGGGAGCGGACAAGGCCCTTTCCACACTCCCTTCTGCCGGAATCCCGCAAACCCTACCCTGACCGCAGCATAAATGCACCAGTAAGTTGGAAGTGGATGTTGAGTCAGCCCGGGCGAAACCCTGCAACCCCGGTCCTGCCAGCACAATTCTCCTGAGAGCATTGTGAAATCTGGGCCATGCAAGCACACACTTTTTCCATACCACTTGGACAATTTGGAGAACTTCTCATGACAAGCAGGGCTGCAGTCTTTGCATTTTTTCATTTTCGAGCACATCCTTGTCGGTAAAGGACTTGACTTGGTTGGTACAACCCTGAATCGCTTCAAACTGGATTGGGAGCATCTCATGTTGCAGATATGCCCCCCCCGCGGATCCACGTTTGGGGGTTCTGAGACAGGTTTCCATGCATTGGGGAAGGGGGCAGTTGCTTATGAGCCTGGGCCCTCGACTTTCCACAGTCGGAGGGTCTGATATATGGGTTGAAGCCCCCGTCTCGAGATGGAGAGCTTGAACTTAGTCAGCCCGGGCGCGTGCGACTCTGGAACGCACGGGTTTGGCGCCGTCTATAGTGTCAAAAGCCACGACCTTTCAACCCTATGTAGGTCCTCAGCTCAAAAGCCTCCAAACCTGAATGCCTTCAAACCGAAGCTGCAACCTTAGAATAGCAACAAATGCCGCCCTGCAACCACGCCACGGGGCCCGCAGCCACGCCGAGGGAAAGGCTATCCGCCCATGAGCCATCGTGTCAGGCTGTCGAAAACCAAGGCCGCTGATGCTCCTGATGCGCGTCCCGCGGTCCCGGACTGAACCCGCTGATGCTCATGATATTGGGGGGGGTCCGTGGCCCAAACATTACGCAAATTAACACCAAAATTGGTGGGGGCTGCGGCACTGCCGTCCAGCCTACTTGTGCTACGCACAGGGCTAGTTCGATTCGCGCGGAATAGACCCCGTTACACAGGTTCGCGACAGGGTCAGCCATGGCGTCGTTGTGTTCGAGTAGTGCTATACCCCCCCAGTCGTACACCCGACGCCGCGGGATCCTCCTTTTCGTGGTTGACAGGGTTTCTGCATGCGTGGTCGGGATTGAGCCGGGGAGAGGCGCGTTGGGTTGGGGGGGGAGTGGAGGGGATGGAGGGGGTGGGGCGGCGGATGGTGGATGGAGGGGGGGCAAGTGGCATGCCGTGGGGCGGACACAGAAAACCCTTCGACATTCAAGAGCAAATAGGACGACAATGGGTTTAGGGTTTAGGGTTTAGGGTTTAGGGTTCAAGAGCTCTTGGTCGAGCAGTTCCTCGTTTAGGCTCTGTGTTTAGAACATCGAAAAATACCCACCCACCCGAAGCTCCCATAACATTAAGAAATAAAAAGTTTCTTCTTTTATTAGGATGGTTTAATAACAAAATGAATGGCTTCCACTTAACAAACGAGGAGGTGGAGATACTGAACTACGCGAGGCTTTGAGGTCTTGAAGCCCTAAACTGAGGCCTTGAAACCCTAAACACCAGGCCTTCAGGCTTTGAAACCCTAAACGTTCGGCCTTGAACCCTCAACATTAGGCCTTGAGGCCCTGGAACTCTAAACGTCAAGCCGTGAGGCCCTGACCACCCGGCTTAAGGCCCTGAAACCCTGAACAGCAGGCCTTGAGGCCCTCAAGCCTTGAACACTAGGCCTTGAGGTCCTGGCACCCTAAACACCAGGCCTTGAAGCCTGGAACCGCCTTGAAACCCTAAACATAGGCGTTCGTTCACCAGGCCTTGAGGCCCTGAATCCTAAACACCAGAACTAGGTTGTGAAAAGGTCGCGGGGGCAGCCCTTCCTCAGAAAAACCCTGAAAAAACCCTAAGAAACATGGAAAACCTTAAAAAGAACATGAAAAACCTTGAAAAACCCTAAAAAACTTGAAATAACACGGCTTTGAGGCCTTGAAACCCTAAACGCTGGACCCTGAAACCCTAAACACAGGCCTGGAGGCCTTGAAACCCGAAACGTTGGGCCCTGAAACCCTAAACACAGGCCCCGAGGCCCTGAGGCCTTGAAACCCAAAATACAGGCCCTGAGGCCTTGAAAACCTAAACGCTGGGTGAGGCCTTGAAACCCTAAACGCTGGGCCCTGGACCCGTGAGGCCTTGAAACCCTAAACGCTGGGCCCTGAAACCCTAAACGCAGGCCCTGAAACCCTGAAACCCTAAACACCAGGACTTGAGGCCTTGAAACCCTAAACGCTGGGCCTGAAACCCTAAACACAGGCCCTGAGGCCTTGAAACCCTAAACGGTGGGCCCTGAAACCCAAAACACAGGCCCTGAGGCCCTGAAACCCTAAACACAGGCCCGAGGCCCTTGAAACCCTAAACACAGGCCCTGAAACCCTAAACACAGGCCCTGAGGCCTTGAAACCCTAAACGCTGGGCCCCTGAAGCCCTAAACACAGGCCCTGAGCCCTTGAAACCCTAAACGCTGGGCCCTTGAAACCCTAAACACAGGCCCTGAGACCTGAAACCCTAAACACAGGCCCTGAGGCCTTGAAACCCTAAACACAGGCCCTGAGGCCTTGAAACCCTAAACGCTGGGCCCTGAAACCCTAAACACAGGCCCTGAGGCCTTGAAACCCTAGAAGCCTTTTAAACCCTAAACACAGGCCCTGAAGCCTTGAAACCCTAAACGCTGGGCCCTGAAACCCTAAACACAGGCCCTGAGACCTGAAACCCTAAACACAGGCCCTGAGGCCCTGAAACCCTAAACACAGGCCTTGAAACCCTAAACACAGGCCCTGAGGCCCTGAAACCCTAAACGCAGGCCCTGACCCCTTGAAACCCTAAACACAGGCCCTGAGGCCTTGAACCCCTAAACGCTGGGCCGTGAAACCCTAAACACAGGCCCTGAGAGGGCTTGAAACCCTAAACGCTGGGCCCTGAAACCGGCCCTGTGGGGTGGTGGGTTGGGGTTGGGGTTGAGGGTTAGGGTTTAGGGTTAGGGTTTAGGGTTTAGGGTTTAGGGTTTAGGGTTTAGGGTTTAGGGTTTAGGGTTTAGGGTTTAGGGTTTAGGGTTTAGGGTTTAGGGTTTAGGGTTTAGGGTTTAGGGTTTAGGGTTTAGGGTTTAGGGTTTAGGACTTAGGGGGTTTAGGGTTAGGGGGGGTTAGGGGTTAGGGGTTTAGGGGTTTAGGGGTTTAGGGTTTAGGGTTTAGGGGGTGGGGCGGGGGGGGTGGGGGGGGAGATACCATGGGGGGGGGATACCATGGGGGGGGGGGGGGTGGGGGGGGGGGGGGGGGGGGGGTACCGACACGGGACACGGAACCTTTTATCAGACCCTCCGACTATGGAAAGTCGAGGGCCCAGGCTCACAAGCAACTGGCCCCTTCCGCAATGCATGGAAACCTGTCTAAACTGAAACGCGACACAATCGCCAGACATGGACTGAAGGGTGCCCTCGATTTTGGGTGTTCTTTGAGGCGTCGCAAGACACTCAGTTGTTTGTTAACGCAAAAGTGTGCAGCAACAGTGGGCGCCTCTCCTGCCGCACTCGGGAGCCCCGCCCGCCAGGAGGCCCGTGACGAACATGGCAGGGGCCTCGGAGGGACGGGTGCTGGCAGAGCTTGGAGTTGATGAGAGTTGAGAAGTTGAGAAGCTGTACCAAGTTGGAGAGACTCAGAGAAGGCTGTAGTGCATCCCGCATTCGACTTGTGCGAGTTCCCATTGCCTCCATGGGGGTCCTGAAGGCCGCCTTAGTCCGACGTTTCTGTCACGTGGGCGAAGGTGTAGAGAGAGATGCCTTCCGAGTCCGAGGCCGGACGGCGCTGATGCTCGCTGCCCAAGAAGGCGAGCGAGACTCCCTGGCAGCGCTCCTGCAAGCGGGAGCGGACAAGGCCTGTGCGGGGTGCCGGTGTTTGCACGCGGGCTCTCAGGGGGGGGAAGGGGTTGCGGAAGGCTGCCAGCTTCAGCTGCCGGAGACTTTTCCACGCTCCCTTCTGCCGGAATCCAGCAACCCCTGACCGCAGCAAAAATGCACCAGTAAGTTGGCAGTGGATGTTGAGTCAGCCCGGGCGAAACCTGCTTCCCCGGTCCTGCCAGTACAATCCTCCTGAGAGCATTCTGTGAAATCTGGGCCAGGCAAGCACGCACTTTTTCATGCCGTCCAGCCTATTTGTGCTTCGCACAAGGCTAGTTGATTAGATTAGCATATAAATCCCGGGTTACACAGGTTCGCGACAGGGTCAGCCATGGCGTCGCTGTGTTCGAGTAGTGCTATACCCCCCACCAGAAGTCGTACACCCGACGCCGCGGGATCCTCCTTTTCGTGGTTGACAGGGTTTCTGCATGCGTGGTCGGGGGCATTACACCATGAGGGCTCTCCCATTGAGCCGGGGAGAGGCGCGTTGGGTTGGGGGGGGAAGTGGTGGGGATGGAGGGGGTGGGGCGGGGGATGGTGGATGGAGGGAGGCGGGTTCGGACACAGAAAACCCGTCGAAATTTCACGACCCTCCGCGGTCGGCGCCAGGCCCGGAAGCCCTCCCCTTGCTCTCGGCCCCCCTGCTGCCCTCCCAAAAGGAAGCGAAGGACAACCGCGGCCGGAGCCTGGGAGTCCCTTCTGCGGCTTGTGCGGTAGAGAGAGGCAACTTTGGGCCGCTCCTCGAACTCCCAACAAGACTTGATGGTGGCCCTTACAGGTTTTGGAGCTCTTGCTTTCCGCGCCCCCTAAAAGCTCGTAAGGCCTGACGGCGCTGGATGTGGCCCTGAACGAGGTGGAGTCGGATTTTGGATTGGGGAGAGCCGGGGCTTCCTCTGCATGGCGGTTTCGGGTTTAGGGTTCAGGGTGTAGGGTTCAGGGTTTAGGGAGCATGTTGCATGTTCTTGACTTCACAGCTAGGAACCACTTTTCCCCTCTGGGTCCTGTTGCGATGCCATGTGCAACCGGACCTTTCCCTTGTGGCATCTATCTTGATTCTAGGAACATCGCGCAGCCCTTATGATCCACAAGGAAGGCCGCCCTAAATCATGAACCCTAAATCCATCTAAGTCCCAGCTCAACCCAAACCCCTTTCTCCTGATCCCCGCCAGTCTCCAGAATCTCCGGCAACAAAGCCAGGAGTGCAAGCAGATCCTGAGCCCCAGCCTTGGTTGCGTCGCGCTTCTGTTGTGGCCTCTTTGGGGGCTGGTTTTGGCCTTCCGAGGGTTCAGCAGCCGGGTCCGCTTTTTGGCGGGGGTTTGCAAGCCAGAAAAGGGGCAAATACAACCCTCACAACTCTCGGGAGCCAAGCTACCTCCCCCTCACTCAAGCGATCTCAAGTGGGCGCAGAGTTCTTTTTGCAACTTGCGGGGAGGTAGTTCGTGTGGAAGGAGCAAGATCCCAATTTCCCGAGCTCTCCCACGTGCGTGAAGGGCTTTACTTGTCGTCAGCTCCGAGCCATCTGTTGCTCCAACTTAAATCCGTCGATGCCACGCCCTTGAAGCCTCGCAAGCAGCATAATGAAAAGGCAGCCAAAAGCCCACCCATACTACAACCCGCGTTTGGTCCTGTGCTGTCTCAGTAAAAAAAGTGCTTCCCTTGCAGGCGAGAAAGGGTGTAAGTTGATTCCGTGGAGCTCGGAGCGCGAATGTTGCGCATTGAGGCACTTGACGGACGCCCCGCGCCTGCGGTGGAGCCAGGCGCGCTGAGGGATTCTCCCGGCTCTGCCCTGAATATCCGACGGCGGTGCCCAAAAGCCTCAGGTCGCACGGGTTTGGAACGTGCCCAAGGGCGGGTTGAGGTCGAAGCGCTCCTATGCTTAGCACTTGCATAGGCCTGCGTCCAAAGTGACAAGAACCACCCGAGCCACCCGGAGCTCCACGGCTCCGAAGCTCCCTTTGAAGGGCACTTTGCCCAATCCCTCTGAGCCAAGTTGCAAAGGGTCCAAGAAAGCCATGTGCCGCCATCTGCTGCCGCCCGGCAGCAACCAAAACAATCTTGACGCCTTGATCCTGACTCCTGAGTGTACATTTTTGTCCCGAGGGTGGGTGGGCTTATAGGGGAAGAATGCATTCCGTGAAGGAAGTATGGTGTTGTGTTGCGCTGGTTTGCTTCCTGCACACGCGGCGTGCGCGAGTGGCTGCTGCCCGTAGCGAAGACTCTCACTCACTCGATCACTTGGGTTACCACTGGAACCTGGTACCATAAAAACTCGTAATTACTGGTAGCCCATCAGGGCGAAGGTGTCACATTCGTGTTCAGCAGGCTCGCTACAAGGACAGACGGGAAGGACACGTGGGATTTGGTTTGGCATGTAGGGGTCTGGGTTCTCCAGTACCGGAGTGACATGGACGGTGTGCTGCGCGCCCGTTGAATCCTGCTTTAGCTGCCTCACTGCCTCACGATGAGGCAGGACAGCCCCCCCTGCACACTGTGACCTCTCACGTTCAATTCCACCCCTAGGACTTTTCAGTTGTTCAGAGCCCACCTGGCAGTCACAAGGGAGGCCCTGCATGCCGCTGCGCCTGCGACGCAAAGACAACTAAAACTAGTGTTGTACTGGTCTTCCTCCATCTGCTGCTGCTGCTGCTGCTGCTGCCTACTGCTGTAGCAGGAACGAGATAGCCCGATGCGTGCAGGCTGGGCCATGGCGGAGACGATCGCAGTAGGGCGGACTTAGGGCGTCCGGTGAAAAATGTACAGCTCTCGCACTTATCACAGCGAGAATGTGGCGACTGCTTATGGTGTTTGGAGTGCGCTTCCGCTGGCACTAGGATGGGACCCTAGATTCTTCGCTGAGCACAACAATGACAAGCATCCTGTCCAAGCGCTTGCTGGAAGAATTCTTTGGGGCTTGGTTCGGAGGAAAACTCCGAAGGAAGCTCGAGCACGCGCAAATTAGCCGTGCCTAGCCTAGCTAGTCAATTGCACGTTGGCACCCTGTAGAACGGCGAGAAGGACCACATTCTTCACGCCCCTCACCCCCAGCACATCTGCAGATGAGGGCCGTTTGCACCCGCAAGTCAACGTGCCGCGACATACTCGAGTACTCGAGAGGATGCCGAAGCACAGGGCACTGTTGGGTGCCCTTCGCCTCGGCAGTTTACTGCACTAGCAGCCGAAGCCTGAGAACTGCCCACCGTTTTTTCCGGATCGCTGCTCAGCCTGGGCAAAACTCCCTCCAAGAGGGTTTTGCCAAGGCTGCGCGATGCAGATGGTAGGAAGGCAGCTGGAACTGACCAAGTTGCAACACTTCTTTATGGCTGGCAGATGTTGTCATTATGAGTGAGACGAGCTATCCGCGTGAATCCTGCCTTGCTCTTAGCGGTGGCTTTTTCCTCCCGAGGAGGTGTGTGTCCCGCCTGGGTAGAAAGCAGAGTCTCGGCGCTTGTCAGCCATTCAGAAAAGGTTGCTGACGCGGCGTGAGTGATGTAGGTTCATGCTGGCTAGAACAGCAGTGTCAGACTTGCACTGAAACCTTCAATCATGCGGCCAAGCGCCTTCTCTGTTTGATCCATGGTGACTGGCAGAGGGGGAGAGGCATGGAGCCCTTTGTGACATGATGGCGGGCAGCTCCCTTCATGCAGCTCCCTTCATGCAGCCGCTGGCAGTTCAATATACAAAGCCCGCTGATTTTTGGCCAATCGCACCCGAATCCCGAGCCTGGGATCTTGCGTACCGCAACCCTGCAACCCTGAACTCCCTGGACCTGAGACAGAGCTCTTAGAGGCTTAGAGGCCTGAAGCCCCGCACGGAGGAGGTGATGTCGGGTAGTCTATAGGGGTTGAAGGGTTGATACGGTTTATGGGGTTTATAGGGTTTACAGGGTTCAAGGATGAGGCTTTTGGAGGCGTCGTACGCACAGCCCGCAACTCGGTGACATGCCCCCCTATCGAGTCGGAACGAAGCTTGGCTCGATTGAACCCACGTCCGCCCCCCTCCCCCCCGCCCTTTGCAACGTCGATCCTCCCCCGTTTTGATCTCACACGGCGCGGCTGCGCAATTCCGCTTTCGCGAGCTTATATGTATCCGGCAGGTGTTTCATATTAGCAGCTCGAGGTTTCGGGCCACACCGCCTTTTCCACATGCTCATGCTTTCCATGATTTACTTCTCAGCTCTGAGAGATGGCCCTGCAACCGCATTCTTCTGCTCACGCAGCGTGTCTCTGCCCAAGACCGTGAGATTTGCTCACGGCGGGCTGAGCATTGCTCCCGCTTCCTTTGTGCGAGTTCCATGGCCACGTTTGCGGCGGGCGATCGCATCCTCTTCAAAAACGAGCAGGCCGCAAGTTTGCCGAAAGCCCCCACGATAGACAAGTCTGGGAGGGCCAGAGCAGATGCCCGATGCCCAGCCACTGTCACCATGACCCCAAGCTTCGGAGCAGGAACAGTGCTGCCATGTGCTACTATACCCCTTTACCCTAAACAGTCAAGACATGTCAAGACAGTAGCATTGAGAATGGCAATCATCCAGCAGGAATGAGTCTCTCTCCTGAAACCCAAATTGTTCCAGACCAAAAGCCTTCGGGGACCCCCTAAATAACCCTAAACCCTAAACCCTAAACCCTAAATCCAAAACCCTAAACTCTAAACCCTAAACCCGAAAAGGTCCCGTCCTGAAACTGGCATCGCGGGGCTTTTGCAGGAGAGGCAGCTGCACGGCACCGTCCGCTTCGTCGGAAGGACCGACTTCGCAGAAGGCGAACCTGGGCATGGAATTGGGGCCTCCACACTTTAGGGTCCAGGGTTTATGGTTCAGGGTTTAGGGTTTAGGGTGTTAGGGTGTTAGGGTGTTAGGGTGTTAGGGTATTAGGGTGTTCGGGGTTAGGGTTTAGGATGAAGCACCTGCATGCTGCGCTGATTCTGGCAACGACGACGAGGATGGTGATGATCGTTTCTGGGATGTGCGATGCCGATGCCCGATGCTTCCAGGGAGCTTCGAACTGAAAGGCCTCAGGGGTCAGCCACGCACAACCCTAGGCCACCGGGAAGTGGTGACCCCAAAAAACTCAAAAGTCCTGAGACTCAAGGTTCTGAGGCCTGCAGCTTCTTTGAGAGATCTAAGGATTGGCTCGGCTTGGAGTTGGACGAGAAGGCGAGACGCAAGTTGCAAGAGAGGCTTCCCATGGCCACCACAGCAGTCTAAGCACACTGTAAGCACGCCACAGCCTTCTGCATGATTCTGCAGACTCGCACCTCTCTTTCCCAGCGCAGTTTTTCAGCGCTGCGCCCCTTCTGGACCAGGTCGGCAAGAATGATGGCTCGGTGAGGGGCAAAGCGTACTTCCAGTGCCAGCCACAGTGCCCCCTAGCATGTGCTGCAGCCATCGCATGTTCTGTGCGCCTCTGCTTTTGCCGTGTGTGTCCGGTAAGGCTAGCAAGATCATGCTCCTTGAGGTTCTGACTAGGGCCAGGGGACAGCACTTTCCAAAGCCCATCTGACAATGGTCACGAAAGAGAGCCATCGGATCTCGAGTGGCCTTTTTGGAACTGTTTTCGGGCTTTGACCCCCTGAGGCCTGACCAATCCGGGGGGAAAAGCGTGGGTGGTGTCGCCCCGTTGGTCCGATAGATCGGACAAGCCTTTTCAAGCGACTCTTCAAGCTCTCAGCTCAGCTGGCCATGTTGTTCTTGTTGTTTTTTGAAGCCGCTGTATCAAGCATTGCGTGGCGGCTGTTGAGCAGAGCCATGTACAAGAGAAACTCGCTTAAGCATGATGCAGCTGAGCCATATCCAGACCGCGCGCTTTGTCGGGGTGAGCTTTCTCTCTCCCTAGTTGGGAAGAGATTCCGGTTTTCAAATGTCATGGGGTTTCAGGATATTTTTGGAATTGCGCCTCTGGTATGGGTCTCCTGACAGGTACGGCCTGTTCGTCCGCTCCAACTCCACGGCGCTGCGCAAGTTGGAGGCACGGGCCCGAGCTTTCGACCCCGCTCCTGCAACCCCAATAAGGTCCCTCCGGGTCATGTGCTTCTTTACTATGCCCCCGCCAAGTTCATGCTTCCAAACAAAGATCAGAGGCACGCCGCGGGCAGAACTGGACTTTATTTCTTTATTTCTTTGTTTTTTTTATTTCTCTCTTTCTCTCTTTCTCTCTTTCTCTCTTTCTCTCTTTCTCTCTTTCTCTCTTTCTCTCTTTCTCTCTTTCTCTCTTTCTCTCTTTCTCTCTTTCTTTCTTGCTTTCTTTCTTTCTTGCTGGCTTTCTTTCTTTCGTTCTTTCTTTCTTTCTTTCTTGAATTTTGAGAGTAGCGAGCATGAGGCAGGCTTGCCTCAGAGCGGCGGAATCCATATGAAGAGCCGCAGGTCTCATTGAATCAAAGGCTATACTCAGTTGCAGTATCCAGCAGCAGCAGAATTTCTAGAGATTCCTTCCCAGGCCCAGGGTTTGGGAAGGCAAGTTCCCGATTCTTTGCAGGGCGTCCTACCAGAGTTTCGTCTACAGCAAATCGCTGAGCACCATCATGTTCCCGGAGCCTCTGACCATCAGACGGGGTCATGCAAAGGTCCGAAGGGTTCCGCAGACAACCGTTTTCTCCCCAAAGAGATCCCGGATGCCTTGAGTTCTTGCGACATCTGCCCGCGTCATGCCCGGAGGATGCGGAGCCTTCCTCACCTTCGGCTCAGGCCGGGGCCGGCTTCTGGGGGTGTCGGTGCTGTTTGTTTGGGGGAGGAGGGCCTGGGCCGCTTCTGCCGCCGTGTGCTACTTGTATGCAGATCCCAGCTGGTGTAGCTGCATCTAACTCATGAGGAGAAGAGGATGTCAGATCGTCAGAACATGCAGCAATCGTTAGAATTCGGGCCTGAGCCACCCTGCACCCCATCTCTTGAAGCTGCAGATCCGAGCCAGAAAACCGGCCCGAGAGTCACCTTTAGGGTTTGGGGTTTAGGGTTTAGGGTTTAGGGTTGATAGAAATTGTGTAGGGTTTGGGTCCCAATAACGTGTTGACCGAAACGTTTTGACCGACAATTTTGACAGAGTTTTTGTTTTGGAACTACGTTTTTCATTTTGGGGGAGGGGGGGGGAGGGGCATGGAGAGGGAGGATCACCGGAAGAGGAGGGGGGGAGGGGGGGGGGGGGGAGGGAGGGGGAGGGGGAGGGGGGGGGGGGGGGAGGGGAGGGGAGGGGGAGGGGAGGGGGGAGGGAGGGGGAGGGGAGGGGAGGGGGAGGGGAGGGGGGGAGGGAGGGGTTTAAGTAAATTGAGCATGTGGCCTCCAGAGAGATGTGTTTTGGAGTTTAAACTCAGCTTGTCAGCTGTTTAGACAAATAACTTGGGAAATTCAGAATGATACCACATACAATTTCTATTTATTTAGTCTTGAGGGTTTAGGGTTTAGGGTGTAGGGTGTAGGGTTTAGGGATCTGAAAAGTAGATCACCTTAAGGGCTCCTAAAAATTGACCCAAAGTAGCATAGGGTACTATTTGGGGGTTCTACTTTTTGGATCCTCCCAGGGGGTCTGGGTAGAGAGTTCTTGGGGCTTCCAAGGCGCAGCAAGTTTTCAAGCACAAACGCACCAGGTGATCTCAGAATACTATCATCTATGTTTACTACGAGACTACCATACTTCTACAACGCCAGACTGTCCTGGAATACTTCATGAGAAGCCGCCTTCTTTCGATTGCTCCGGTGACCAGGCCCAGACGGCAGCATCTCGCAAGGCTCAGGCAGCCGGCTCCGGCATCTAAGGGGTTCCGGCATCTGTAGGAAGGCCACAGCATAACCCTCAACAAGAAAACCCAAGCTGCAGAACTGGGACATGTTCGGGCTGACCTGTGTTCGAGTTTCGTGCTCAACATGCGCTGTAGGGGCCGTGTGGAAATCATGTCTTGAAAAGGACCTCCTCCCTTTGTGAGGTGTGTGCATACGAGTTTCAGTCCCATGCCAGGGCCGAAAAGGCACCGAAATCTGCGATCTAAAGTCTCAGGCGCCCACAGTGTACTACGCCTTTTGCAGCCCCTTTCCCTCCCCCCCTGCCCCCCGAAAGCCTACATACTAAAGGCCCCAATGCGGGAAAATAGTAAGAACACCTCGGAGCCCCAGCAGCTGACAGGCCGGCCGCCGGAGCCAGGAGCAGGAGAAGGCCATTTTTTTACATGTGGGAGGGGGGGGGGGCTGCTTTGCTTCCACTCCTCCTCTCGCTTTTCACCCCCACATGTGCTTTCTCATGCTTTTGAGGGGCATTTTGTAAGTTGCATCTTGGGGGGGAAAGAGTGACCCGAAGACCCAAGTCACTCAAGATCGCCCGGGGCTCTGGAGTGGCGCGTGGGATCTTGGGCTCGGGATCTTCCTCTCGCAGTCCACCTCTCCAGCCCCTACGCAAGGCTAGGATTCGCGCCCAGCTGGCCCAGGCCATGGAGGTGGAACGGGGGACTTCGGGAGGCCCTTTTAGGGGATGAGAGTGGGTGCCCGGGTACCACATCCCTCATTTCCTGTTAAGGACCAGTAGGATCAGTAGGTAAAGGGCTTTCAGGATTCCTTTGTCTTTAGGCCTTCAGACATTGCAGGTCTTCTAGGGCAGCTTCGCAAGCGCTTTGTAAGGGTACTCAAGTCGCGACCCTCAATTCCGAACTCTCTCGTGCAGAGAGTCCGCGCAGAGTAGAGACACCGCAGGACCACGATGTGACGACCATCCTACATGTTCGTGTCTGAGACGCCGGTGGTCGAGCAGCCTTTATCTACAACGGTTTGGTTGTTGGGGGTGATCCCTCTAGAAGCCTCAGGGTTTTCTGAGTCCTCTCTGAGTGTAGGGGCGTGGGGGTCATAGGGAGTCCCATGGTTGCGGAGGCGTTCAAGATTGGCGCTGTGCAATGCGAGAGAGTTGAGGGTCTGTTGCGGCCAACACGATATTATTCAGCACTCAGCCATATGCCGTGGCCTGCAGGCATGGTTTGTACTGTGAGGCTATGATGATGAGGCCATGAGTCACGTGCTAGTACCCAAATATCGAGAGACCAACGCCCATGCGTCATAAGCCTATGGAAGGCTCCGCAGTGCTGACAGCCAGCTTTGCCACACCGAGGTTTTTCGACCGGCTCTGAACCTAGGCATCGATGAGAAGGACCCAATGCTGCAAGTCGGGCTCCTGTGCTTTTCTGCACTTTCAGGAGCAAGTCGGCCGTTGTGCTGTTCTAGGTCGGCACTTGGTGCTCTTCATGTCTTTGTCGACAGGAGCTCGACGCTGCCTTGCGAATCGTCAAGTTCCAGGCGCGGCCCTCGCTGCACAAAACGCTTGCTGGGCTGTTTTTGGCCCACTTCTGTGTTGCTCGAGCTTCGCGCACATGGAATGCAGATAATTCGCCCACGTCTTACAGCCTCGGATCGTGGGATGCTGAGACTACTGCTCGGCTTACTTTCGTGAGATGGCTCGGCCAGGCACACAACAGCTTCGTGTCAGAGATGGATGCCATGCGCCGCCTCCTTTGAAAGAATTGAGTCTCGGGTTTAGAGGAAACTTAGAGTCCTGGCACCAGACAAGGCAAGAAGACCCTCAGCCCACAGAATCCACAACCCTAAACCCTAAATCCTAACTCCTAAACTCCTAGGTCCTCCATCCCTTATCGCACTCGCTCGCGTGGGTCGCTCAGGCAACAAGACTTGTGAGGTCATGGCCTCCTTGGAGAAGCTCCATGCGCCCTGGCTGGAGATGGGGGGGTGGTCCTTCCTAATTCAACCCCAAGCCCAGTTTTTTTATGGGGCCTGTCAGACCTCAAAACCTCATCCCCACACCGCCTTGTCCTGGAGCTATGAAATCTTGCGGGGACCCTGGGAACCAGGGTAAGTTCTGCTTTTGTGCGTGCTCATTTCTTGAAGGCCTCTGCTCTGTGCCCAGCTTTGGTTTGTCCATGGGATATGCCCGGCGGCTGGTTCGAGCTTTGCTGCGGATGTCTCCAGTGCGTCCAAAGCAGGTACAGCTCACGGAGCAGACCCAGAAGAAGGTCAATTGGGCGGGGTTTAGGGCTTGCAGTCTTTGAGTTCGGGCTTTAAGCTCCACGATCGCGCTGGCCATTCACGGCAGCAGTCATGCCAACTTACTAGCTGAAGACAATCGCCATGTTTGTTGAGGACCATCCGGGGGAGTATTCCACAACTTTGAGTACAGGAGCTTGGGTTTGGGCTTGACGGCTTGGGATTCGCGCTTTACGAAGTTCAGCAGGTTGGGGAGCGGCCCTCCCCCTCCCCAACTCCGAAATCTGAAGCCCAGGCAAGCGCTGACTCTGCTTTTGCTTCAAAATCAAGAACAGAATCATCTTGCCCATTAAGCAGAAGCTCGGCAATGCTCGGCAACAGTCTTGGCAGTTCGTGAAGGGAAGACCACAAACGGCAAGAGTCGATTGACTCGTCGAAGCTTACCCCGATGCAGGTGGAGCGCGTGGGGGAAGAGCTGGAGGAGCGTATGCCGCGCTCCTGGCCGCCTTTCAGACGGGTTCGGCTTTCGCAGCACTGTCGTACATGCTGCTGCTACTATTCCCTGCCTCATCCGTGGGCAAGGAAGCTATCAGGCTGTATTCGTACAGCCCACGCCCAGAAGGTCTACTGTTCCCGAACCTTCAGCTTGTCAAAAGATCTGAGAACCTTGTCATGTTGGGTGGTTAGCTGTGGGAAGACGTGCTCTAAGCTTGCTGCAGGGTGCGAGTACACCTTGTCCTTGAAATGCTGGGCTGGGAACTTCCCTGGACCGTGCTACTGTTGTGACAAACCGCGCTCGAAGCTTGAAACTTGGAGGTTTTCGGCCCCGGCAGCGCTGAATCACTACACCCAAGCCCTGAATGTGAAGCCCTAGAGGCCCGCAGGCCTTGGCCCCTGCAAATGGGTGATGGGGGCGTAGAGCGCCGGGCTTTGGCACCCTTAGCCTTGCAGGGAAATGCTATATTTAACCCTTATAGAGCACGCGGATCTGAGTCGTAGCTTTGAACTCGGTGCAGGGGGTCGGGGATGCGCTTCTTTTTCTAAGGATGAAGATGCTCGACAACGTGGCGGCGCGCCGCGCGACAGCAACCGAGTGGCTCCTTTGACATGGGAGGGCCAGGAATCTACTGTTTGCTTAAGGAGCCTCAACAAAAATCGAGATAATAATCCCCATACTAAACCTTAAACGGAAGGATCGTATTTGTGTTTTGGGGGTTTTGCAGCAAGTAGTAGAGATGGATCGCTGGCGTGTAAAAGGGAAAGGGTCATGCTGCTCTGGAGGCTTCTCCGGCGCGCTGGATGCCTACGCGTCTCAGGAGCCATGTCGGGGTTTCCGAAATTTAGGGGCACCCTTTTGGGGAGTCCCTTTACGGGGATTCTATTCTACTTGGGGTGCAAGAGGGGCACCCCTCGTTTGGGAAATCTGACCTCAGCCCAGCTGAGAAGCCTCGAGACCTTACCTCGCTCGAACTCAAGCCTCGGAAACCGGTGGTTCACGTGTCATTCGCATCTTTGAAGGCAGTATGCGAGCCTGCAGGGTGGCACCAATCATAGCAAGAACTGTCCATGAATTATATATATATATATATATGTATATGTATATATATATATATATATGTCTGGGACCCATGCCAATTGGCCATCAGAGTGGTCGAGGGACGGGGACGGGTGTGCTTTGGATTGCCTTTGTCCTGAAACGCAGTGCAATCCTGAAGCTGGGACACCCCCTGTTTGGACAAGGAGGCTGGCACTCGGAAGGTCCAGCCGTCGACGTCGAGCAGGTCCCCTTGCTTCCAGGAAGTCCCCCTGTAGAGCCCGGAAATCTCCCGAGCCCGGGACCTTCCAGGAGACTGGCAAGAGCAAGGGCAAAGAGCAGCCGGACTCGGACCCTTCTCGGGGGGTGTTCGGGGGCGGCCCTTTGTCGAGGTCTTCAGCTACAGGCTTTTGGGTGACTGTTGGGATCCGGAGCTCAGAGGAAGGGGTCAAAATTGGGAGGGTCTGGGAGTCGTTAGGCTTAGGTGCAAGAGCGCCAGTGCTTCAATTACTCAGAATTGCCGATGTAAGTTGCCACCCTGGGATGGTTTATGGATTCCGCAGTGGCAGGCCCGATTCTCGAAAGCCCTGAAAGTTTGCTCGCCAAAACCCTTTTGCGGGGGAGGAGGCCGATGCCAAGAAGGACAAGGGGCATCCATCGAAGGAGGATCTCCGCCAGAAGGCCACAGAATGTGGTTGTTCATGTGGTGTCCTCATGCTTCCTGTCCCCTGTTTCCCAAAGCTTTGCTCCCTGCTTGCCGACCGGGCAGTTTGGCCTTGCCGACAGCCGCTATGACGAGCTTGTCGCGGAGTTGGAGAATGCCGGCGACACAGAGGCAAAGTACGCGAAGGCGCTGGAGCTGTCCGGCGGAGAGAAACGACTCCAAAAACACAAGGAGAAGAGCCGCTCGGCCCTGCAAAGGCATTGGAAGCTTGTAGGCGTGTAGTTGGAATTGGCTCAGAGTGGCCCAAGCTTTCGTACCCAAGCTGTTCTGGCAGTGTTGTGTTCGGGTGCGGTCCTTGAAACCTCGACGTCCGCGGCAAAACACCTCACAGAGGATTCAGAGGTACCAGCCAACTTTCTGTGTTGAGAACCCCCGCCCTTCTCCCGGTGACCGCCGCCCGGGACCTAGAATCTGTCAAGCCCGAGGCGAGGAGCTGCAGAAGAAGTACGGCCTCCACGAAGCGCACCGTGCCCTCCTCCCGCCCGGCGAGCGCAACGCGCGCAGCATTAAGGCCGCCCGGGGGGGGAGTGGGGGAAGAGGGTCTCCGAATAGGCTCTCTAAAGGGTCGGAAGGCGGTATTGTGCAACTTCTACAACAGGAAGTGGTTCTTTGCCTGCCTGCTTGGCACTCTCAGAGTATGGTGTGGGCTTTGGAGCCAGGTGAACTTCCAGCCATTCTTCCAGACGCTGCCCGAGCTCTTCAAGTTTGCCGAGGAGGATCGCGCTCGCTGCTTTGCCTTGTTTTTTTTTCGGTAGCCCGGCCCTTTATGCTACAAGCTGCGACGAGGAGAAGCACCACTTCTTCGACCTGGTGGAGAGGGTGGCCAAGGCAACGAACGGGACCTACGCGAAGCCACCTCTGAAAGGACCGGAGCGCTGCTCGCCTTCACATGAACGGTTGTCTGGAGACGCCCGAGCTCCTGAGAGTCTGAAGAGGTTAACGCTCTCGAAGGCTTGTATGGCGAGTGTTGGAGCCGATATGGTCAGTTCTCTAACTTGTGGTCCCAATTTTTTTGAGAGGTGGCCATGGGGTTTACGACAAAAAGGGACCCCTAGTGTGGTCCCCCAAATAGTGGGACTCCCTTATACAATCAGAACCCCACCAAGGTACCCCTACTTTCGGAAACCCTAAACCCTAAGCCCTAAGCCCTAAGCCCTAAGCCCTAAGCCCTAAGCCCTAAGCCCTAAGCCCTAAACCCTAAACCCTAAGCCCTAAGCCCTAAACCCTAAACCCTAAACCCTAAACCCTCAACCCTAAACCCTCTAAACCCTATAAACCCCCGCAAGCTGGCAACCTCGGGCCTCTGTCAGCTCCGCGAGCTCCTCCTGCCCGAGGCTGCATCTCCAAAGCTCACTTTAAGTATGTGGACAGCGCCGGCAGGGTCGAATGGTGCTGCCGGCTTCCGATTGAACCCTGAACCCTAAGCCCTAAGCCCTAAGCCCTAAGCCCTAAACCCTAAGCCCTAAGCCCTAAGCCCTGAACCCTGAACCCTGAACCCTAAACCCTAGAGAGAAGGGCGGGTGGGCCAGCTGCATGGTTTGATCGCTGCTGAAGTCCTTGCGCGCCCAACCTGCAAACTCGCAAACTCGCAAAACATTGATGCCAACGTATTGCTTGAGATGTTCCCCCTATTAACCTTAACCGCCATAGGGATTATACTACCCCCCCCCACCTACAGGTATTAGGGTTAACAGTCCTTAACTGGGATTATAGTACCCCTTATCATAATCCCCATTGAGGACTGTTGCTATGAGGGGGCCTGGTCTGAGCTTTTCTGATTGGGGCCCTTGCTTTTCTTTGTGGGGTCAATGTTATGTAAACAGGGCCATGGGGCAATGTGCTTTGTGTGCCAGTTATTAGGTTTAGGTTTCAGCAGGGTTTAGGGCTTAGGGTTTAGGGTTGGTGTAGTGTATTTGATGAAGTATTTTCGACTATCTGATACATAAACTTCACAAACTGGGCCTCTCTTTGCCAGGCACCGGCTCACGGACATCGTGCGTGACACCCTCATCTTCGAGAACTTGTCAGACATGTACGCGGGCCTTCAGCTGATCGAGCAGGAGACAGGGCTTCCGCCGCGCTTTGCCGAGGGACTTGCGTGGCCCCTTTTCGCAGGACCGAAGCGTAGAGATCGTGGAGCTGAACGACAGGCCCGGGGGATTCAGCTGATACTCGGCACTTTGTCCCCGAACATCCCAAGGTTCCAGAAGAGCCTCGACGGCGGCTACCGGGACCTTCAGCTCACAGTTCGAGTGGGGAAAGGGCTCATGTGCGAGCTGCAGATGAACACGAAGTTCTTCCTCTACGTGAAGGACGGCGGGAACATTGATGTTTCGGATTCTTCTTGTCTGCACAAGATAGTCCGCCATGACTGTCCTGTTCTTCTGCCACTCCGTGCAGGAGACCAGCGGCCACCGTGCCTTTGAGGTCAGGCGCCAGTTGGTGGCCGACGTCACAGCCAATGACACGGGCGGGACTGCCAAGACGTTGGAGTGGGCTGCCAAGCAGCCGGAGGCAGCTGCTGTACCGGCGTATGCTGTGAAATTTTGGTTTCAGCTGCTCTCGTCTGTAATATGGGGATTCTTATTCGTTTAAAAATTTGTTGGGGGGGTTCTTAAGCAAATAGTAGGTTTAGTTGTGCTTTTGCATTGCACAGGAAAATCGCAGCTGCTTGCAAGTGCTGGTGCTGTGTGATTGTGCTCATGGAACGAAGCCCCTGCTGTGCAGCTTCCCGCTCGTGGGGTATACAGTAGGCTTGGAGTGTGCAGCTGCTTTGTGCCCTGGAGGCCCTGGAAGCTGTGCTGGCCGCGCGCAAGTCTCCCTTGCTTCACATCGCGGCCGAGAAGGGAAATTCCGACCTGGTGCCACTTGACTGACAGCAAAGAACTATCTCCCCCTTAGGAATTATTCTTATATTTTTGTTTATATAAACCCAAAAGGATATTGAAAATATTATTCTTATTAAGGTTTTAAGGGGAGTATAGAGAAGTGGCCGGCTTCCATTGCGCTAGCTGGTGCAGCAGTGAGGCACCTCTTTCTCCAGCACCGTGCCGACGTCAACCTGGCCGAGGACAAGACTGGGCGAACTCCCTTGCATGAGGCGCCTGCCCTGGTTTCCTGCATAATGGGTGCGACCTCCTGATGGCATGGGGGGTTGTACCTTGCTTGAGAGGCGATGTCCCAGGGCCGCTCCTGCGCTGCGTGGGCGCTCATCACGGCCGGGGCGCGACAAGAAGCAAAGGACGCAGATGGCCACACAGCCCTGACCCTCGGACGCTTTCCTGCACATTTCCCATACTTGTGAAGCTGAGGCCATTTGGCGTTTGAGCTGTAAGCTCCCAGTGTTGCTGGCAAGCTGGCACCAAAGGCCGTCTCATGCAGAGAATGTTCCCCGAGAGTGAGCCGGTTGCAAGGCGGGATGTGGGCTGCGAGAGGCGAGCCGTTAAACCGTTAAATGGACGCTGTGCCAGTCGCCCAGGTGCGTGTGTATGCTCTCACAAAGGCTGGGCGTGCAGGACATGCGGGGCTCGCCTAATCTGTCATCGCTGCCTATCGCTGCGCGCTGTCTGTGACGAGTCACTGCTGCTTCGAGGAGCTGCAGCTCTCGACAAAGGCCTTCGAAGAGGAGGTGCGCCGCCGGCTGATGAACAGCTCCGAGTTGGTGACGCTGCCTGCCCCTCAGCTGCCTGGGCGCCTTTCCGCGCCTTGTTATGAAGGCCCTAGACTGAATAGAATAGATCGAATGGATGCGGCCTGAGGGCCTTCGACGGCGACGAGGCCAAGGTCCTCGAGAAGCTCCGGGACTGGAAAGACCCGGAGAGCCAGAACACGGAGGGCCAGCGGCCCTTGCACCAGGCGTGGGCTATGCACAGAACCTTTTCGCTGTGCCCTACACATGCTCTCCTGAAACTTGTTCTGGTTTTGGCAGGCTCTTGCCAAAGGCCACCTGAAAGTGGCCAGGCACCTGATGCTCTACAAGGCCGATGTTTGGCAGAAGGCGAACGGCCGAACCGCCGTCTCCGTGGCGCTGGAGCACCCCGATGGCCTGCAGCTCCTCATCGACGCGCACCGGGATGATGAGGACAGGGCAGCGGAGAGCTTGCACGAACTGCTTAGCCTTGGGCACGTGCAAACGCGTCAACGCGTGCGCCTTGCCACCGGAGGACGCTTCCGACCTGATGTCAGGAAGCCGGGGGCTTTTGCTATTTTGCCACGTGTTGCAGTGACATGGCATGTCGGAGCCATGCCAGTCCGGAGCCCATGGAAGCCCCATGCTTAAGCCCAGAGGCAACGAGGCCCTCTTTCGCGCCGCGCAAGAGTTGAAGGAGATGCGGGAGGCCCCCGTGCCTCCTTGGGAGAGTCAGATGGCTGAAAGGAGAGCGCTGCGGCAGAGTTGATGCCCAGGCTGCGCAGCCGGATGCTGACGACCAGACTGGCCTGAATCCCAGCGATGCGCCAGTAAAAAAGTCCAGCCGCACGCGACGTGTGGCAGAGATGGAGAGAGAGAGTGTGACGAGTCTCGAAGTCTGCGAATTTGCCACGTAGCGTTGCAGATCTATGTAAAAATATAGGTTTGGTGCGATCTGGTACAGGGTGGGACAAGGCGTGCCGGCGCTGCAGCTGGCCGCCGCCACCGACGACCTGGAAGCCCTCAAAGAGCTGCTGGACAAGGGCCAGGACAAGGCCACGCTGCGTTTCCTTTTTTCCTGAATGTCCTTCCCCCTGCATGGTTGGAGCTTCATACCAGGATGCCAAGGACGCCGGAGGTGTGGAGCTCAGCTTCCGGCGCACGCTCCGCCCATGTCCGCGACAAGCGCCCTGAGGCCACACGGCCCTGATGGTGGCTGCCCGGCATGGCAGGGTGGAGTGCCTCACGGAGCTGCTCCAGCGCGACGCAGACAAGGCGCCTCTCTCGTGATTGCCCATGTTCTGAAAGAACGTCGTCCAGAGATCGTTGAACCAGTCAGCTACTGTAGTTGCCTTCCCGAGAGTCTAGCAATACATGCGGGTGTACGAAAATACGGGAGCCTAATGTGCACCCCCGAAATAGCACAATATTCCCGAACAACAAGGGGTCGGCCGGTGGCCTTTGAGTCTTAGAGTGGGCTCCGGGTTCAGGCGCGGGAAAGCCATTGGTTGCATCCAAAACCACAGAGCTTCGGCCTGTGCGGGATAGCCAGAGAGCTTGATGACCACACAATCACCACACATGGACTGAAAGGTGCCCTGGATCTGGGGCGTTTTTTGAGGCGTTACGAGATACTACTGCAAAGAGTGCCACACTCGGGAGCCCCACCCGCCAGGAGGCCCGTGACGAAGAGGGCTGGGGCCTCGGAGGGACGGGTGCTGGCAGAGCTTGGAGTTGATGAGAGTGGAGAAGTTGTGTGAAGTTGGAGAGGCGCAGAGAAGATCGGGGAAGGCTGCAGCCTTTCCATGCATATAGGAAGCGGGCCCCGAGGCCGGACAGCGCTGATGCTCGCTGCTGCTAAAGGCCAGCGAGATTGCCTGGAAGCGCTCCTGCAGGCGGGTGCAGACAAGGCCAGAGCGGCACGCCCGAGGTTTCTCTCACCCGCCTGCTTGCATGCAAGCCCCGAGAAACCCCGAAAATCGAGCCTAATCATGGCATATCATGGCGAACAAGTGTGTTGTTCGCTCAAAGTGGTGCGTTTCGGGCAGTGCCAAGCGAAGCCCGGCAACCCCGGTCCTGTCACACCGAGTCGCACCTACTATGCTGCGTACAAGCCCCCCGAGAGCATTCTGTGAAATCTGGGCTAAGCTCGCTGTCTCTTTCCATATGACTTGGATACTTCGGATCGACTTCTCTTCGCCAATTGCTTAAGCCTGGGCCCTCGATCTTCGACATCAGCCGGAGGGCCTGACATCTCGGTAGTGAGCCCTGTAGTGTCGTAGTATTGGAGGAAGGTAGGCTCCGCTGGGGCTTCAGGCATTCAGGCACGGGCTCACTGCAGGTTAGGGTTTAGGGTTTAGGGTTTAGGGTTTAGGGTTTAGGGTTTATAGGGTTTAGGGTTTAGGGTTTAGGGCTTAGGGCTTACGGCTTAGGGTTAAAGGGTTTAGGGTTTAGGCTTGCAAGCCTCGCAGAATCGGAAGCGTCCAACTCGGCAGCAAGACCCCTGAGAGCCCCAAATGACCTTCTGCCCCCTCAGCACACCTTCCATGCCGCAATGCAAGCCAAAAATCGGGAACAAAAGGGGTTAGTTACATCCGGGGGGATCAGATGCATTCTGAAACTCCTGAGGGTCTCGGGCCTCGGCGATTTCTTGGAGTGCGCACGGCAGCCACCGCGGGGTCTACATTTTCGGTCACATTTTGGTCGTGGGACTTGGTTGTAAATACACGTAGAATTGGGTGGGAGCCACGCGAATTTTGCAGAGCCAGCCCTTTCAGCCAGCTTTTTGACATCCAGAATGACCCAAGAACCCCATTTGACGGGCCGCGCGCGAAGCCCAGGCCGAACATGACTGTGACTGGGGTCTCTGTCTGCAGGTGCATGAGCTTGAGCCTAGCGAGCCCCATAAGCCCTTAGCGTTAGAGGACGCTCTGCCGGTCAATTCGAGGCCTCTCTTTGGCAAAAGCTTTTGAGAAGCCACCAACGCAGGGCTTGAAGACCACGCAATCAGCACACAGTTGCCGCGCAATCACCACACACACACCACACCTGGACGGAAGGGTGCCCTCGATCTGGGATGTTCTGTGAATCGTCGCAAGATACTCAAGTTTCTTTAAACGCAGAGAGTCCCGCAACAGTGGGCGCCTCCCCTGCCACCACACTCGGCAGCCCCGCTTGCCAGGAGGCCCACGACGAAGAGGGCAGGGGCCTCGGAGGGACGTGTGCTGGAGAGTTGGAGAAGTTGAGAAGTTGGAGGGGCGCAGAGAAGATCAGGGAAGGCTATCCGACATGTGCGAGTTCCCGAAGGTTTATAGGGAGTGACCCCCGAGGTCGGACAGCGCTGATGCTCGCTGCCGCTGAAGGCCAGCGAGATTGCCTGGAAGCGCTCCTGCAAGCGGGTGCAGACAAGGCCAGAGCGGCTTCCGAGGATTTTTCTCCCGCCTCTGCTTCCATGAAAGCCCCGAAGAACCCCGAAAAACAAGCCCCACCATGGCGAAAAAGTGCACCGCTCGCAGAAAGTGGGGCGTGCCGAGTACTGCCAAGCGAAGCCCGGCAACCCCAGTCCTGTCACGCCTGCTACGCTGCGCATTCTGTGAAATCTGGGCCTAAGCACGCTCTCTCTCTCTCTCTCTCTCTCTCTCTCTCTCTCTCTGTCTCTATTCTCTCCTTCCAGACGACTTGGATAATTTGAAGCAACTTCTCGACGCCATCCAAGCAGAGCTGCAGTCTGTGAATTTTCGGGTGCCCAAATTTGGCCGTTTCGGACTTGGTTGTAGTACTTTGCACAAACAAAAGGTTAGGAGCCCCTCGTTTTGAAGAGCCGGCTCACGCGTGTGGGTTTCGAGACAGGTTTTGAAGGTCCACGGAAGGGTCGGATGTGGGTGCCACTTGCGTCACTTGCGTAAGCCTGGGCCCTCCATCTTCGACATCAGCCGGAGGGTCTGATATCTCGGTAGTGAGCTCTGTAGTACTGTAGTATTGGAGGAAGGTAGGCTCCGGCCCTGGGCTCGAGCAAGCAAAACCAGGCCCTACCAACCACCGAAATGGCCCTCTGCCCCCTCAGCCTACTGAGCCCCGCAGTCGGTCCATGGGCTTATAGTGGGCTCTGCTGGGGGTTAAGGCGCGGGAAACATTGGAGGCTCTTTGGCAAAAACTTTTCGAAGCTGCGTGATAACGACGAAAGTAACGGAAAGCTTGATGACCGCACAATCAGCCCTCGCTCTGGGGTGTTCTTTGAGGCGTCGCGAGATGGCGAGATACTCAAGTTTCTTGAAACGCAAAGAGTGCCACAACAGTGGGCGCCTCCCCTGCCGCGCCACACTCGGCAGCCCCGCTTGCCAGGAGGGCCGTGACGAAGAGGGCAGGGGCCTCGGAGGGACGGGTGCTGGCAGAGCTTGGAGTTGATGAGAGTGAAGAAGTTGTGAGAAGTTGTAGAGGCGCACAGAAGATCAAGGAAGGCTGTCGCGTATCCCACATGCCCTATGTGTGCTGGCTTGTTACGGCTTGTTTTGCGTCCACAGGGCCAGGCCCGACTCTTCTGTCACGTTGGCGAATCGCTTAAGGTGTAGAGGGAGCGGCCCCCGAGGCAACACGGCGCTGATGCTCGCTGCCGCTGAAGGCCAGCGAGACTGCCTGGAAGCGCTCCTGCAAGCGGGAGCGGACAAGGCCAGAGCGGCACGCCTGGGGCTTTTTTCACCCCTTGCCGGTTCTGTACTACCCTGCGTACAAGACCCCCCTGAGAGCATTCTGTGAAATCTGGGCCAAGCTCACTGTCTCTTTCAATATGTCTTGGGTACTTCGGAGCAACTTCTCGATGCCATCTTCAGGCGGCAGGGAATTTGGCAAAAGCTTGTTGAAACCACGGAGCTTCAACGGGGCTCTACGGGAGAGCCAGGAGATAGGCAACGCAGGGCTTGAAGACCGCACAATCAGCACACAATAGCCGCACAATCACCACACACTCACCATACCTCTGGACTGAAGGGTGCCCTCAATCCGGGGTGTTCTTTGAATCGTCGCAAGATACTCAAGTTTCTTTAAACGCAAAGAGTGCCGCAACAGTGCGCGCGAGCCCCGCTTGCCAGGAGGCCCACGACGAAGAGGGCAGGGTCCTCGGAGGGACGGGTGCTGGCAGAGCTTGGAGCTGGAAGGCTGTAGCGTATCCCGTATCCGACGTGCGCGAGTTCCCGAAGGTATACAGGGAGTCGCCCCCGAGGCCGGCCGCCGCTGATGTTCGCTGCCGCCGAAGGGCAGCGAGACTGCCTGGAAGCGCTCCTGCAGGCGGGTGCAGACAAGGCCCGAGCGGCTTGCCGGTGCGCGTGGGCGCTACGGGGGGGAAGGGGTCGGGAAGGGTGCCCCGAAAAACCTAGCCCCACCATACCATGGTGAAAATAGTGCGCTGCTTGCTGAAAGTGGTGCGTTTCGAGTTGTGCCAAGCGAGACCCGGCAAGCTCGGTCCTGTCACACCTACTACGCCGGGGTCGAGCACACTCTGAAGTTTTGCCGGAAGCATCCACCTCGGCAGCACACAGAACAGGAGGAAGCATTCTTGCTGAAAGTGGAGCATCGAGGTGCTGGGTGACACCGACAACCCGGGTCCTGTCACACGCAAGACCCCTCAGAGCAATCTGTGAGACTCGGAATATGTTTATCCGGGTCCCGGCTCGAGCAATGGGAGCGGGGGTCCCCTTTGTAAACCCGACTGTGGCTTCCGATCCTATAGCAGCCTTTACCAGCCACCCCCGCAACCGCCCCAATTGCCTTCTGTTCCTTCAGCGCAGCTACCTTCGTGTCGGATGCATGCTGAAAACAGAACGCCAGAGTGTCTCACAATCAAGAGCAAATAGGACGACACTGACTGACCGTTTCTCCGCCTCTAGATTCGTGCGTGGTAACCACAGAACTGCGACACCCTATGCGAGATAGCAAGGAAATGGGCAACGGAGAGCTTGAAGACCACACAATCACCACACAATAATCGCACACTCACCATACACCATACATGGACCGAAGGGTACCCTCGATTTGGGGTGTTCTTTGAGGTGTCGCAGGATACTCAGTGAAGTTTGCTGAACTCGAAAGAGTTCCGCAAAGTGGGTGCCTCTCCTTGGGAGCCCCGCCTGCCAGGAGGCCCACGACGCAGAGGGCAGCGTCCTCGGAGGGACGAGTGCTGGCAGAGCTTGGGGTTGATGAGAGCGGGAGAAGTTGGAGGGGCGCAGAGAATATCAGGGAAGGCTGTAACTGTAGCGTATCCCGTGTCATGTGCGAGTTCCCGTACCTCCCAAGACGGTCCAGGCCGCCCCGGAAGTCCTGCGTGGGTCCGGCACGTTTTGTCACGTTTAGAGGGAGCGGCCCCCCAGGCCGGACGGCGCTGATGTGGGCTGCCCGTTGTGGCCAGCGAGACTGCCTGGAAGCGCTCCTGCAGGCGGGTGCAGACAAGGCCCGAGCTCGCCTGTGGAAGACTCCCAGCTTGAGCTGCCGCGCCTTAGCTTCGCATCCCGCAGCCGTTTTTGTAAGGCTTACGAAAGAACCTTGCCCATTGCTTGTATGCACAGGTTTCTAATCTTTCCGGTTGCCCCTCCATCTTGCTGTGCCCCCCCCCCCGAAAGGAGTCGAAGGACAAACGCGGTCCGGAGCTTGGGGCTCACTGCTCTGGCTTTCGCAGGGCTCGCAGGTCAGTGTAGCCCAAACCTGCAGCAAAAAGACTGATCACAGGCCACGCAAAGAAGCCAAGTGAAGTGAGGGGAATGTAAGCCTTAAGGCCCCAGACTCAAGGTTCGGCGCTGTTCTTCCAAATCTTCCTGCGCAAGCCCTTTGATGCTACCCAAAGCTTGCGGTGAGAAGGGCCCTATTCCCCGCCCCCCCCCCCCGCCTCTGCTTCGGTAAGCGCCTGGCAGGGGGTTTCGCAGACTAAGGAACCGAGCTAAGGACACTGATTGCCTTCATTCTTTGGGGCTCAGTGCTTCACCAGGGCGTTGCACAAGCACGAGCTCCCTCGCAGACTCCCAAGAAGATACAGCCCGTAGAGTAGCTTAACTTAAGGGCAGCCAAGTGGATCAACATGGAGCCCAGCAAATATGGAGCGATCCCGCTAAACCCTAAACCCTAAACCCAAAACCCTGAACTCTAAACCCTGAACCCTAAATCCTAAACCCTATAACCCCTAACCCCTAAACCCTAAACCCTAAACCCTGAACCCCTTAACCAGACCCTGCCCTCTTACTCAAGGCAAGACGGCGCTGGGGCATACGAGGGGCGAGGCGGACGGGGGTTTTGTATTGGGGCGGAGCGCCGGGGCTTCCACTGCCAGGCAGACAGCTTTTGCATGTTCTTACCGCAAACCCTAAACCCTAAACCCTAAACCCTAAACCCTAAACCCTAAACCCTAAGCCCTAAACCCCTTGAACCATGTTTTGATAACCTATCCGAATCCCCCAAGTCGTCATTGGGGCAGCTGCGGGGCCTTGGGGAGAAGTCGGAAAACAAACTGAAGAAGCACTCTTCCCTTTTGGGATCCTGTTTCAGGGTCGGTTTAGGGTTTAGGGTTCAGGGTTCAGGGTTCAGGGTTTAGGGTTTAGGGTTTAGGGTTTAGGGTTTAGGGTTTAGGTTTAGGGTTTAGGGTTTAGGGTTTAGGGTTTAGGGTTTAGGGGTGAAACCGGCTTGTTGCTTGTCCCTTACGACTACTACTGGTGGTTGTCGAAGCATCTTCCAAAGACCCCGTTCCAAACCTCTTAAGACCCTGTATCAGATCCATAAGGCACGCCACCCTAAATCCTGAACTCCCCAAGCCCTAAAACCCTAAACCCCAAACCCGAAACCCTAAACCCTAAACCCTAAATCCTAAACCCTAAACCCTAAACCCCAGAATCGCAGGGGTGCCGGCAGCTCCTGAGCCCAAGCCTTGGTTGCGTTGGGCCGGAAATGTACGAGTTGTTTAGGGTTTGGGGTTTAGGGTTTAGGGTTTAGGCTTTAGGGTTTGCGGAAACACGCCCCTTGCCCCTTCCCCTCGTGCCCTCTTTTGCATAGGGTTGAGGGTTCAGGGTTTAGGGTTTAGCCAAGTCGCCTCTTTTGCAGGGCTAGTGCGGCGTGTTGACTGCGTGTGCAAAGAGGGTATGTGCAGGGCCCAACGCAGCTCCTGGAGGGGCGGGCTCAGCATTTGGATTCCGTAAAGCCAGTCCTATGAGAGGGGTTCCAGGCTTTGGGCTACCCTAAACCCTAAGCCCTAAACCCTAAACCCCAAACCCCAAACCCCAAACCCTCAACCCTGCCCCACGGTGCATACGGTGCCACACCCTAAGTCCTTTGAAGCCTCGCAAGCAGCATGACGGAAAGGCCGGGGCTTCCAGGTCAGCCCCTCTCCTCCCATGGCTCCAGCCAAAAGCCCGCCCATACTACGCCGTGAATTTTGCGCCTGAGGCGACTGACGGAAGCTTCGTGCCTGCGGTGGAGCCAGGTGCGCTGAGGGACTTTCTGGGCCCTGCCTTACAACCTTGAAAGCCCGACAGCAGAGCCTCAAAATGTCAGGTCCAACAGTTTTTGGTTGCCAGACAGTTGCTCCTGACCTTGGGGACGAAATGAACCCTAAAAGGGTTTATGGTTCATATACCTCAATGGTAATTATAGTAGTATAGGGTATATGACCCCCAATTTTAGGGTTCATTTCGTCCCCAGGGGAAGATCTCTTAAAAGAAGGTGCAGGTGCCCTTCGGTCGAAGCTTGTATGCTAGTGCGAGGTAGGCCCTTCATCCGAAGTTTGAGAAAGCCTGGACGCCCTGGCCCCGACAGAGCCCCGCATCCGAAGCCTCTGAGGGAGCTGGAGTTCAGCAGCTCCAAAGCTTTAGGGTTTAGGGTTTAGGGTTTAGGGTGTAGGGTTTAGGGTTTAGGGTTTAGGGTTTAGGGTTTGGGGTTTGGGGTTTAGGGTTTAGGGTTCAGGGGACTCTGCTGAAACCTTTAGGCAAGTTGCAAAGGGAGGGGCATGCTCCAAGAAAGCCCGCCATCTGCCGCCACTCCTGAGCGTGCACTTTTGTCTCGAGTGTGGATGGGCTCATAGGCCCACGAATGCATTTACGGTAACTTTAGATCCTTGGCCTTTTTGGGTTTATTGGGTTTTCTAGCAAGGCAGCCAAAACTTTAATTTATATCTACCCTCCTAAGTGCAGCCAAGAATGCAGGCCGCGTAGGAAGTATGGTGTCGCGTTTCGCCCTGCAGGCACGGAGGCCGCCAGGCGGAGACGTGCACGCACTCGAACCTCTTGGGTTGCTACTGGAACCTGGTACCATAAGTAAGTGCATACTGGGAACCCATCATTGGGGGCTAGGCAGTGCTGACTTCAAAGGTGTCGCATTAGTGTTCAACAGGCTCGCCAGAAGGACGGGCTAGAAGGACACCTGCAATTATGTTTGGCAAGGGGTCTGCTTCCGTCGAGCGCCGGAGTGACGTGGATGGCGTGCTGCGCGCCGAATCCTTCTTTGGCCGCCTCCCTGCCTCATGACAAATGTGGGAATCTTTGAGCAAGCGGTGAGAACCCCCCCCCCCCCCTATATACACTGACAAAACCTGTTGCGTTGTTTTTTCTGCATTGGACTTTTCAGTTGTTCAGGGCCTCCTAACCTAGCAGTCACACGGGAGGCCCTGCAAGCCGTGGTGCCTGCACCAAACAACTTAAGCGATTGTTGTGCTGATCATGCTGCATCTGCGGCTGCTGTCCTACTACTTGGAGGTTCATGGGTAGTGTGGTTATCAGTCTACTTATAACCTACCTACTTAGGGGACTTATGGGGACTTATAAGTACAGTTATAATTTGGGTTATTATAAGTACCCATGAACCTCCAAGTACTGTAGCAGGAACGAGATTGCCCAATGTGTGCAGGCTGGGCGAGGTATGTCGCGGCCGGATGACCGATTGACCTGATGGCGGAGGGTGGAGACCAGGAGGGACAGACTCTGGCATCCTGTAAAACTGTATTTGCACTGCGAGAATCCGGTGGCAATTTATGGTAATGCGCTTCCGCTGGCGCTAGGATGGGATCGGAGACTCTTAGCTGTGCAAAGATCAGAGCAGACAAAGGGATAGGAGGTATCCTGTCCTAGCGCTTGCGGGAAGACTGCTAGGGGCTTAATTCGGAGGAAAACCACCTCCGGAAAAAGCTCGAGCAGCCCCAATTTAGCTAGGCCAATCAGTGCCGCGACACGAACACACTCGAGCACTCGAGTGGATACCGAAGCACAGGGCACTGTTTGGGTGCACTTCGCCTCGGCAAGTTTACCATACCGGCAGCCGAAACCTGAGAACTACCCACCATTTTTCCCGGATCGTTGCCCAGCCTGGGCAAAACTCCCTCCAAGAGGGTTTTGCCAAGGCTGCGCGATGAACATGGTAGGAAGGCAGCTGGAACTAACTAGGTAACTCCTGCACTTCTTTATGGTTTTTAGATGTTGATGTTGTCATTACACTGAGTGAGACGAGTTTTTCGCATGAATCCTGCCTTGCTCTTAGCGGCGGCAGTTTCCTCCCGAGGAGGTGTGACCCGCCTGGTTAGACTCCGACGACTGCAAAACCCTAAGTTGAGTTTCGGCGCTTGTCAGCCAGTGAGAAAAGGTTGCTGAGGCTGCGTACGTGATGTAGGTTCATGCTGGTTAGAAGAGCAATGTCACCTGCACTGACGCCTTCAATCATGGGGGCAGGCGGGGGGATTCCCAGGTGAGAGTGCTCTGTTTGATTCACGATTCGGTGCCTGGCAGAGGGGGAGAAATGCATGAACCCTAAACCCTAAACCCTAAACCCTAAACCCTAAACCCTAAACCCTAAACCCTAAACCCTAAGCCCTTTGTGACATGAACGCAGGCAGCTCCCCGCTGTTCAAACCCTAACTTGGCCAAGTACAAGTACCCCAAAACCCCCAACCTTGGACCTTGTTTGCGGCAGCCTCTACGAGCTGCGTCCCTAAACCCTAAACCCCTAAACCCTAAACCCTAAACCCTAAACCCTAAACCCTAAACCCTAAACCCTAAACCCTAAACCCTAAACCCTAAACCCTAAACCCTAAACCCTAAACCCTAAACCCTAAACCCTAAACCCATGGGTCGGTTGGGGCAGGGCGGGCTCTTGAGGATTTTGAGTTGGCTCAAGGACGCAGTGGACAAGCCTCCGAGCCTAAACCCCTAAACTCCTAAACTCCTAAACTCCTAAACCCCCCTAAACCCTAAACCCTAAACCCTAAACCCTAAACCCTAAACCCTAAACCCTAAACCCTAAACCCTAAACCCTAAACCCTAAACCCTAAACCCTAAACCCTAAACCCTAAACCCTAAACCCTAAACCCTAACAAAAGCCAGGGGCATGGTAGTGAGGGAAGCAGAGGGCATGCCGGAAGCCGGGCTGCGACTGTTGGAGCTCCCAACAGGCCCCCCGATGTTGCTTGCGGTGTGCTCCCGAAGCTTCCAACCCTGAGCTCGGCTTGTTAGGGTTTAGGGTTTAGGGTTTAGGGTTTAGGGTTTAGGGTTTAGGGTTTGGGGTGTAGGGTTTAGGGTTACTTGGAGGTTCAGGGTACTTATACCCCCAAGTATATCTGTACTTATGAGCCCCTGAGTCCCCTAAGTAGGTTATAGTTCGACTTATAATTGGGGTTGTAAGGTGCCCATGAACCTCCAAGTAATGTCGCAAGTACACCTTGAACCCCACAGCCGCCTGGCTAGTAGTAATATAGCCGTATGATCGTAGTAATACAGTAGTACTAGAGTCGTCTTATCGTAGTATTATAGTAGTATGAACGAACTGTCATGATAGTCATCGTATTATTGCTATTGTCTTTGTTATACAGAAGCTAGGCTGCCGGGGGTATTTGATGCCCAGGCACGTCATGGAAATCCGACTTGTTGGATGTCATGCTGTGAGACGCATAGCATGAAAACCCCACCACCCCTTGCAACTGAACATCCCCATTACTTGGAGGTTCAGGGTACTTATAACCCTAGTTATTACTGTACTTATAAGCCCCCCTAAGTCCCCTAAGCATTCCCATTATGGCATGGAGTAGTGACGTGCCAGTACATGTCGTGCATTGTGACATATGCCAGCCAGTAGCAGAGAAAACATGAACTCCATGCGCTGGAGATTCACTACTTGGAGGTTCATGGGTACTTATAGCCACA
>CAJNDS010002563.1:42500-75691 GCA_905221605.1 Symbiodinium natans
ACGGAGACCAGGCCAGTAGAAACCCGGCCCGCCATCCAGCATGACAGGGATTAGGGTTTAGGGTTTAGGGTTTGGGGTGTAGGGTTTAGGGTTTAGGGTTTAGGACGGAGACAAAGGCAGACGAGGCCATTCGAAACCCAGCCAGGCATCCGGCCAAAGAGGGAGACAAAGGGAGACAGGGCCAGCGAAGCCCCGTGCTGCGTGAACGGAGGGAAGGAAGGAAACAAAGGACGAGGCCAGCAGAAACCCTAAACCCTCGACCCTAAACCCTAAACCCTAAACCCTAAACCCTAAACCCTCGACCCTAAACCCTAAACCCTAAACCCTAAACCCTAAACCCTAAACCCTAAACCCTAAACCCTAAACCCTAAACCCTAAACCCTAAACCCTAAACCCTAAACCCTAAACCCTAAACCCTAAACCCTAAACCAGCATGAAGGGAGACCAGCCCACAGTTCCCTGACAAGGCACCCACGCACGGCCCCCAACCACTCCAGGCGTTGACGCTTCGCTTCCTCCCTCGCCGGCCGAGTTCGGCCTGACCCCCGGAGTTCCAAGTTTATTTCTAGGGGTTTAGAGGGTTTATAGGGTTTGAAGGGTTAATAGGGTTTATAGGGTTTTGGGGTTGAGAGGGTTTATAGCGTATATAGGGTTCATAGCGTTTGTAGGGTTTATAGCGGTCATAGGGTGTCCCCCCATTCATAGGAGAGGGATGTGGGTTTATGGGGTTTAGGAAGGGATGTATCGGGTTTAATTTGGGGGGCTTTAGGAGGTTTTGGGTTTAGGGGAGGTAAAGGTGTCACGGTAGGGGTTTTAGGGTTTTCCGGATATTTTGCAGCTGCGTGTTCTGGGGCAGCTTTGTGGGGCTTAGGGCATTGTAGGGCTTACGGGGTTTGAGGGGCTTCTTTGAGGTTCGAGGCTTTCGGATGTTGGGGGTTTAGGGGTGCCAGTTTTTTTTTTTTTTTTTTTGGGGGGGGGGGGTTAGGGTTTAGGGTTTAGGGTTTAGGGTTTAGGGTTTAGGGTTTAGGGTTTAGGGTTTAGGGTTCAGGGTTTAGGGTTTAGGGTTTAGGGTTTAGGGTTGCAGGGCTTAGCCTCTACGGATTTTTGTCGGGGTTGCGGGTTTTCCGGCTCTAGAGTTGTTGAAGGACTTGGACCCAAGGTTTTAAGGGTTTCGGGTTGGGATGTTCCCCCTTATACTAGCAGTCCTTATAGGGGTCCCCTATTATATTCCCGATTAAGGACTGTTAGTATAAGGGGGAACATCCCAATTTTCGGGGTGCGCAGGGTGTAGGCTTGAGGGTTTCAGAAGCTTTTGTGGTCGTTTGCCCTACTCTAGGGTTCAGTTAAGTAGCGTGTTCCTGTGTTTCTGTGTGTCTGCATGTTGGCGCTAGGGCCCGCGAGAACTGCAGGGTAGGATCCAGAAGCCCAAGACGGCTGACGATCTATCAAGGAGAGCAAATAACAAAGGAAGCCACAGAACAGCATGACTTTGGCTCTTTAGGGTTTAGGGTTTAGGGTTTAGGGTTTAGGGTTTAGGGTTTAGGGCTTAGGGTTTAGGGTTTAGGGTTTAGGGTTTAGGGTTTGGGGTTTAGGGTTTAAGCTTGCAAGAAGAGAACGAGTCGGCTCGCAGCCCTTGGTTTTCGCAGCCCCTGGTGCATTCCGCGGATATGGCAAGCGATGGTGAGGATGTGCTGCTGCAGAATCTCGCATGACCAATCGATGATGATTGTCTACACAGGCCAGGATATGGAGGCGACCGACAAGTGTTTGACAGAGACCTTTCAGTCACTTGCCAACAAAGCAGTGGTCGTCCGTCTTCCAGATGATGCGACGCTCCTGAATGCCATGGGGCCTGTGATGGGAACCCACTCAGCGCATCGGGACGCCGAATACCTGGTGATCGGTCGCCTCCAGCCGTCGTCACAAGAGCTGCTTATCGCCATTAACCACAGATTCCACGATGCACGGGTCCTTGGGGAGGTTGCTGTCCTCCGATGGCTCCCAGCAGCATTTTTATGGCTCTTGCGGCAAGGCAGTGCTATGTCCCGGCTGGGGCAGCCACCTTCCGCTGGCCCACCTACTGGAGCTGCCGCGAGTTCCGTGGTGATCTCTGCCGAGCATCTTGCCAACATGAAGACCCAGTTGGGGATGACAAGAAATGCGGTATGCCTGTTCATTGCTTGCTGCGCCATCGCGGCAAAAGCACCAGCAGCCAGCCCTGTCATGTGCCTGCACAGTGGCCGAAACTTGCGACATGCGGAGGACCTCCCTGGCGGTGACTACACGTGCTACACGGCACCGATGCAGCTGGTCCCCGGCAGCACCCCGGAGGCTACTTGCACCGCAGTGATGACCTACTTGGACATGGTGCGTACAGGGAAGGCCACGCTGGGCGCCACAGCCCGCGACACGGCCGCGCAGGTTGAGGACTTGTGGACCTACGACAGCTGGATCCGGTCGGGGGTGGCTAGGCCCGGTGCGGCGCCTCAGTCATCCATCGCGTCCTCGCTTGCGCCTTTCTACAGCTCGGTTTGCAAGAACCTGATCCTCGCGTTTGAGCGAGTGGCGCAGATCGTCCCGGTGATGTTGCTCTTGTGGTGTTTTCGGATGAGGTTGTGCTGGCCATGCCGGAAGTGGACGCGTCGCTTGATGCTCTTTCCGCATGGAAACGATGCTTGGATATTGGATATTGCTGACTGCTTCGGCTTCGATGAAGTGCTGAGACTCCGAAGGAGCCTCCCTCTCTCTCTGCAGTCTCTCCTCACCCTAAACCCTAAACCCTAAACCCTAAACCCTAAACCCTAAACCCTAAACCCTAAACCCTAAACCCTAAACCCTAAACCCTAAACCCTAAACCCTAAACCCTAAACCCTAAATTTCACTTTCAGGCCGAACAGTGCCACTGCTCCATCGCGCCTCTCTTCCTGCTTCATGGAGCTTAGTGACATGATCATAAAGACCAGCCTGCAGCCTTTTTAGGAAGCGATCGAGGTCAGGACCTGCAGCTACCACATGAGTTCCTGCAATCCGACATGCGAAGCAAAGTTTAAAGATTGCGGCTCCAAACAGCTCGCCTCAACGCCAAATGCCAGCTTCATGAAGTGCGGCTGCGGAGGCAGAGGCTCTGCAATCTCTGGGTTTAGGGTTTAGGGTTTAGGCTTTAGGGTTTTGTACCAAGCTGAGCAGTGCCACTGCCACATCAAGCACGGGAATGTGCTCGGAAGCCAAGCTCCCGAATCCTCTGCGATTGACATCACATTGCTGCCATACTAGCCTGAAGCCAGTGAGGTCTCGACCTGCAGCTGCCCCCTGGTCCTTAGTAGGGAATGAGGGAATGAGGGCCCTATACATACCCTTTAAGGGATTGCGGAGGGCCCGAATTCCCTCATTCCCTACTAAGAACCAGCCAGACTGTCGGATGTGGAGTGTGGAGCCACAAGAGTTCCGGCAACCCGACATGCGAAGCAAAGTTTAAAGACATGCGACTCCAGGGATCTGTTGGAAGATGTCTTGTACTTGGGAGGTTCATGGCACTGATTAAGCAATTATAACTGTACTTATAAGTGTACTTATCACCATATGTAGGGCACTTCTTAACCTGTTATGGCTTCTATCCATGTTAGGGCACTTGGGGGGCTTATAAGTGGGCTATAAGTACAGTTATAATTGGTTAATTAGGAACCTGAACGGGCACTTAAGGTATAACCATATTAGGGCACTTACTAGCCAGTTATAACTGTACTAAAACTGTACCTCTATCCATATTAGGGCACTTAAGGGGCCTAGCAAAATGCCAGCATGAAAGGTGGAGGCTGTGGAGGCTATGCCGGCCACACTGGCAGGCCGACGGAGAGGTGTCGTAAGCCCTAAACCCTAAACCCTAAACCCCAAACCCTGAACCCTAAACCCTAAACCCAAAACCCTAAACCCTAAACCCTTAACCGTCGGGTGGGTGAGCTTGGATGCTCTGCACCTCTGTTCTTCAGCAGTTTCGTGCGGGTGTTGGAGATTTCGACTTGAAAGGTTTAGGGTTTAGGGTTTAGGGTTTAGGGTTTAGGGTTTAGGGTTAAGGTTTTAGGGTTTAGGGTTTAGGGTTTAGGGTTTAGGGTTTAGGGTTTAGGGGTACTTATTAACCAATCATAACTGTACTTACAACCCACTTATAAGCCCCTTAAGTGCCCTAATCTGGTTACAAGTACAGTTGCAAGTACAGTTATAATTGGTTAATAAGTACCATGAACTTCCAAGGAGGGTCTCTGTCGAAGTCTTATAGGGGCTAGCAGCTGGGGGAGTGTGTAAACAGCAGCATCTCTCCATCTCCTGCTGATAGCCGTCTACTGCAGCCCCAAACCCTAAACCCTAAACCCTAGACCCTAGACCCTAGACCCTAGACCCTAGACCCTAGACCCTAGACCCTAGACCCAAGACCCAAGACCCAAGATCCATCTCCGAAGGACGGGCGGGAGCCACTGAGCCACCATAGTTTGTTTTTCAGCTCGCTCGCTGTCATAACGACCGGTTTGGCGGCTGCCTTTTTGTGTTCGGATGCTTCGGCTGGTTAGGGTTTAAGGGTTTAGAGTTTAGGGTTTAGGGTTTGGGGTTTAGGGTTCAGGGGACCTACAAGGATTCGAGGCATCCTGTCCAAGCGCTTGCGGGAAGCAAGCCTAAAGCGACGCAACCCCTGCTGCGGGGTGAATTCGGAAGCCACCACCTTCGAAGAAAGCTCGCTCGCGGACATGCTTCAGGGCACGTGCGGGTTAGGTCCACAGTCCGCTGCACGTTTCTCTGGGGCGTTTTTATGATTCGGGGTGGAGACTTCAAAGTTAGAGGTTGTGGCTTAGCAATCTCGGGCTTTACGGAACATGCGAAGCTTCTTTTCTTCTTCAGAGTTTTTGTTTGGTGGGGGTAGCAGAAGTCATCCGAAAGCTGCATATGAAAGATCCGCGGGCATGTTGTTCTACCCGAAAGCAGTGGATCGTCGAGAATTTCCTGGGTTCTCGGAGCCTTCCACCTTCGCCCCCGCCGTCTTATAAGGTTCATGGCTTCATAACGGTTTAAACGGATGGAGAACTGCTAGTTCTGTCACACCTGTTGGAGCAGTTGCTGAAACTTGTTTTAAGGTAATTTCTGAGGCTGCTCTCAGCCCCACAACTGCCTCTACTTCTGTGCCGCCCATCTGCAGGCTCTAGGTGCGGGGCGGTGGTAGCCTGTTTTCTCGGCCTTCCAAAAAGGGAGCATGGGCTGCTGCCTCAGCGCCAATGCGGACGCTGAGGTGCCGGGCACGATCCAGGCGTACCTGTCGCGTGGCGGCGATGGAAGGTTTGGGAAGAAGTTCGGGGCTGGATCCCTAAACCCTAAGCCCTAAATCCTAAGCCCTAAACCCTAAATCCTAAGCCCTAAACCCTAAATCCTAAACCCTAAAGGCCCTAAACCCTAAGCCTTAAGCCCTACGCCCTTAACCCTAAGACCTGAAACCTAAACCCCAGGCCCCAGAGACATGCCTGAGCCCAAGCGGGGGTCTCTTGAACGCCTGGGACGCAAATATATGACAGTTTAGGGTTTGGGGTTTAGGGTTTGGGAGGGTTGCCGGGGTTTAAGCACGAACTAGAGCCTTGCAGAAGCCCTCTTTCGGCTTGGTATACCGAAACTCTACCCTGCAAAAGGAAAAGGGTGAGGCTGTCCTTAACCAATCGCTGTGCAGCGTATTCATAGATCCCCCCGAACCCTCATTCTGCTTTCCCACTCTGCAACTCTTGGGTTTTGGGATTTCAGTTTATGGGTTGGGGTTGAACTACAGGTGTAGGGTTTAGGGTTCAGGAGTTGCAGCCCTAATCCCTACACCCTACACCCTACACCCTAAACCCTAAACCCTAAACCCTAAACCCTAAACCCTAAACCCTAAACCCTAAACCCTAAACCCTAAACCCTAAACCCTGTTTGGGTTTAGGGTCCAGGGGACAGCTCAGGTATGGCGACCGACAGGAAAAGATGATGCTGGGGCGCTGGTTTCCCTATGACGCTCTGAGCGCGCTTCAGTGCTGAAGACCTTCTTGATGGAGGTTTTCGGCTTTAGGCTTTAGGCTTTAGGCTTTAGGGTTTGGGGTCTGGGGTTTAGGGTTTAGGGTTTAGGGAAGAAACCCTAAGCCCTTAAATCCTAGAACCCTCAAGCCCTCAATGTTTTTCACCCCTTGAGCCCTAAACTCGGGAACAGGCAGACACCTGGAGGCCCAACCTCCCACCTCCCTAAGCCTTGCAAGGTCCAAGCGTCAGGGTTCAGCATTCTAGGGCTCAGGGGATTTAAGGGTTTCGTGCTTACGGGTTTATAGGGTTTATAGGGTTTTGGGGTGAAGGGTTGGGTGTTGAGATGTCTCCAGGAGCTTATATAATCTTGCACATTTTGCGAGCTCGGGTTGAAGCTGGCAGAGTCTTGTTTTTTTTTTTTTTTTTTGGGGGGGGGGGGGGGGCGCGCTTTAGGGTTTAGGGCTGAGGGTGAGGGTTGAGTGCTTCGAGTTGAGCGGCCTCTGTTTTGAGATCCATGGCCGACCCATACACCCTAAACCCGAAACCCTAAAAGCCCCTAAGCCCGAGCCCCTAAACCTTGATTCCTGTATCTTCAAGGACTCCTCCGTGACCATCGCCCAGCCGGGGCCTCCTGCAACTTGGCTCAGGGTTTAGGGCTTAGGGGTTCTCTCTACACATACGCGTAGAAGCCCTAAACTCACTCAAACACCCCCCTGCCTCGGAGCCCTTCACCCTAAACAACCCTAAATACTGAACCCTAAACCCTAACCCCTAACCCCTAAACCCTAAACCCTAAACCCTAAACCTTAAACTCCAAGGCCCTGAATTCCTTCTTCCTTGGGTGAACCGCAGCCCGAAGGTGAATCCTGCTGACCCGCTCTTCGCCACATCCAAGAGCACCACCCAGCTGCAGTCAGGGGTTTTCGGGTTTCGGCTTTAGGGCTTAGGGTTTAGGGTTAGGGTTTAGGGTTTAGGGTTTAGGGTTTAGGGGTTTCGGGTTTCCCGGCTTCAGGGTCCAGGGCTTAGGGCTTAGGGTTTAGGGTTTAGGGTTTAGGGTTTGGGGTTTGGGTTTTAGGGCTGAGGGCGGAGGATGTTCCGGGGTTTCACGTTGCAGCTTTCAGGTTCAAGGTTTAGGGTTGAGAGAGTAATTTTATTTTCGGCTCGCCGACACCCTGAACCCTAAATCCTAAGTCCCAAACTCCTGAACCGTAAAACCTTATCACCCTACAAACCCCTAAGCCGCAAAAGCCCCCAAATTTCCAAAACCCAAAACCCCCAAAACCCTAAACCCAAAGATCCGAAACCCCAAAACCCTAAACCCCACCCCTCCTTCCCCTCCTTCCCCTCCTTCCCCTCCTTCCCCTCCTTCCCCTCCTTCCCCTCCTTCCCCTCCTTCCCCTCCTTCCCCCTTCCCCTCCTTCCCCCTTCCTTCCTTCCCTTCCTTCTCCTTCCCCTCCTTCCCCTCCTTCCCCTCCTTCCCCTCCTTCCCCTCCTTCCCCTCCTTCCCCTCCTTCCCCTCCTTCCCCTCCTTCCCCTCCTTCCCCTCCTTCCCCTCCTTCCCCTCCTTCCCCTCCTTCCCCTCCTTCCCCTCCTTCCCCTCCTTCCCCTCCTTCCCCTCCTTCCCCTCCTTCCCCCCCGCCCCCCACCCCAAACCATTTCAAAGAAGCCCATGGAGCCCGCAGCTCCACTTGGAGGGGTCATGGTACTTATGAACCAATTATAACTGTACTTATAACTGTGCTTTTAACCATATTAGGGCACTAGTGGGGCTTATAAGTGGGTTATAAGTACAGATAATTGGTTAATAAGTACCCCTAAACCCTAAACCCTAAACCCTAAACCCTAAACCCTAAACCCTAAACCCTAAACCCTAAACCCTAAACCCTAAACCCTAAACCCTAAACCCTAAACCCTAAACCCTAAACCCGAAACCATAAACCCTAAACCCTAAACCCTAAACCCTAAACCCTAACCCTAAACCCTAAACCCTAAACCTAAACTAAACCCTAAACCCTAAACCCTAAACCCTAAACCCTAAACCCTAAACCCTAAACCCTAAACCCTAAACCCTAAACCCTAAACCCTAAACCCTAAACCCTAAACCCTAAACCCTAAACCCTAAACCCTAAACCCTAAACCCTAAACCCTAAACCCTAAACCCTAAACCCTAGCCCTAAACCCTAAGCCCTAAACCCTAAACCCTAAACCCTAAACCCTAGACCCTAAACCCTAAACCCTAGACCCTAAACCCTCAACCCTCAACCCTCAACCCTAAACCTTGAACCACCAAGCAGCCCCCACCTAGGCAAATGGCAAGGGCTCGAGCTCAGCCACCGCTGGACCTCCGCGTCGGTTGCTGTGGAGACGCCTGGAAGCACACCCCCTCAGAGTTTAGGGTTTAGGGTTTAGGGTTTAGGGTTTAGGGTTTAGGGGTTAGGGGTTAGGGATGTCCCCCTGGAAGCCCTGTAGAGCCCTAAGCCCTAAACCCAAAAGGCCCCTAAACCCTACAGACCCAGTAAGCCGAAACCCGAAAATACCCTACCAAACCCTGTACGCCTCCAAGCTTCCAACCTTATATCCTATATGGGGTGTTTACGAAAATATGGGACCCCCAAATATAGACCCCAAATAGTAGGATTCCCTGATAAGAAGGACCCCAAAAAGGTACCCTAATCTTGGAAACCCCACATGAGGCCCCAACCCTAAACCCTAAACCCTAAACCTTAAACCCTAAAGCCAAAGCCCAAAACAAAAGTGAGCACACTCAAGAGATGAGGGTTTCAAGGGTTCAAGGTACACCCTGGTTTCGGAAACCCCCTATATCACCTATATCTAGTGAGGCCCCAAACCCTAAACCCTAAACCCTAAACCCGAAACCCTAAACCCCAAACCCTAAACCCTAAACCCTAAACCCTAAACCCTAAACCCTAAACCCTAAACCCTCTTCCTAAAGCCTACCAGCCCATATCTAGGGTTGCAGAGTTCGAGGCTTTAGAGTTCCATCCCCGGTGTTCGGCGACTGGGGCCCCGGAAGCCTTCGGGCTCGCGGTCGTTTAGGGTTTAGGGTTTAGGGGTTAGGGGTTAGGGTTTAGGGTTTAGGGCCGTTTAGGGTTTGGGGCCTCACTAGATGTGGGTGATGGTTGAGGGTTTAGGGTTTAGGGTTTATGGAGCACCTCGAAAGGGAATTTGGTGTTTGGGGTTTAGGGCCTAGGGGGGTTTGGGTCAAGAATCTCGAACAGGAATGCATGTGCATGGACCCCTGTGCAAGGAGGGGGTAGGAAAAGAGAGCCAACGCACTATCTTTGGTTGCAAAAGAAAGTAGGGTTTAGGGGTTTAGTGTAGTTTTTTGTTTTTTGCCGGTTTAGGGTTGAGGGTTCCAAAGCCATACAACCCGAGCCCCATGACGGAACCGTAAATCCAACAGCCTACCAGTGCACTTGCACTCAGGGTGCTCGTTCCAGCAGATGCGCAGAAAGGCTTGAGTTCTTGCTTCGGGATTTGTGCTTCAGGCTTTCTTTTTGGTGTGGATTTGGGTTTAGAGTGCAGGGGTTGGGGCTTTTGGCATTGGTTTGTTTTGATCGGAGCCCTAAACCCTAAGCCTAGGGGTTCTTACAAGGAATGAGAGAATTGGGTACCTTGTATCCCCCTAAATAAAACACTTCAAGGGATCCCATTACGATACCTCATTCCCTTATTCCCTACTACGGACCAGTAGGTATATCCCAGAACCCTAAACCCTAAACCCTAAACCCTAAACCCTAAACCCTAAACCCTAAACCCTAAACCCTAAACCCTAAACCCTAAGCCCTAAAACCCAGAGGCGGCGAGTGGGGCCGCAAGGATGCCCAGTGGCTCAATGGTGCGCTGCCCCGTTGCCGCAAGCGCTGGGAGGGTTCAGGGTTCAGGGTTGTGGGTTGAGTGGGTTTAGGGTTTAGGGTTGAGGGTTGAGTGGGTTCAGGGTTGTGGGTTGAGTGGGTTTAGGGTTTAGGGTTGAGTGGGTTTAGGGTTGAGGGTTGAGGGTTGAGTGGGTTTAGGGTTGTGGGTTGAGTGGGTTTAGGGTTTAGGGTTGAGTGGGTTTAGGGTTTAGGGTTGAGGGTTGAGTGGGTTCAGGGTTGTGGGTTGAGTGGGTTTAGGGTTTAGGGTTGAGGGTTGAGTGGGTTTAGGGTTGAGGGTTGAGTGGTTTTAGGGTTGAGGGTTGAGTGGGTTGAGGGTTGAGGGTTGAGTGGGTTTAGGGTTGAGGGTTGAGTGGGTTGAGGGTTGAGGGTTGAGTGGGTTCGGGGTTTAGGGTTGAGAGGCTTTAGGGTTTAGGGTTGAGTGGGTTTAGGGTTTAAGGTGTAGGGTTTAGGGTTTAGGGCGCTTCGCCATCCATCTGAGGGGAGTTTCATGGGCCCTTAATATGGTCCCTGGCCTCCTTTGAAGTGTTCTGATGTATGGGCCCTTGTATGGGTATATACAGGTTTAGGGTTCAGGAACCCTAAAACCCTAAAAACCTAAACCCCTCAAACCCTCAAACCCTAAAATCCTAAAGCCCTAAAACCCTAAATTCCTAAAACCCTCAAACCCTAACAACTCCTAAACCCTATAACCCGAATTCCTACACCCTACAACCCTAATTCCTAAACCCTATAACCCTAATTCAGGCTTAGTCCTGGCGTGGAGCACTTGGTCTCTGGCAGGGAGGAGGCCCTGCAGTGTTAGATTGGGGAAGAAGAAGAGTTCCGGATTAGGGCCTGGTTTAGAGTTTAGAGTTTAGGGTTTAGGGTTTAGGGTTTAGGGTTGACAAGGACAGGGCTTAGGCCCCTGGCTGTTGGGGCTCCAGAATTGTTTGCGGGGGTTCAGGCCAGCGCCTCGGTTCGGAACGGTGTGTTGGGTTTGGACAAGTACCGCGGTGCTTCAGGGGAAGTTTGCCTACGGGTACTTGGAGGTTCAGGGTACTTATAACCCGAATGATACCTGTACTTATAAGCCCCCTAAGCCCCCTAAGTAGGTTCTAAGTAGACTTATAAGTGCGGTTATAAGTACCCATGAACCTTCAAGTATACATTCTCCCTTATATGGTCCCTCAATATGGTCCCTTGCCCTCGAATTCTTTCAAGGGTTCTGAAGCAAGGGCCCTTGGGTGTTGTAGGGTATATAAGGGGTATACAAGGGGTTCCCTTTCAAAAGCCCATACTAAGGGACCATGAAAGTACCCTAAAAGTTTGATGGGAAGCTGAAAAGCCGTGCGCAGAACGGATGATAAGAGCGGAGACGGAGAAATTGCGAAGACCCATGCGTCTGAACCTTAGAACCCTTCACCCCCTATACGTTAGGCCCTATGAAGCCTGAACCGAGTTAGGGCTTATGTGGGCTTTCGAGTTGAGTCTTGGCGTTTAGGGTTTAGTTTTAGGGTTTAGGGTTTAGGGTTTTGGGTGCCCTTCCTCCTTTCGTAGGGCTCGGTTTCGCTCTTCGACCCCCCCATTCATCAAACGTGCCCCGGTGTGCTACTTGGAGGTTCAGGGTTTAGGGTTTAGGGTTTGGGTTTTCTAAACCTTTTTTATATTTATATATATAGACTATTGTATATATATATATATACATATATATATATATGTATATATATATATATATGTTTTTTCCACCCCCCCCCCCCCCCCATAGCTGAACTGCGCCAAAGCGGCTCTGTAGGAGTTGCACGCTGAAACCCTTGAGCTCCTGTATGCGCTAAGACCCTAAAGCCAGGCAAGCCCGCCCAAAACGGGTTTCGGGGGCGTCACTGACCTCAGAGTTTAGAGTTCATTAGGGAGGAGTTGTTCGGTTTTTCGGGGCGTTTAGGGCCGCAAGTATGTTATTTTCCCCCGGGTTTGTAAGGTCTTGGGTTCAGAGATCAGGTTGTAACCCAAGCCCGAAACAGTAGCCCTGGCCCTCAGGGCTCTAAACCCTCTGAACATCTTAGGTTCTGGTGGGACAGGGTTGCCAGGCCTCTTCTAGTCTAGGCCTCTTCTGCAGCGCCGAGGGGGTGTAGGTGATGCAAGCCCAAACATGGAAACCCAACCCCCTCCCCCCCCTGTAAACCCTATGGACTCCTCCAAACACTTGATATCCCAGCAACCCTAGAAATCCCAGACCCGAACACCTAGAAACCCTAGAATCGCTAGAAACCCGAGAAACCCTAAGCCCCAAACCCTAGAAACACTAGAAGACCCTAGAAAACCCCTGAGAAACCCTAGGAACCCTAGAAAATCTAGAAGCCCTAGGAACCCTGAACCAGGTCCTTTGCGCAGTGGTGACTGTGTCCAGCGCTCACCCCCAGGACGCGCTCGTCTGGAATTTAGGCTCTCTAAGGCTGTAAGGGTTTAGGGTTTAGGGTTTTGGGTTAGGGTTTAGGAGAATGCTGGTCTCTAAGCCAGTACCGACAGAATCCGATAATCCCTGCCCTGCACCCTAGCCTAAACCCTGTTCGGTTGCCGAGTTCTAAGCCAAGCCACATTCCAAAGCCTTAAGCCCTAAGCCCGAACTTCCTATAAACCTGAAACCCTGCACTCTCCCTAAATCCTAAACCCTATATGCCTCGGGTTTAGGGTTTAGGGTTTGGGTTTAGGGTGGGTGAGCCCTCACAACCGAAATCCGGGCAGGCCAAGAAGACAGCCTTCACCGCCTTGTCGACTGGTCGGATGCTCCTGCTTAGCGGACCCAGCGAGCCCTGGCTGGTGTTGAGAGATTTGGGTCTTCTCACAATCTCACATTAGGGGTTTAGGGTTTAGGGCTTAAGTTGGTGTTTCGGGTTTAGGCGAGTTTGGCGTTTGCTGTGTTTCAGGTTCGGAACCCTCAACTGTCAGCACTCAACCCCATAGGCTCCAAAACGTTTCGGGTGAACCCACCCAACCCGAAACCCGAAACCCGAAACCCGAGACCCGAAACCCTAAACCCTAAACCCTAAACCGCCCCTAACCCTCAACCCCACCACCCCTAAACCATGAACCCCCTAAACCCTAAAGCCTTAGTAGGGAATAGAATACGGGGTACTCTACTACCTACTAGGGACTGTTAGTAGAAGGGGGAACATCATAACCTAAAGCCCCAAACCTTAGCCCGAGTAAACACACTGCCTTAAGCCCGGAACCTGCAAGCCAGAAGACTCAAACCCTGGCCCGGCCTAAAGCCACCGCTAGGTAACTTTCAAGAGCCCTAAAAGGCCTAAAGCCTAAACCCCTCAACCCCTCAACCCCTCAACCCCTACACCCCTACACCCCAACCCCTACACGCCAAACCCCTCAATCCCTAAACCCCCCTCAACCCCTAAACCCTTAAATCCCAACCCCCCCAAGCACTAAACGCTAGAGTTCCTAAACCCTAAACCCTAAACCCTAAAACCCTAAAACCATAAACCCTAAACCCTAAACCCTACAGTGCCTCATCTCCGGACAGCAAGGATCCTGCCCCCCACGTCCTCTCAGCATTTCACATCTTCGACCTCTCCGCCTTGACAGCCGTGCAGAATGGGGAGAACTGGAAGGTCTTCAGGTTTAGGGTTTAGGGTTTAGGGTTTCAGAGTGAGGTTTAGGGTTTAGGGTTTCAGAGTGAGGTTTCGGGTTTAGGGTTTAGGGTTTGGGGTTTAGGGTTTAGGCGGGGGGTTGGGGGTTTGGGGTGTTTGGGTGTTGGTTGAGGGGGTTTTGGGGTGTTTAGGCTTACTTTGCTTTCGGGATTACTTTGGTACTTGATAACCCTAGACCCTAAGGCTTTTTCCTTTCGGAACCCTTCTTGGTTGCATGTCCTCACTTTTTTTTTTTTTTTAAACCTGTTCTATTCTGAGGCTTTACAGTGCTTTGGAGTGTTTAGGGTTTAGGCTGTTTGAAACAATGTTTGGGGATTGAACCAGGGAGTTGGGTCTTTTAAGGTGCGGGGGTCTCGATGCCGATTGAAGGGTTTCTTTGGAAATTGCCCCCCCCCCCCCCAAAATGAGGATCCAGAAGGAGCGGTGGTGAAGGGGTCGCGTCTATAAGGTCAAGTGCTGAAGCTTTACCAGTTAGGGTTTAGGGTTTAGGGTTTAGGATTTAGGGTTTAGGGTTTAGGGTTTAGGGTTTAGGGTTTGGGATTTAGGGTTTAGGGTTTTGTTAGGAGTCAGGGTTCAGCTTAAGGTTCGGAATTGAGATGTGCCGGTGTACAGCTTTGGGCTGGAGGTTTCTTGGGCCTCAGCGGGGCCAGCTCCCTTGGCCCTAAACTCGCTAAGGCCCCAAGCCCGCCTGAACAACTCTAAGCCCTAAGCCCTAAGCCCTAAGCCCTCACCCCTAAACCCTAAACCCTAAACCCTAAACCCTAAACCCTAAAGCTTGACACCCTGAAGCCCCCCCGAAATTAGTTCAAGGCCTAGGGTTTACCAACCCCCAGAACCTGAACCCTAAAGCTTGGACCTTAAACCTCGAACCCTAAACCCTAAACCCTAAACCCTAAACCCCAAGAACCCTAAGAAGCCGTTCTTCCGCAGGTGAAGCTCAGCTTCCGAGAAGCGAGCGCCGAGACCAACGCGCCGGGAAACGCGCCAGGTAATGCGCCCACTGGGCAGGCACGTGCTGTTTGGACCCTGAACCCTACACCCTGGTTTAGGGTTTAGGGTGTAGGGTTTAGGGTTCAGAGTTTAGGGAGTATAATTCGGCATCCTGGGGTTCAGGGTTGAGGCTTTAGAGGTGCTGAACCCTAAACCCTAAACCGCGCCCAGTTCTTGCTGTTAGTTGATACCCTACACCCTAAACCCTAAACGCCAAACCCTAAACCGCGCCCAGTTCTTGCTGTTAGTTGAGGTTCGCCTGTTTATTTTAGGCGGGGATGCTTGGGGAGGCTTCGGGGGCTTCGGGTTGAAACAAGGTTGGTTCAGACCACTGGCCATGAGCCACAAGCCCTACTCTTATAACCCTAATTACAACTGTACTTATAAGCCCCCTAAGTCCCCTAAGTAAGTTATAAGTAGACTTATAAGTGTGGTTATAAGTACCCATGAACCTCCAAGTAAACGGCACTCACCGAACAGGGAGTTCGACTCTAGCGTCCTGGGGTTTGGGGCTTGAGGGTTTTTAGGGTTTTCACAAGGTTTTAGGCTTTAAGGTTAGGTCTTATAGGGGATATAGGGCTTATAGGGTTTGTAGGGTTTTAGGGGTTTTGGGGGTTTAGTTTATAGCGTTTCGGTTGCAGATATCCGGTTCCCCGGTTGGGCTTGCAGGGGTTCGCCTCGACGGACTAAAGCTCCGAGTTTCGCAATCCTTGGCCCTTAAACCCCGAACCTCGCATCCCGTTGTGCGCACATGAGGTTCCCTGAATTTACTCTTAATATTGCCCGTAGACTACCTTATACAGATCTTCAAAAAGGGTCCCCAAGCACCAGAAGGGTACAACCTTGAGGGTCCGAGGTACACCTAGAAACATCACAAAATTAGCAAAATTGATTAATGGGCAACGAGATCCGGATCGTCATCCTTACTTCTCCAACAACCCCAGGGATAAAAAGGGCTAAAACCCCAAACCCGAAACCCGAAACCCGAAACCCTAAACCCTAAGCCCTAAACCCTAAACCCTAAACCCTCCCCAAACGCCGTTTTGGGGGGCCCCCAGACCGCCTCGTTCACTTCTCTGGCGCTGGAGCACGTGAGCTCGGGTGAGCTGGAACTGGACCTGACAAAGACGCAGGCACTTGGGGGAGCGAGCTAGGGTTTAGGGTTTAGGGTTTAGGGTTTAGGGTTTAGGGTTTAGGGTTTAGGGTTTAGGGTTTAGGGTTTGAGGTTTGGGGCTTAGGGTTTGGAGCTTACTCGGGTTTCGGATTTGGGGTTGAGGGTTTAGGGTTGACGTCACGGCTTCGGGTTCAGGGTTTGGGGACTGTCGTCTGCATCGCTGCTTCAGGCATTTGAGGTTCGGGTTCGCTACATCCGACTCTCCCCTAAACCCTAAACCCTAAATCCTAAAGCCTAAACCCTAAACCCTTAATGTCGAAACATCATGTCGGTGTCATCATCAGAGGCAGTTGGGACAGGACGATCGGTCGGCATGGGATGGATGGAGTCTTTTGCTTCTCGCAACTCGACAAAACAATGTGACGTGAGTCCTTGCTGGCTTCTGTGCATACAGCAAAGAGAGCTTAAAGCTACCCCACGTGTTGTGCCTTCATGGCCCCGATGAGCCCTTCGAGGCTTCAGAGGATCCGGAGGTCGCTTTATCTTTACACATTCAGCACTCCTCCTTGAAGTGACCGCTAGGTCTCTTCACTCACAAAAGAACTCAAAACGTTCTCGTCGGATAAAGCTGTCGGCCTCCATTGCGACAGCAAGCACAAAATGTGCGAATTTGGATCTGCGAGGCGTTTCGAAGGCCCCAGCAATCTCTTGATACGTGCACATGGTCACCCCCATTTGTCACATAGAACGGTCCTGGATGCCATGTTGGAACCTCCCGCTCCACTTCTCGAATTTCAATCCTCGCAGGTTCAGCGGACATCAACCTTGTCATGCCCATGTTGCATTGGATCTGAGCATCCATCATCATCGGCCTGGTACTTGGCATTCGCAATCGATCATTCAGCTGCTCCGCCAACTCATCTTCCACCATGTTTCGGAGTCTCTCCAGGCGCTTGTTTCTCTTTGGGTCCAAGCGGCGTCCAAACCATCTGACAGTCTTGTCATAGGCCCATCTCAGGAACTCCCAGAGAACCACCATAACAATGCCCACTAAGACCACGAGGACGTAGAACTCGACCGATCCATCCAGTTGCAGCGGGGCCTGAGGGTTCTCAGCTTTGGTCCCACACACCCATCCACACATCAGGAGTATCCTCAAGATCTTCGCCTTCAGCTCCGTCGCCAAAGGAACTTGCAATCCCCAGAGTCGGCATAACTCCTCATGGCGATCTTTGGGCAGTGGTTTGGTTAAAAGGTCAGCCTTCTGCACTTGACCTCTGCAATGAAGGACCCTCAGGAAACCGGATTTCGCCTGCTCCCTCAGGTACGACGCGCGAACCTTCAGGTGGCGGGTTCTCCAGGAACCCGCCCCATCCGAGCTGAGCCCCACCGCCGCCATATTGTCAATCTGTAGCTCCAGCATATTGACCTGGATGTTGAGTTGGCGAACCACGGCCATCACCGCCCGAGCAAGCACGATGCTGTCTATGGATGCTACGAGTTCGCACTCTGCGGTCGACAGAGTTACGAAACTCTGCCGGCCGCTTCGCCAGGCCACCGGGCAGTTGTAGAGGCAAACCAGGGTTCCGGTGTGCGACCGCCGCCCGGTCGGAGCGAACGACGAGTCGCTGAAGGCTTGTAGCGTGACACCGCCGGGCACCAACAGCAACCCTCGGGCCTTTGTTCTTTGCAAAAATCCCAATATTCGGGATCCCACCTTGACCACCTTCTCCGGGTTCTTCAACACATGGCTTGCCATGATCGACAGGTGAAATGCCAGGTCCGGCCTCGAGCGTTGGGTTAACCAAAGCAACTCTCCAGTTATTTTCTGTGCTTCACGGATGGCGCCAGGATCTTTCGGAGATCTTTCCGGGCCCTCCTCCTCCTCATCCATCGTCATCCATTCTCGTGGACATGGTACCAACCCCAATTGGCTCTTCGGCACGTCATAGGCCCTCAGCAACTCCGCGATGTATGCCTCCTGGTTGAGGAAGTAGCACCCAGTCTCTGTTCTCTGGATTTCGCAGCCCAAGAACCTCACCACACGTCCTTCATCACATAATTCCAACTCCGAGACTTCCCATTCCGCCCGGAATCTTTCTCCCAGTGCTTCCACCAATTGGCGTTCTCCGCAGATCAAAATGTCATCCACATAAATGAGGATGGCACCAATCACCTGGCTCTCGTCCACGTAGTGCACTGACCACAAATTCGGCTCGATGTCGCCCTGTTTGAGGATCACCTTTCGACCGCCAAGATCGATCGTGAAGTCCTTCAATACCGAATCTCGGTACTGTGCCCACAGCCTTGGACTTTGCCTCAACCCATACAGGGCTCTTGTCAATTTCCATCGCTCCTGCTTGCTAACCACCCCCAGCAACACAAGCACATGGGGCGGCGTTACCACCACAACCTTTTCTCCCTCCTCTGTAGGCATTGGCGTAAGCAAGAACGCACCGGTAACGTCAATGGCGCCGATGTACCACTTGCGCCTCCCGGATTCAACCAAGACACACCTCAATGTCTCACCAGCAGCGCCCGAAGCAAAACAGTCCAACAACTGCTCATCTATCATGTTGCCGCAGGCCACGATCCTGGCTTTGCGTCGGAAGAGGGCCTCCGAGCCTTTCTTCGGTGGCTTGATCGTGTAGACGATTTTGGCCGGGACCACCAGCATGTCGTCTGCCTTGAATTTCTTCAACAACTCCCCCATTGTTGTTCGATCAAACCCCTTCTTGACGACTCCAAACTCCTCAAGGATCGGGTCTTTCCACAGGCCAAGATGCATCTTCGCTTCGGTAGGATCCACATTGTAGACGACATCCACTGGAGCTTGCATTGAGTCCAACAACTCCTCCATCCCCTTGGTGTACTCCGGCTCTGCCTTCATGATGCGGGGATTTTCCAAGCCTTTTTCGTGCAGGTAGCCCTGAAGCTTCTCCAAATCTTCCATGGCCAACTTCTCATCAACTGCCTCCAGCGACAAGTTCCGACACTTTCGCTCAGCGGTCGACAAATCCTCCACGTTAGGCCCTTCCATCAGTTGAACCTTGCGAACCCCCGTTGGCTCATTCACATGGATCTCCCACTCGCCAACAAACTCAGCGTCCATCGGCTCGGTATTGTCCTCCGGTTCCTCATCATCCCGATCCGTGTACTCCTCCTCGGAGACCTCATTGTACTGATCTGGGTCAGGATCATCCGGGATTCTCTCCTCCTCATCGTCGTCGTCCTCTTCTTCGAGATCATCATCATCCTCCTCCTCGAGTGGATCTTCTGCTTCAAGGGGAAACCCTAACTCCACCAATCGTTCTAGCTCATCTGTCTTCAACTTCTCGAACCCCGATGGTGTGTACCCGACAAGCAACCAATCATTCGCCGAGCTGGGGAGGAAACCATGAAACTTCTTCGGGTTGAAACCAGTGGCCCTATTCGTGATGTCGTAGAAGCGCCCAACACTCTGGCTTCCATCTGGTAGCACTTGTAACACCTCGCCCCTCACAGCTTCACCTCTTGCAGGATTGGACTGGTCATCGCCGGACACCCAGAGCCCACGCCTTGATCTATCGGAGATCTCCACCACATAGTTCCAAGATCCTCGCTTGTTGTGGACATCGGTGTGGGGAGGTATAGCATTGCCTGTGAACACTCCCACAGTTGCCCACGTGACAGAGCCGTCCTGAAGATGATTGGTGGCCCTTTTGAGGTATTCATTCAGGTACTTCACAACGGCCTCCTTGTTTCTGGTCTGGACCGTAATACCCCTGTTGCCTCCCTGACAGTAAGCTCCAAAAGCCTGGAAATATCCCGCTCCTCTTCGAGTCCTCACCCTTGCGGCCACCACCAACTTCTCCAACATCTCCAAGCAACCTTCCTTCGAGAAGTCCTCCATGTTCAGCAGATGTTGTGCAAAGGCGTTAACCTCTGCAAGAGTCCCTTGGCCTCCCGTCCGAGCTCGCACAGCCCGGATGATTGGTGCCGACGACTCCAATGGTGAGGAGGGCGGGGATTTTGTCTTGATTCGCCGCCGACGACCATCAGGAGCTGGAGCGTCCTTAGCTGCACCCCTTGCCGAAGGTTTTGGTGGTTCCCCGGCATTCTCTGGCTTTGTCTTTGCCCGCAATCTCCATGTCGGCTCAACAATCAACGGGGGCGCTACATCCTCCAACAGCGGCGGCTCCACAGGCGTTCTCACATGAGTGGTTTGAACATACCCCCCACCATCCTTCAAGATGCAGTGACCTCCACGAACGTCCGTTGAGGGTCCAAGGTACTTCCCCCTTGTCCATTTAGGCCCCAAGTCCTCGACTGCTCCAGTCTTGTAGCGCTTGGTCTTGATGTAGCAGGGAGACCCAAAAGGTGCCAACATTGGACTCGGCAAACCCATCCTGTCGCATCTCTGCGTAGAAGCAGCAGCATGTAGTGCTAAGGGCCATGCAGTCTTGTGCACCGCCCCAAAATCCAGCATCACCCGGATACGCTTCTTGAGGTACTTCACTCCCGCTTCGGCCACGCCATTGGAGGCTGGATTGTCGCCCTCCGTTGTCGTAGGCAACATTCCCTTTTTCAAGATCCAGTTCCGAACCATCTTGCTTCGTAGTTCACCGGCTCTATCTCCATGAACTCTATGCATAGGGAATCCAAGAGCCTTCACATCCACATAGATCCTCTGCAAGGCTGGCAAGACGCTGGCGGCTTTCTTGTTCCTCATCGGTACTGCGAAGTACGCGGTCTCCAATGCGATAGGTGTCGTAAAGCCTTCCATCATCTTCTTCCATGCCTTCTTCTCTTCCTCCTCTGAAGGCATACCCTCTTCTGGCATCTCATCCCGTCCAGGCTCCACACCAGCACCAAATGGATCTGCATCCCCAGGCTGCTCCTCTCCTTCTGAGAACTCCTCATCCTCAGCCCCAGGCAACGGAAAACCAGCTTCAGGACTTACCCCTTCCAGACGTGGAAAGCGATATGCCCCTATGAGGAAATACCTCAGTCCTTTCGAGTCCGGAGTGACTCCCTGGTGCTTCAGCGGCCCAGCGACGTCGATGCTTAGGGTATAGGCCATTGGGTGAAGTGTTGACCGATGCTGCCGTCCCGTCGCTGCGTTCCTCACGCAAACAGCACAGTTACGCTCAAACGGTTGGTGGTTGTTGAGAACGTGAGTTCTCCAAGCCGCTTCACTGGCCAATTTCGCCATCTTTGCCCTTGTAGGACCTTGAAGACCACACCACTGAATCACGTAGTTGGCAATGTCCATCGCAGCCATAGCGCCTCCCTCAATGCCTACCTCCTCGGCAAACTTCCTGTAGGCTCCATCTGCCGCCCAAGTGGCACCAATCTTCATCGATGCCGGTTTTTCCAAGACCAACGCTGTCTCAATTCGACCTCCACTGATCTTTCGGCGGAACCTTGCCAATGTTGCCAACAAGTTCAAGTAGTGCACCTTCGCCCTAAACTGCTCCTCATCTCGATGTTGGTCTTCATTGAGGGCCACATCCTGCAGCACCATAGCCGAGATCTTACCCTCCAACGCAGCCCATAGTAGCACCCTCCAAAGCTCCTCCTCTGGAAGTCGCCCCTTTAAGCTGTCCAAGTCCAACACAACAGCATCATGCATACCATCCAAGGCCCAAATTGGATCTCGTCCACGCTCTAGTCGATTCCAACGGACCACCCAAGTTGTCGACCGGCAAAGACGCTTTCGACGTCTGCGGTTAACCGGCAAGGCCTTGAGACGTTCCCACGGGTCCATACTGCCGAAGTCGTGGAGCCGGACCATCTCCTCCTCTCCCAAGGACTTCAGAAACGCCGCTTTGTTGACCGCCTCCTTCACGTACTTGGCCTCCTTGGTTTCTACATAACGCTGCAACGCCGTCCACCAACTCACAGTGACTTCATGCAAATGGCGGGCCGACGCGGCAGCGGTGTCCCTCAACTGGTTTTCCAGCTCCTCGATCAGCTTGAGGCCCTTCTCCTCCTCAATCTCGGGACAACCATTTTTCAAATGCAGCTTCTCTTTTCTTCCATCAGGACAAACCAACCAGCAACCTTCTTGGGTCCACGAAAGCGCATATCCCAACGAGCTGATGACCTTGCCCAAGGGGACGATCGTCTGTAACCCTGGGGTTTTCGAGTCAACCAACAAGGTGCCCGCATCAGATTGCTGCATCGTTGCCTTGCCTTCTCCAGCCAAGGTCACCTCCACATTCTTTGTAGTCAGCCTTTCCCATTCTGACGCTCCCCGAAGAGCATGCGTGGCGCCGGAGTCAAGTAGGGCCTTCCGGTCTTCAGGATCATCATCCGTCCCGTCCAACCGAAGAACTTGCAGTCGACGAATCTCATCAATGGCTTTTGCCATCAAACTCTTCATCTCCGTCGCCTCCTGGGTGTCGAAGGTGATCGCCTTCATCGGCCTCTGCCCACCAGCCGGAACCGTCACTCCATCCGAGCCCATGGCTGTAGTTGTAGTAGAAGAACATGACGATGGCTCACGTCCAGGTTCACCTGTGCCGTCCTTATCCTTTCTTTTTGACCCAGGCACTGTGCAATCTTTAGCTCTGTGGTTCGTAGCTCCACACGCCAGGCACTTCGTCTTCTTTTCCTCCTTCGTGAGACCCGCCATCGAGTGCTTGTAGCGGCACTTATTCCCCCTATTGCAGCCCTTTTCCTTCAAGAAGAACCTGCAAACATCAGAGGTAGCCGTTGGCGATGGGGATTTCGGGGTTTGCTCTGAACCTCCACTAGCATTTGGGGCCGTTGTCAATCCCTTGATCGTAGGCAATGTTGTAGTGGAAGAAGAAGGCTCCCTTGCCGATGTCCTAGCATGGGTCTCCAGCTCGGCTAAGAGGTGTTGGTGGTATTGCAGCACTGTTGACGGTTGCGGGTTGTTGTCAACCTGCAAGGACGCTCTCACCAACGACACCCTGAACGCCAGCTCACTGTCCGACCTGATCACCCGCTGCGAGAGATTGTCGAGACCCTTCATCAGGATTGAGGCGTCAGGTTCCACGATACCCAGTGTGCGTGCCCTTTTTAACCACAACAACCATCTTCGAAGCCCTTGAGCAGCCTGGGACGACGTCGTACTTTCTCCTGGAGCCTCCAAGTTCTTGAGGATTAGGGATTTCTCCTGCTTGTTGCCCGGCTGATACACTGTCATGATCCGGCACATCACTCCCATCGCTGTCATGTCCCCATGGGTTATGATGTCTCGCCTCAAAGAGTCCGGAATGGCGGTCAACAACATGGCTACCGCTCTTCGCTCAACTCTTGACCATTCCGGCTTTTGCAGCTGACCCTCTGCGATGGGCTTCAACTGCAAACGATGCAAAGGGCTGGCTGCTGCATACTCCTGATACCATAGCGAAGACTGGCGCAACGTCTCGCTCCACCACAGTCCTGAAGTGTCAGAGATATCCTCGAGAATCGGGCCGATGTGGGTCACCCAGTGCACCATGTCGATCGCAGCCGTTTCCGGATCATACTCCGGAAGCTTAGGAAGCTCATGCGCCCCAGGTTTGACAGCCTCTGGCTGTCCCGGTCTTCCAGCACCCTGATTCTTCTTCAAAAGCTCCTCGATTCCCCTGGCCATTGACAGCAATACTCTGTCCGCCGTGGACATAGTCGGTGGCGTGCCCTCGGTGCCAGTGGGTTCCGGACCTGCCATATTGCGAGGTGGAGATTGCGTTCTGCCCAACCCCAGAAGATCCCGAAGTGAGCGACCAAGGTGCGACTCATTAGATGCACTAACTGCGATGCCAGGAGACACGTGTGGCTGATCATCACTAAAATAACGACCAGGTAGTGCTTGTGATTGCTCCGGTAGTCCACGGGATTGACCTTGAACTACTGATACTCCCTGACGACCACCACCCACCGGCTGCCACGATCCCATAACCGTGCGACCAGGTAGTGCTTGTGATTGCTCAGGTAGTCCATGGGATTGACCCCCTGCCCTCGAATTGTCACGGTCCAAGCCCAGCAGTCCAAGCGGGTTTCCATCACCCCGCCTGATTCTCTCATCCAGCGTTGCGCCCGAGGCAGCGGCAGTCAAATGTCCACTTCCTCCAACATGCATCGCACCGGATGTGCTGGGACCTACAGGACCCTGGCCTGGGATGGGTAAAACATTCCATCCCGCATCTCGGCCTTCATTTCTCTCAAAGCTTAGCTGTCCATCCATGCCATCGGTATCCTGCCTCGTCAAGGAAAAAACTGGCACACCATCTGGAATGCCACCCACTCCACCACCTGCAGTTCTCAGTCTCTCCCTTTCCAGTTGCTGCCTCATGCTCTGAGCTTGGGCCAACGCAGTTTCCGCACGAGCACGCTCCTCCTGCAACTGTCCCAATATTCCACCTAGCTGACGTCGCACCTCCACCTGCACGTCTTCACGATGCACAGAATCAGAGGTACCCTCTGAGTTGGTGTAGGTTGGAAGCCCAGCAGCTAAAGGTTGTCCTTGAAGAAGGGGAGAAACATTCTGCAGATGCTGACTTGTCGTAGACGGCATAAGTGGTGCACTCATTTGCGATGCTGCCCAGGTCGTTCCCTCATGGTTCCTGCTCGTCGTAGGGCTCCAGCTAGTCCTCACCTCTTGATGGACCATCGCCTGAGCAGTTCCAGCTGTTCCAGACACAGCTGTCGACGCCCTATGAAAGAACTCCCCAAGACGCATCATCCATTGCAGTGGTGACGCTTGCTCACCCTGTTGAACACGCCCCGTTGACCGTACCAAATCGCTCGCGGCCGAGTCCGGTTGCTGGTCGAGTAGCAGCGACGACCCTGGTAGCGGAGAAGGAGCCAGGTCTCCCTGGACCCTGACAGGCCCCGTTGGCAAAACCAATGTCGGAGAAGCGTCATTGTCTTCTCCTCCATGATCTGCAGCTGACGGTGCCAAACTCATTGATCTGGCCTCAGCAGTTCGCATCGGATCAACGTTTGCAGATCCAACACCATTCATCATAGGCCTGTCATGTCCTCCCGCATTGCCAGGATCAGCCATAACTGCAGTCATCTCCACAGGGGGATTCGCAGGCGAGCCAGCAGCAACTTGGGCTGTCATAACCTGTCGAAACATCATGTCGGTGTCATCATCAGAGGCAGTTGGGACAGGACGATCGGTCGGCATGGGATGGATGGAGTCTTTTGCTTCTCGCAACTCGACAAAACAATGTGACGTGAGTCCTTGCTGGCTTCTGTGCATACAGCAAAGAGAGCTTAAAGCTACCCCACGTGTTGTGCCTTCATGGCCCCGATGAGCCCTTCGAGGCTTCAGAGGATCCGGAGGTCGCTTTATCTTTACACATTCAGCACTTAAACCCTTAAACCCTTAAACCCCAAACCCTTAAACCCAAAATTTAAAAGCAGAAGCTGTCCTCCTCCTGCAGGCCAAAGAGCTCGTCCAACAGGCGGGGCCTGGGACTGAAGAAATAGTTCCGGAAGGGTTTAGGGTTTAGGGTTTAGGGTTTAGGGTTTAGGGTTTAGGGTTTAGGGTTTAGGGTTTAGGGTTCAGTGTTCAGGGTTTAGGGTTTAGGGGTTAGGGAACTCTACATGAGGATAGTAAGTAAGGTGCATGTCTGTCCTTCAACAAAGCCGCACCCAACACCCGCAAAACCCCAAAACCCCAAAACACCCAAACCTCAAAACCCCGAAACCCCAAAACCCCAAAACCCCAAAACCCCAAAACCCCAAAACCCCAAAACCCCAAAACCCCAAAACCCCAAGACCCCAAGACCCCAAAACCTTGGCCCGAAATTCTCAATCCCGAAATGGCCCTGGAGCCTTCTCGACCCCAAATGGTTTCCGAGGCTTTGGTGAAGCGTAGGCACCCTAAACCCTAAACCCTAAACCCTAACCCCTAAACCCTAGACCCTACACCCTCAAGCTTCTTCTTCTGCAGGGCTGTGGCGCGCAGGTTTTAGGGGTGTTTTAGGGTGTTGAAGGGTGTTTCGGGGTGTGTAGGGGGTGTTTAAGGGTGTTCAAGGGTTTAGGGTTTAGGGTTTAGGCGGTTTAGGCGGTTTAGGCGGTTTAGGCGGTTTAGGCGGTTTAGGCGGTTTAGGGTTTAGGGTTTACGGTTTAGGATTTAGGGTTTAGGGTTTCGGGTTTAGCCCTACGGGTTTCGTTCCGGGGTGGGTTTTATATCGTAATTTACAGGGTTTCTGGTTTTTAGGGCTCGAAAAAATAATTATTGGAAATGCCTTTCGTTGATCTTGTAGGAGATGACAGCCGTGTAGGCTCGTATAAGTCATGGTACATGGGTTTAGGGTGTTGGACACATGGCCCGTGGCAAGCGCAATGTGCGTACACAGAGCTGCCGCGCTGGATTCGTCAGAAGTACGAGAGCGTGCAGTGCGCGTTGAGCAGGGGGGCGCACGGCAGAGCCTGAAAAGAGTCCGAATGACGTCTGTGCGTGTGTGTGTGGGTGTGTGTCTTCACACACCCCTGAACGTTCCCAACCCCCCCCCCCCCACCCCCCCCCCCCCCCCACCCCCCCCCCCACGCCCCCCCCCCCCACCACCCCCCCCCCCCCACCCCCCCCCACCCCCCCCCCCCCCACCCCCCCCCCCCACCCCCCCCCCCCCCCCCACCCCCCCCCCCCCACCCCCACCCCCTACCCGTAAGATGGACACTTAAAGGCTATGCTGCACGTGCGTGCCTTGTAAACAAATACTTTACAAAGGAAACACCCGCAGAATAGACGCAACGCACCCGCAGAATAGACGCAATGCGCCCTTAGCATCAGCACACTGTGTCCTGGACGAGAAAGGCGCGGAGGGTGCGGAGGGCGCGGAGCGCGCGAAGGGCGCGGAGGGCGCGGAGGGCGCGGAAGGCGCGGAGGGCGCGGAGGGCACGGAGGGCGCGGAAGGTGCGGAGCGCACGGAGGGCGCGGAGGGCGCGGAGGGCGCGGAGGGTGCATGCGGAGGGCGCGGAGGGCGCGGAAGGCGCGGAGGGCGCGGAGGGCGCGGAGGGCGCGGAGCGCGCGGAGGGCGGGGAGCATGCGGAGGGCGGGAAGGGCGTGGAGGGCGCGGAGGACGCGCAGGGCGCGGAGCGCGCGGAGGGCGCGGAGGGCGCGGAGGGCGCGGAGGGCGCGGAGGTCGCGGAGGGCGCGGAGAGCGCGGAGCGCGCGGAGGGCGCGGAGGGCGCGGAGGGCGCGGAGGTCGCGGAGGGCGCGGAGGGCGCGGAGGCGCGGAGGGCGCGGAGGGCTTGCAAACGCGGAGGGCACGGAGGAACATCCACGTGTCCCCACTCCCCTGCCCATCAAGGGAATGTCACGCTCCCCGCCACGCCCCTCTCCCAGCAAAATGTTCCGAACCCTCTCCCTTGACCGTGTCGTCCCCGCGGCCTCACGTCAAAACTCCTCCAAGAAGCGGTCCGAGAACGCCTCAAACGAGAACCCAATTTCAGAATTTGTTTCGGGAAGAATCCAAGAAAACAAAGAGCACGCGCAGAATAGACGTTAAGCGTCCAAGGCACCCCCCAACCCCCCCCCCCCCACCCCCCCCCCCCCCACCCCCCCCCCCCCCCACCCCCCCCCCCCCAACCCCCCCCCCCCCCCCCCCCCCCCCCCCCCCCACCCCCCCCCCACCCCCCCCCCCCCCCAAAAGAAAAGCAAAAACCCCAAAACGAGACAAGTGTGAAGCGCGAAAAACACCAAGGAAAAATATGTCCAATTCCACACGCAGGCCAGTGTTTTGAAGCTGCAGACACATTCAAGACCGAAAAAACACTACGGAAAAGCGCACGTTTTTCCGTAGGCAAACCCAAGCGTCGGCATATCCACGCACGGCAAGGACATTTAGAGGATGCCTGTCAACAATGCTAAAAACATCGCGCAGGACAGTGTTTTCCAACAAGTAGACCACTCCGACAAGCGGAAGAAGAAGAGAAACAAGAAAAACGTGCTGAAAAACCCACCCCGGAACGAAACCCGTTAGGGGGTTTAGAGTTTAGGGTTTAGGGTTTAGGGTTTAAGGTTGGCCACCTACCTCTAGGTCGCCCGGCTCATCGGCGTCTTCGCCACGAGGCCGCTGCAGACCGAGATCCCCGAGGCAATTCTGGGGCACTTTTTGGGGCTGTTGCTGGTTTTCTAGGGGGTTTCGAGTGTAGGGTTTTGGGGTTTAGGGTTTAGGGTTTAGGGTTTAGGGTTTAGGGTTTAGGGTTTAGGGAACCCCAAACCCTAAACCCCAAACCAGATGGTCGGGAAAGGCCTTGAATCTTAAACCATGAAGCCGAAGCCCTCTAGAGAGAAGTGAACGCAAATAATATTATGAGAGCGCACAAGAATATTATTAATAGCGGGCACGTAATCAAGTACTAAATAAGCCCGCGTGAATGAATGAAACCAATGCGCTCACAAAGAAGTAAAAGGGCGCAATATTGGTACTTTGAAGAGCCCCCAAGTTAGCAAACTATAAAGGGCTCATCGTGTTCTTTTTTCCTGCGTTCTTTCTCTCATGTGGTTCACTTTCTTTCAGTCGTTCAGTCACTTCGTATTATTAGTGTGTGTCCAAAATCCCGTAAAATAGTTAAAACACAGGGGCTTTGGGACGCTCTCTCTTCTCTCTCTCTCTCTCTCTCTTTCTTCATTCTGTTCTCTATTCATGTGAGTAGGTCTTAGTTGATTATTGGATGCACGTAAAAAGAACTATATGGACAGGAAAGTAGTAAATTCTAGCGACTAACTTTGTGCCCTTGTTCGTTCATTTCACTCACACCCATTAGTAAGAAGTGAGAAATCCTCGTGAATTAGCTGGAATAGTAAATGTACGAGTTTACGAAGTAAATTAGTTTCATGCGTAGTAATATTAAGAGATATGATTCGTTCAGTCTTTATCTCATTCATCACGTTCTCCCCTCATTCGCATGTTCCTCGTATTCTCTTCAAATTACAACCCCGGGGCAAATAGTAATATTATAAGAAGGCCGGGAAAAGAGATGATTATAATAATAATAGGAATATCACGTGAAGAGAACGCCTTCCTCTGCTTCAGGATCTCCGGAAGAAAGTCTCCTGGCTCCTATGTGCCCCAAGCCTCGCCTGAGCATGCGGCCTTTGGGGCGTTTGCACATCAGGAGCGGTGGATGGGGTTTAGGGATTAGGGGTTTAGGGTTTAGGGTTTAGCTTAGGGGTTTACTTGCCCATAGTCGGTCTTGTAGGCCCAGTTCACGCAGAGCTTCAACACAAGGCCCTCAACCTCAATCATGCTGCATGCGAGGGGCTCTCATCTGTGAAACACGATGGCAAACTATAGGCTAACTAGGACCCAGAGCAGGCCCTTATTCACTGTTTTTAGGGTCTAGGTTCCCTGAAAAGCCGCTTCAAACCACAAACGGCGCCCATTGATAATTTCTAAGTTACTTGTTTTGTGGCCTGTGTCTGGGCAGCGACAGGCGTTTTATGTGGGGTTTCATGCGAGCCCCGGGCTCGCCAGAAGGTTCGTATAAGGAGTTACAAGGAGGGTTCTCGTGCCCTAAACAGTCAAAAGCGGCTAGGGTGATAGTTGCTCTATGTGTAGCCACACTTCGAACTTCCCATGAGCTGCCAAGTATTTTCTCAACCCAACGGTCTTCCTAGGTAGGCCCTTGAGATATTTTTTCCCCCTTATTGGTGTTTAAGAGGATCACATGTAGGAACGTTTTCTGAGGGCTTTGGGCCATCCTAGAATGCCAGATAGAAACTTACAAAATCCTACAACCCAACTCCCTAAACTTAAGCCCTAAACCCTGAAACCGTGTTGCAGAGTATTTGTTGAGGTGATGGTGCCACAAGCGCCCTGTGACGGCGGGTTCCTGTCCGCTGGCAGCTTCTTTTTCGTTTCGGTTTGAGTGTAGGGTTACTATGATAACAATAATTACCCCCAAAACCCTGTTCTACGTATTCAGGCCCCCTGAATTAGGGTTTAGGGTTCAGGGTTCAGGGTGAAGGGTTTCGGGTTAAGGGTTTAGGGTTTAGGGCTAGGGTTTAGGACCAAGGTCGAACTACTTCGCCACGCTCAGCTACCTCGGTGTGCCACTGCGCCCTTGGGCTGCCTTTTAGGGTCAGGGTTTAGGGTTTAGGGTTTAGGGTTTAGGGTTTAGGGTTTAGGGTTTAGGGTTTAGGGTTTAGGGTTTAGGGTTTAGGTTTTAGGGTTTAGGGTTTAGGGTCTAGGGTCTAGGGTCTAGGGTTTAGGGTTTAGGGTCCTACTTGCCCTGCTTGCCCGACTCGCCTACAGGCTTCTCTTAAAGAACGAAAGCCATGCAAGCTGAGCAGGGTACAGCTCATGAGAGTTTTCCGTTTGGGCACCATGGCGCTGACATTAGCTGACATAGCTGTGAACCTTGAAAGTCCCCATGCTCAACCCCCATCCCCATCCTCCTCATGCTTTTATGGGCTTACAACAATGCTTCTATGCAAGAGCGACAAGTGACACTGCCTGAGATTGGGGCGTTTGTGCAAGGCCAGCAGTCGCAAACTTGCATTTGAGATCCGCCAAGGCGTCTTTTTTTCGCCCGCAGCCTATAGCTTCAAGCAGCTTGAGCTGTAGCTATCTTACTGTTGGTTAGTAGGTACCCTATATCCCCCTATATATACCCTTTAAGGGATTAGATAAGGTACCCTATCTCCCCCTATATATAAGGGATTCTATAGGGTACCTCATTCCCTCATTCCCTACGAACCGACAGCAAGTTATGGGGCCTTCATGGCACCTCATCCCTTGGACGCTTCTGGCGTTCGCCAATGAAGCTATCGCATTCAAGGCGCACGGGGGAGAAATCATGAACCTTCAGCCGGATTTTATGGTGCCACATACACATATGTATATATGGTAACAGGGCCTCCTGTGATCCACTAGGCCTTCGTTCAAATTTATCATGTTAGCTCGTTTTGAATTTATTTCTAGCATACCAACCCTTCCAGCCGCTCTATATATTTTAGCTCGTTTTGAATATATTCCTAGCATACCAACCCTTCCAGACGCTCTATATATTCAAGACATCTTAGATGTTTCAGATGTTCCAGACATTCTCAACTTTTCAGACATTCCAGACGTGTCAAACATTCCAGACTTTCCAGACATTCCAGAATTTCCAAACTTTCCAGACATTCCAAACGTTTCCGATATTCCGGACGTTTCCAACATTCCAGACATGCCAAGATTTCCAAACCTTTAAGATATCCTAAACATTTCAAACTTTTCAGATATTTCAGACATTCCACACTTTTCAGACTTTTCAGACTTTTCAGACTTTTCAGACTTTTCAGACATTTCAGACTTTTCAGACTTTTCAGACTTTTCAGACTTTTCAGACTTTTCAGACTTTTCAGACTTTTCAGACTTTTCAGACATTCCATGCATTCCAAAATTTCTAAACTCTTCAGACATTCCAAGCTTCTCAGACATTCCAAACGTTTTCAAGATTCCATACTTTCCAGGAATCCTAAAAGACTCAAACTTTTCAAACATTCCAGACATTTCAGACTTCTCAGATATTTCAAACATTCCAGACTTTTCAGACTTTTCAGACATTTCAGACTTTTCAGACTTTTCAGACTTTTCAGACTTTTCAGACTTTTCAGACTTTTCAGACTTTTCAGACTTTTCAGACTTTTCAGACTTTTCAGACTTTTCAGACTTTTCAGACTTTTCAGATATTCCAGAAATTCCAAGCTTTTCAAACATTCCAGTCATCCCAGACTTTTCAGACATTTCAGATATTTCAGACATTTCAGACTTTTCAGATGTTTCAGACATTCCAAACATTTCAGACTTTTCAGATATTTCAGACATTTCCAGACATTTCATTTTTTTGTCAGATATCTGTTTGATTCTGGAATATCTGAAAAGCCTGAAAAGTCTGAAAAGTCTGAAAAGTCTGAAAAGTCTGAAAAGTCTGAAAAGTCTGAAAAGTCTGAAAAGTCTGAAAAGTCTGAAATGTCTGAAAAGTCTGAAAAGTCTGAAAAATCTGAAAAGTCTGGGCTGCCTGAAAAGTGTGAAGATTTTGAAACGCCTCGGAAGAGTTTAAATAGTCTGTCAGGTCTGCAATATCAGGAACATTAGCATTTCAGTTACTTGTATAAGAAGGCCCTGTTACCACATCGTAGTAATGTTTAATAATACTATATATATATCTATATTATATAGAAAAATATTATATATAATAATAATAATGATAATAATAATATATATATATATAATATATATATATATATATATATTATTATTATTATTATCATTATTATTATTATTATTATTATATATATACATATATTATTTTTCATAATAATAATACTAATATATGTATATATAAATATATTATTATAAATATATTATTATAATTATATTATATATTTTTATTGTATTATTATTATATATATATCAATATCTTATTTTTTCCTACTACATAATACATACGTATAATGTACTATAAATATATTATTTAATTGCTAGTATTATAATTAATAATTTTTTTTAATTATTATTATTATTCTAGATACATATATCTTATTCATACTAATAATACTCATACATGTTATATAAATAATACTGACGATTATTCTTATTAATTACTTAATTTAATATATATACATCTATTTTTATTCATAAGAATAATAACAATACCAATATGTGTATATATATAAAAATAGATTAGTATGTGTATATTATTATTATTATTATCATTATATACATATATTATTATTTATAATAATAATATATATTATATATATAATATAATTTAATAATATATATATATGTATTATATATATATATAATATATATAATATAACATGTAAAAATTAGACACAACGTATTTATATAATATATCGAAAAATACATATCATATAAATATTTTGTATAATACAATATATATATATATTGAAACCCTAAACCCTAAACCCTGAACCTTAAACCCTAAACCCTAAACCCTAAACCCTAAACCCTAAACCCTAAACCCTAAACCCTAAACCCTAAACCCTAAACCCTAAACCCTAAACCCTAAACCCTAAACCCTAAACCCTAAACCCTATATAATTAATTAATAGAATATATATTTTATAATATATAAACAACATAAATATGTAATAAATATGTACAGATATAATATTTTAATTTCTGCTCAGGTTCCGACCTCAGATGCAGTGGCCGGCTCGTCAGTTTCGTTGCCCTAACCCTAAACCCTAAAACAAACACTGACGCATACACACGGGGGGGGTGTGAAGAACGGCACTCTCACCACGAGTGAAAAAAAAATAAACAGCTGCGAGCTGCTTTGAGGCGGGGCGGTGCCCAAAGCAGAGCGTGTTCCGGCATTGTGCGTCTGGGTCAAACTCATGAAAGCGCACGGCCAGCGATAGTGTCTGAGTCTTCATGAAAGCGCACGGCCCAAGTTTCCAGGGTTTTGATCTGTTGATTACAGCTTTGGTGCTGAGTCCGGCTGTGTCTCGCCATCATGTCGAGCCCTCCTAAGCAGTACATTTCCACGATGAAGAACGTCTACACCTATGTGCAGAAGGAGTGGACTGCTAGTGGAAAGCGGATCTTGGGTGAACGTGGA